>CM057453.1:1338495000-1338822500 GCA_016271365.2 Neoceratodus forsteri | reverse complement strand
TGTCTTGGGAGGACCTATAAAGCACGGCATCATCTGCATATAAGGTCACCTTAGCCCCTCCACAGTGTTGAGGCAAATCATTAATGAATAGGGAAAACAGGAGAGGTCCCAATATTGAACCCTGGGGGCCGCCGCCTGTGATGGGGCGTTTTTCTGACTTGGCTCCATACCACCTGACAATTTGTGATCAGCCGTCAAGGCAGTCAGTGAACCATTGAGTAGACGGATGATCAAGACCAAGAGATGTTAGTTTAATGATAAGCTGCTGATGATTCACCAAGTCAAATGCCTTGGTGAGGTCTATAAAGATAGCACCAGTTGAAAGGCCATCATCTAGAGTCGTGAAGATATCCCCAGTAAGGCTAATCAGGGCTGTATTGGTACCATGATTTTTTCTAAAACTGTTATTGTTCAGTTAGTAAATTGTTCCGCTCACATATTCTCTGGACCTGCTGGTATACAATCCTGTCTAACACTTTGAGTGCAGAGGATGGATATTGGTCTGTAATTGTCAACAAGCTCTATATCCCCACCTTTTAGGATAGGAGTGACCAAGGCAACTCTTCACACAGTGGGGACTTTGCTTTCAAGCAGTGGTCTGTTTAGGAGCCAAGGGACTGGAGAGGCAGTGATGTGGGCTGTGATTCTGAGGAGTATGAGCTCCAGCTTGTCGAACCCAGCAGAGCCAGAGGACTTGATTTTTTTTTTTTGGTACTTTGGACCGCACAATTAGTTGCAAGTTTGAAGTGAAAATTAGGGTAGGTGTTTCCTCTTGTAAATGATTCAAACAACATGAAGTCTTGCTGTATTCTGACTAATTGCAGTTAGCCCCAGCACTTGAACTGCTCCGGAGATGAAAGGGTTAAAGTCTGCCCGACATAGAACATTCATCTCAAGCTCAGTTTTCAAACCTCTCTCCCAGGTACTCTGAAGTGTAACTGTCCGATTCTTTACCCACGAACTGAGTAGTCGCCCCGAGATCCTCTTCAATACTTCCGTTTGGTAGTAGTAATATCGGTCGGTTTTATCAACAATTTCTTTATTTTTTGGTGTTCACATCTCTGTCCCGGTACAGTAAGTGTATTGTAGGTAGATAGTATTGTTTATTGCTGAAAGAAATTGTTTTATTTTTTCGGTTCCCACCGCCTGTCCGGCCAGGAAACCGGCTAAAAAAAAAAAAGCGCTTGTTCCAGTACCTATCAGTTCCTGAAAACACGCGATTTTGGGTTTTTTCAACCGACTGATAGGTTTTTGTAGTTGCCTGGATTGAACACTGGTAAGGGTGACTGTTTTGTCTGAAGGCATGTCTGAGAAACCCAAAAGGAAAACTGGACCCACTGGGTTTCAGCACTGCACAGAGGCTTTGCTACGCCGATCCCCACCTCGCTCTGTGTTTATTGTCTGGGGCTTGACCACCTCAAGGAAGACTGCCAAATTTAGAAGAATTTCCTAAGTCTACTGCTGAAAAACATTTAAGTAGGCTTAGGGAATGGGAGGCCGAGAAGTCCGCTGATCCGGATGGCCAGCCCAGTTCGGTTTCGTCCGAACCTGAAGGGGTGCCTACTGACCTGGGCGATGGCCCCTCGGGCAAAAGGAGAGCCAATTTCTGCGTAATCGGTTCCTACAAAGAAGAAACGTAAGTCGTTCGGTTCGGATCCCGGTTCTCATGTTCCAACCGCTGCGAGATAGATAAGCGATTGCCATAGTGCATCCGCTTTACCCGTTCTTACTGGAACCGCACTGCCTCGAGGACGGGTTGGTTGGTCGGATGTCCAAGCTTCTGTTTATGACCCTGAAACTTTTATGAGGGTGAATGGGAGGAGAAACCAAGAACCACCACCAGAACCGACATCTCCCCAGACAGGCCTTCCACTGTCTCTCCTCCCAGGCTTTGAGTCCCCCTCCTCTACCTGTTTTACAGGAAGGTGGCTGATACTCTTCAGCTCCCTATGGAATAAGTTGAACAGGATCAGGAGGAGCCAGACTATGTTGAAATTATGGATGTCCCAGAGTCCAAAAGGGTGTCTATCCCTGTGCATAAGTCCTTGGGGAAACAGACCCAAAAGATCTTGCAAATACCAACATCCATACCCCTTGTGGATAAAAAGGACAACAGGAGGTATGCTTTGTCAGGCTCTGGGATGGAATTCCTTACTACATGTTGCAACCATGTTGGGGTAGCTGCAGCCTGTGGCAAGGCTAACATTCCTCTGGCATCTCACCCCCCAGATAAGGATTCCAGGAAAGTGGATGCCATGGCAAAAAAACAGTACCTGGCATCCTCTTTGGGACTCGGTCAATCCAATTACATGGCATACACAGCCAGATACCAGAAGTCTAGGTGGGATATGATTCTGGCTGTGGCTAAGAATGCCCCTACCCAGCTAGCCAGTGAGCTGGAGCAGGTGGCTGCTGATGGCATCGAAGCTTCCAAGGTACAGTTTCATGCTGCTGTAGACTTGAATGATGTCCATTCTCGGGTTATGGCTACATCTGTTTCCATGAGGAGATTTGCCTGACTCAGGTGTACCATCTTGTCTCAGGATACCCAGACCAAGGCCATGGATTTTCCTGTCTCTGGTAACACTCTGTTTGGGGAACAAACGGAGGCTTACATGAAAAAGATGGACGAGTACAGGTCCACATACAGGAGTGCTGCAGCCAAAGAGAAGCAGACTACTCCTCAAAGGCAGCAATCTAGGTCTGGCAGGTGCAGGCCTTTTCAAAGACCTTTTTACCAGGCCCAGGTCTCCTCTTCTTTTCAGCAGAGGGGGTTCTTCAGGGGAAGAGGCAGAAATGGGATGACAAGGGCTCCATCCTCCTCTCAGTCTAAGACCCTGCCAAGCAGACACCCTAATGGGTCAGTCAGGGTCTCCTCCCCAATCCCTGTAGGGGGCAGGCTGGCTCACTTCTTCCAGGCCTGGGTGTCTATCACTTCAGACAAATGGGTTCTGGAAGTGTGAGCCAGGGCCTTGCTCTGTTTAATGAGGTTCCCAAGGCTGAGGGCAAAGGTCTCCACCCTCCCTCAGAGGAAGCACAGGCTTTGGAGACAGAGGTCTCACCTCTGCTGCTCCTGCAGGCAGTGGAAAGGTCCCTCTCATTCACAGGGGAAAAGGATTGTACCCAGGTACTTCCTTACCCTAAAAAGACAAGTGGCTGAGATCTATCCTAGATCTACTGATATCTGAACACAGACATCTTAAAGCCAAAGTTTAATATGGTGACTTGGGACTAAATTGTCCTCTCTGAGACCAGGACTGGCTAGCATCTCTGGATCTCAAAGATGCCTATTTTCACATCCCTATCATGCAGTCCCACAGAAAGTACCTCAGATTCGAACTGCCCTCAGGCCATTACCAGTTCAGAGCAATGCCTTTCGGTTTGACATCTGCTCCAGGGGTATTCACCAAGTGTCTGGCAGTCGTTGTGGCCTTCCTCAGAAAGCAAGGCATCCTGCTGTCCCTTATCTCGACGACTGGCTTATAGTAGGCCAGTCCCCAGACCATGTCAAGTCACATCTAAAGGTTACTCAAGACCTGGAATCTTTAGGATTCATCCTGAATCTGGAAAAGTCAGTTCTGGAGCTTTCCCAGCTCCTCACATTCATAGGCTTGGAGTTGACACTGTACAGGCCAAGGCCTTTCTTCCTTCCCCTATGGGTCCAATCCTCATCAGTCTGGCCTCTTCTTTTCATCCACTTGTGTCTTGGCCAGCCAGACACTTCTTACAGCTGCTGGGCCATATGGCAGCATGCACTTCAGTAGTGCAGTGTGCAAGATTTCAGATGAGAGATATTCAGTTTCACCTCAGAGCCTTTTGGTCTCAAAGAAGAGACTCTCTCTAAGTTGGTTCCAGTGTCCCTGACTCTGGTTCAAGCCCTCCAGTGGTGGTTGGAGGAGGACAATTTGAGGCAAGGGGTTCCCTTCCTCAGTGAGGCGCCCACAGTAATATTCACCACAGATGCTTCCCTACTGGGGTGGGGAGTTCATCTGGATGAGTACACAGCAAAGGGGTCTTGATCCCCTCAGGAGTCCCTTCTGCATATGAACCTGCTCGAACTGAGGGTTGTCTTTCTAGCAGTTCAGACTTTTTCAAAAATGATCCAGGGGAAAGTGGTGCAGATCAGGACAGACAATATCACAACCATGTGGTACATCAACAAGCAGGGGGGCACTCGGTCTTCGGCCCTGTGCACCGAGGCCATGAAAATCTGGCCTCGGGCTTATTCATGCAAGCTTCCCTGATTGCTGTGCATCTCCCAGGAAAGGACAGTGTACTTGCAGATGCTCTCAGCAGGATTTCTCAGGGTCACCACGAGTGGTCCCTGGATCCTATCATTCTTCAAGTCATTTTCAAGAGATCGGGCACTCCAGCGATAGATCTTTTTGCAGCCCCGGACAACCATCAGCTCCTTGTTCTGCTGCAGACCCTCTTCTGGGATCTGTTCTCTGATGCTCTTTAGGTTGGACCAACAGTTTTCTGTTTCCTTCCGCTGATATTCAGAGTGCTGGTCAATCAATCAATCAATCAAGTCTTTATTTAACCAGGTTCTTCATCGTTGAGCAGAAGCTCATTTGCAAGATGGACCTGGTGGAGCATGAACAATTGTATATACAGGTCAACACAGGTATTTAAGGCAATACAGATAATACTCTTAACAGAGAGGAAGAAAAGTTGTTCATATGTCCATAGAATTATACAGATATTGTACAGATTACACGGTATTTACATACATAGAAGTGTCTATAGGAAGATAGAGCAGGTTATCTAAGGTTGCAGGAGGAAGTAATGGAAGAAAAAAAATAAAAATATACACCAGGTAGAGGTGAAGGGAGGGAGGTAGGGGGAGAAAGGCTAGGAGGGCACGGTGCACAGAGGGGAGTTGGTAAAATGGGATGTAGAGAAGGTGGATGGAGAAAAGGAGTATGTGTGAGCCCCGGGATTGAATGCTATAAAGTACGGGGCATGGTAGGATGTCACAACCCAGGGTAGTGAGCTCCTGTCCGAGGTTGGGAAAGGAAGAATAAGGGGATGGACGGGCCTAGTGTTGATAAGACAGGAGGATAAGAGAGAGAACAATTAGGCTGGTGAGGAGTAAGCTGGGGGGTCAGTACTTAAAATTGGGTCTAGGCATGGCTATATACTCAGTGCAGACACCAGTACTGGTCTGAGTGGGTGAAGCAGTTACATACTTCTTGATTGTACAGAAATAAAAGCATCTTGAAGGCATTTATACTGATTAGAGTGCTTAATTTGTTTGTTTTTTAAGATCGCTTCCATAAGGTAGGTAGCACTAAGCTTATGGCTGCTCTGGCCAAGCGGGATTTTGCTTTGGGTACTTTAAGTGTAATAGCTGAGTAACTTCTTAACGCGTATTTCCCAGTTATACTCAGGGGAAGACAGCAGGAGATATAGTAAGGCAGCTTATTAGAGATGGCTCTGTAGGTCCAGAGAGCGGCGTTTCTGTGGTGCCTGAACTTTAGTGATGTCCACCCCACTGCCACAGATAGGGTGCAGTGATGCGTGTTGAAGGGGAGTCCCGTTATAAACCTCAGTGCTCGATAGTAGTGTGTCCAGTTTAGCCATGTAAGAGTTGGGGCATTGGCTGTAGAGGAAATCGGAGTAATCAACCAATGATAGGAAAATGGATTGGACCAATTGTTTCTTGGCATCTCTGGTGAGAAATTGGTTGATTCTAAAAAACAGTCCAAGCCTTTGCCGAAGTCATTTTAGCAAGTCCTCGATATGTTCAATGAAGGAGAGTCTTTGGTCTATCCAAACTCCCAGATACTTGAATTTTGTAACAAATTCTAGTTTTTCACCTAGAACTGTGGTAATTTGGGGAACTGTCCCACTGGACATAGGGTTAGCTGTACGGATAAAAGGAGAGAGGACCATAGTTTTATTTTTTTTGGCATTAAGGAGTAGCTTTTTTTTTTGGAGGAGTTGGCTTTGCAAAAGGTTGAATTCTGACTATAGGTCATTGCAGGTAGCTTCAGGTGTTGGGCGACTCACGTAGAGAACTGTATTATCTGCAAACAGTTGGATGTTGGCTTCTTTTATACAGTAGTCGATGTTATTAATGTAGATTGCAAAAAGTAAGGGCCCTAATATAGAACCTTGAGGTACCCCTCTTTGCAGAGTTTTTAAGGGGGACAGGCCTCCTTCGCTTTAACTTGTTGAAGGCGCCTGTAAGATAGTCAGTAAACCAACGCAGAGAGAAGGGGTCCACACCTATGGTTTGAAAGGAGGAGAGGAGAGACTATGGTCGACGGTGTCAAAAGCCTTGCTTAGATCAAGGAAAACGGCACAAATAAAGTTTTTGCTCTCAAGATTACGCTGCCAGTCATTAGTAACTTTGCGAGGCTGAGATAGTGCTATGTTTAGCTCTGAACTGACTGCATAGGATTTAGCAGTTCCCTAGACTCATGGTGAGTCCTCAGCTGCATTTACAATTTCTCTAGGAACTTGGACAGGACCGGAAGGAGAGAAATTGGCCTGTAGTTATTGAGATCGCCAGGGTCACCTGATTTGAACAGTGGTATGACATGTGCTGTCTTCCATATAGGTGGTAAGGTGCCCTGAGACAGGGATAAGTTAAAAAGGTGGGTGACGGGTATTGCTAGTACGTGATAGGCAATTTTTAGGAAGTAAGGGTCAAGGGTGTCGGCCCCAGCACTTTTTCTAGTATCCAACTGAAGCAAGAGGTCCTCTACCTCTTTCAGTCTGGCAGGTTGAAGTGAGAAAGGCGCAAAGCTATCGGAGTTTCAGGCAGTTGGCTGGCAGTCTGGGAGCCAAGTATGTTTGCAGGGAGTTATCAAATGCCATGCCTGCAGTAGCAAAGTGGTTATTGAAATGCATCAAGTATATCCATCTTTTCGGTTATAGTCAAGTTGCCTGAGGTAATCTTGGTCGGGAGTGAATTTCCTGGGGAGTGGCCTAGCAGATCATTTGATTGTGTTCCAGAGCTTGATTGGGCTCTTTGTGGCAGAGTCGAGTTCGGATTTGAAGAAGGTGGCCTTAGATTCTGTGATTGTTTTGGTACATAAATTTCGTAGTCTCCTGAACTGGTTCCAGTTCTCTGCAGTGTTCAGTCTGCGCGCTTTTTTCCAGAGCTTATCTCTTTCTAGAAGCAAGGACTTGATCTGAGGGGTGAACCATTTACAGGTTTTGGTCCTAGTTCAAACTTTAATCAGGGAGCATACTTATTAAGGGCCCTTGATAGAATGTTGTGGAAGATATTGTAAGCTGACAATCGCTTTGGCCAGGTAGAAATCTTGCCACTGAGGGGAGTACTTAAGCTCGTGTAGGTAGGCATGTTCATTGAAGTTGCGCTTGGATCTCTTCATAGAGAACTTGCTGATGGTTGCTGGGTTGTTGGTGGATCTTACTCCGCAATAAAACAATGGTCGCCGACGCCTGAGAAGAAGACATCAGTGGGAGAAGAGATGAGGTTTGCTCACCATTAGTACATCCAAAAGTGTACTTTTACTGGGGTTCTTCAATGCTTGGGCGTGTTGGTTCAGTAATAAGTTGCGTCAGCCCATGTTCATCACAGAAGGATGCAAGGGGGGCAGCTGTGTTAGAGAGCCAGTCAAAGTTGAGGTCTCCTAAAATAATAGTCAAGATCAGGTCCCAACCTTGCACAGTGATTCTGGTAGCCCCGGATTGGGCGAGGCAACCTTGGTATCCTCTTCTGTTGTCATTGTCGGTGACAATACTGCTGTGCCTTCCCAGATGGTTCAATCTCCTCACCTCCTCTCAGGGGAGGATCCTGTACCCCAACCTTCACTCTCTCAGGCTCAAAGTCTGGCTTTTGAAGAGCTAGAGTATGCAGGTCTCAATCTTTCCCAGTCAGCTGTTGATATCCTTAAGGCTAGTAGAAAGCCTTCCACCAGAAAGACTTGCAACTCTAAATGGAAGAGGTTTGGGTTTTGGTGTGCTCAGAGGCACATCCAACCGCATTCAGCTGATATTGCCCTTGTCCTGGATTATATGGTGCATCTTAATTGTTCGGGCCTTCGGCCTGCCACCCTCAAGGTGCATTTGACAGCTGTTTCTGCTTTCATTTCAGCAGGAAAATTCTTTCTTGGCCTCTCATCCAGTTTTTAAAAGATTTTTCAAAGGGCTAATTCATATCAACCCTCCTTTCAAAGACCCTACCTCTGTGGGATCCGATATTTGCATTGCACAGCTGATGCAGCCTCCTTTGAGTCCTTTTTCTTCAGCTGAACTAGTACCTGACTTGGAAAGCTGTATTCCTGGTGGCTGAAACGTCTGCCAGGAGAATGAGTGAATTACAGGCCTCATCAGTGAAACCTGACTAAATTTCATTTCACAGGGATAAGGTGGTACTTCGCACAAATAGGAAGTTCCTTCCCAAAGTGGTATCACATTTTTATCTGAGCCAATCTATAAAATTGCCTGTATTCTATACTGACCATTCCTCTTCTGGAGAGAGGAGGTTGCACAGTCTTGATGTTAAAGGGTTCTGAGTTACTGTATAGAATCCACTAAACCTCACAGAAAGGACTGTTCCCAGTTTTTTCTTACTTTTGGAGAGGTGGGTAGGGGTAAACCTGCCACTAAGAGAACCATTGCTCGATGGATTGTCTGTTGTATACAGTTCTGTTATTCAGAATTGGGGAAGGAGCCTTCATCAGGCCTGAGGGCTCACTCCACCTGATGTGCAGCTGCGAGGGATATACCCTTAGTGGAAATCTGCAAAGCAGCCACCTGGAAGACTGTTCACACATTTAACAAGCATTCTTCTCTTAACATTCAGTCAAGAAGTGATGCCAGGTTTGGCACAGCAGTACTGCACAGCCTGTTCCCAAAATAGGTTCTGTAGTTCCCTCCTCCTAGGGGGTACTGCTTGGTAGTCTGCAGTTAGTCAGAATACAGCAAGACTTCATGTTGTTTGAAGAAAAAATTACTCACCTTAGTAATGTTGTTTCTTCTAATGGAGTCTTGCTGTATTCTGAACTCCCTCCCTGCCTCCCCTCCTAGAACCTAGTTGTTTTGGGATGTAGGTGGGTAGATGTAGTGCTGCACCCCAGGGGTGTACTGGTTCTTTTCCTTTTTATTATTATTGTTATTCTCATCATCTAGTTGTCTACCTACTTGAATTCTTTTTGGGGGTCTCAGCTTGAGTCTTCATACCCTAATTTTATATATGTATGGCCTTTTGGCAAGCCTTTAAAACAATTTCTGGACTGTTAGCCAGTTAGTTTAGTGCTCGTAAGAATCTGACGGTTACGCTTGAGTACCTGGGACAGAGGTTTGAAAACTGAGCTTGAGATGAACGTTCTGTGCCTGGCATAGACTTTAACCCTTTCATCTCCAGGGCAGTTCAAGTGCTGGGGCTAACTGCAATTGGTCAGAATACAGCAAGACTCCTTTAGAAGAAACAACATTACTAAGGTGAGGAATTATTTTGAAATTTGTCCAAGTCAGTGAGGAATGCATTTAGTGCATTAGCAGCATCTTGTGGGTTGGTATAGCGGACACCATTTGCTATTATGTCACTTTTCTCATGGGTGGTGTTCCCCTTTAGGAGAGAGTTAATTTGGGACCAAAATTTTGTAAGGTCTGAAAGGTATTTTAGTTTGTAGGTTCTGGAGGTATTGTCTTTTAGCTGATTTTGGTTCATTTTTACACTTGTTTCTCAATTTTCTATATTCCACCCAATCCTTAGTTAGATTAAAATTTTTTCCAGGCTTTGTCTCTCACGTTTATTAGTTTCTTAAGGTCTCTGGGCAGCAACTTTGAGCATTTTGCTTTGACTCTTGATTTGTTGTTTTTTTTTTTTGGGGGCGGCGTGCTACGTCGTCGACAGGAAGTTATATGAAGAAATCAAGGGCGAGTCCAGATTGGAAACTAGCTTGATGTGAATCCATTCCACCACTGCTAGGGTTTCAAGAAAGGAGCAGGTGTTGAAATTGAAGGATCCCGAGCCCAAAAATTCTGGGTGGAGGTTGGGATGGTCGCTTTTGCCAGATGCTGAATATAGGGGCATGGTCACTTATGGAGTCTGCAAATGTCCTAGCCAGTTTGAAACTACCTGGGTTGGAAGCAAGAATCCAGTCTAATGTGGTGTGGTTTCCTGACTTAATCTTCAACCTAGTGGGTTCTTGGATCAATTGGGTCAAGTTGGCCTCTAGCAAGCTGGATTTTACATCACTAATGGCCTGTTGACCCAAGTGGAGGTTAAAGTCGTCCAGGATTATATTCTCCCACTGAGGTAGCTCCCAGCATCAGAGCCAGAAGGCTCTTTAGGCATCTTTGCAGTCTTAGGTGGGTGGTAGATGCAGCCTATTAGCAGGGGCTTAGTCTTGTCAAGCAGTATTTTGATGAACACCCGCCCGCCACCTGATTAGGTATGGTCTAGCGTCGCCACCAGGGAGGCATTTATGGAGTTTTTTACGTAAATGATAACTCCACCACCCTTCCTACCACATCTGTCTTGTCTAAAAGTCTAGACTTCAACACCTGGAGCTCAGCCTCGTGCATTAGGATACTAGGCTTGAGCCAGGTTTCGGAAATGGCAGTTATGTCAGGGGAGTGCATATTTACCCATGCCTCAAGTTCATGCAGTTTGTCTCGGGATGTTAATGTTCATGTGGACTAGTTTCAGACCTTTGTCACTAACCAGACAACCATAGAAGGAGACACAGTTGGAACATTAGTACATGGAGGGCCAAGGTTGGATTCAGTATCCCCAGCGAGTAATAACTTAATGGTCAGCAGCAGTTTCGGGGATCTGACGTTTGTAGACTCTGAGATATTCCATAACCATATAGCAGTTCCCCCTTTTCTAAGCCCGTATATGGTGATAAGGGTAGGATTAAGGTTGACTTGGGGGGTAGATACATGAGAAACCGGAGTACAGAGGGTCTCTGGGGCTGCCCTGTGTCCTGCCTGAGTGAGCAGCAACTGGTCTGTGCCCAGTACTACGAGTATGTAAGCAAGCCACACGTAATGCCCAGCGCCATATTACAGCTTAAAGATGGGTCAACAAAGAGGAAGAAGTTCAGATTAAAATCCAAGATATTTGACAGTAGCAAGATAGGGAAAAGCTTGAGTAGAAAAATGTTGATGGAGAGTGTATCTAGGTTGAACTATTGAAAAGCGTGAGGTAGGATAATGTGGGTGGTTAGGGTCACCTCCACTAAAACAGGAGGCTGCAGCCCTCCACTTCCACTTCGAGCTGAAGCACCCAGAACCTGAGCAAGAGCTATGTAAAAGAATGTCAGGGTGACCTCTAGGGGTAGCTGGGTATAACTTGCAAATGGGAATCTGGACGCTTATAAAGCTTGCAAAACAGGCTGTGACTGTATTTACAAAATTACAAATGGAACTCCTGAAGCCCCCAAAGCATGAATTACTTAAGTAGTCAACAATTAATACAAAAACAAGCCCCGAGACATGAAATAAAGTTATAGAGACTGCAGTCAGTGTTGGAGGAGCACCTGTGCCCCAGTTCACAGAGTAAATAAAGCAGGCAGAGTTTGATGAAAGCAGGCTATAAGAGCACAGTTTAATTCCTGAAATGCAGGACCTGCCTTAACTATACTTTTTTGTTTTGTTTTGTGTAAACTATGAATTTTTTAGCTATAAATCCGCACAGATTCTTAGTGTAAGTACACTGTGACACTGAAGGACGCGTGAGAATGCAGACAGAAAAGAGTAAGAAAACAAGTCGGCACTGGTATGCTGGCAGAAAGACGCCAAGTTCAAATCAGCTGTTTACTGCTCCAGGGACAGAGTGCTTCAGCTGGAAGTGGAGGGTGACTCCGTCCATCCTGGCTTCAGTGCCAGTTTGTTTCCTACATAGTCCTAACAACCTGAGGTATTTGCTCTGTTTAAGGCTTCTCCACACAACAGTGAAGTATTTAAATGCAGAATTCAAACAGGTACACTAAGGGTCCTGCCATCACAGCATCCCCTCTGTTATCGTCATCAGCTAGCCCCAGACATTAAGTCAAGGCACCTTTAACCCAGCCCCCAACCTCAAGGCAAAGATGCAGCTCTTTAATATTGATCCTTAATTGCAGGAGAGTCTGGTTGGCTTATCCCACTTACCCTGTAGGCCCTATATTTTTCAGTATGTGTAATATGTGCTGAAGTGGAACCATTAAAAAGGAACCATGAGGCTACCAGTCAGATGTGATTCCACAACAGTTCTTGTGAGAGACGTGAGCTGTGCAGCCTACCCCATAATTCCCAGTGTTGATCAGGATCCATGAAAACTTGTAAAAATTAGTTTTGTTTTTTTTTTGCTGGAGGAAAGTTTTATTTTGGCCCTCACCAAAAAATTTTTAGAGCTTTTATCTTCAACAAACTAAACTATTAAACTTTTACTTAATACATCACATTTTATCTAAACTGGACTGTAAATTCTGGGGCTCTGTTTCTCACACAGAGATCCTGCGAAGAGCTGTACTGGGCTGTTCCAATTGCAGTGGACAGAATGCAATTATTTTTTTTTTTTTAATATGCCACTCAAAAGTTACAATCCTGCCTCCTCACTCATTAGGATAAATGAAAAAAATACTTAATCTTGTTTCTTCCAAGGGAGTCCTGCTGTATTCAGTCTTATGCAGTTAGTCCTTCCAGTTGAACTGCCCCGACATGAGAGTTAAAGCCTATATGCTAATAGTGGAATGTTCAACAGGCTTGTGCTCGGTTTTCAAACCACTGTCCCTGGTATTATCTATGTAACTGCCACATTCTTACGAGCAACTTGTTTTGCCTAGGACCCTTCTGACATATTTGATGGTTTCGGGCTGGGTGACCAGTTTGAGGTAAAAGAGAGGTCGATTTGGAGTTAAGGGTATGGGGAGGATTGGAGCTGTGAGGCTTTCTGTTTAAGTTGTGGTCAGGGTACTTCAGGGGTAGAACTGCGGTAAGGTCCACAAAGGCCTGATTAAAGGTATTTGCAGTGTCGTTAGAGTGTTGCAGTGGGCCGAGGAGTCACGAGTACATCTGGTGGAGCCAATGATTCCCTGCCAGTGAGAGTTTTAATGTTGCTCCAGAAGTCTCTCTCATTCCCCAAACTTTTACCTAATTGCTCTGTGTAATAGGGGCCTTGGCATTCTTGACTGCTCTGGTGCATTTATTCCTTGCAGTCTTGTAAGTGATGTAGTCTGTCTACTGGTTGCTCTTGCTTTGTGCCAGAAATTATCCCTATATTTCATTTGCTTCATGAGGGGGCCGCTGAGCCAGGGGTTGCTAGTTCCCTTGATTTTGGAGGTTTTTACTGGGGCAAATAGATCACATACTTTATTGAAGACACTGATAAAGTGCCTGAGGGCCTTGTTAGTGCCATCACAGTCATCTAAAGGGGTCCAATCTACGTGTTTCAAGTAATTTTGTAGAGGTGCAGTTGCCCTTTTCTCAGGGAGTGGTTTTTTGGTGAGTTTGGGGGGTCTTTAGGGCACTTGTTTGTCCAGGAGCCAGCTATTAGAAAATGGTCACCCAGGGAGTCTGGGAGGACAGAGGCGCTTTTTGTATGCTTGAGGCTGTAGCCAGGAATCTGTCTATAAGAATGCTGGTCCCTGTCACGGTAGTTTATTCTGGTCGTCTGGTTGATCATCTGTGTAAGGTATAGACCATGTATTTTATCTCTATAACTACCGCTTCCTGCACTACCCAGTTTGTGTGTCCTAAAACCATTGAGAAAAGGGCCAGAAGGTTAGAGGAAATGGGTTCTGCTCCCACCTCAGTGTCATCTAAGCACTCTGAAGAGGCCTCATCTTCTCATCCTAAAACAAAGTAGAGACCTTATTAAGATTCTTCAGACCCCAAAAGTACTGGAAGGGGTCTGAACACAGTAAACTATAAGACCTACTGAGCAGGCTTCACAGTCTGTGTCTGCTTAAAAAACAAAAAAAAAACATGAAAAGCATATCTTCCTTGTCAATTTTCACCATTCATTACTTCCTGGGTGTAAGCAGATGAGGCGCGCACGTCACGGGAGCTTTTTTTTTTTAAAGTTGCCTAACGGCCCCCGTTTCCTCGAGAGCGACGCCATGCGCGTAGGGTGTCATAGAAGGACCGACTCCTCCTCCAACTCAGTTCTGTTTCTCCCGCCGTCGAGGCAGCACCTGTTCGGGCGTCCATATTTTGACTGGGCCTCGCACTCTACTTCCGCACACTCGGCATGTCGGTGAACCGTTCTTTTTATTTCTAAAGCGGGCGCGGGTGTGCTTTCCTACTATTTTTCTTGTTGATTTGGCGTTATGTCCGGTTCCGAGCTAGCGTCTTTGACAAGACGGGCCGCGCCCTATGCGCCGGTGTTACTGTGGCGGCATTTCTCCGTCTCGGACCGGCATGACGCTTTGTCTTGCTGCCTGGGACTTCAACCATGACATGGATTACGTGCGACGCCTGTTTCTCCATGACCGGCCTGGTTCCTCAAGTCCGCGCTGCTCAGCTCGCAAAGCCCGCCCGACCTCGGACACCACGCCGCCAAGGGATTCTCAGGTAAGGTCCTAGGCTCCTTCCCCGGTCCCTCCCCGCCTATACGGTCTGAGGAGGAGGGGGGTCTCTGCTTTTCTTGCCGAGGAGGAGGCCCTTCCGCGGTGTCGGGAGCGCCAGAGTCCTCCCGGGCCGCGGCGCCGACACCGCCGCGGCAGTCACCTCTTCCGAGGTGCAGGCTCCCCGTGGCGCAGGCCTCGACTTTTGGGCCTGGCTCGGTGGACTCGACGCTTCTTCGGCCAAGCCGATCCTGGTGCCGCTCAAGTGTGCGGGTGTCGACGCGGCGCCATGTTGACAGCCGCTTTGGGCTCTCGTGTCGCTCATGGGCCGATGGCTATGGCGTGGGCTTGCGGGTGTGCCGCCGCTTTCCGGGACGGGCCCCGGCGCTGTGGGCCTTGTCCTTCTCCAGGCGGTGCCGGCTCACGGGCGCTGGTGGTGTGGAGCTAGCCTGGCTGCTACCGCGTGAGGGAGGCGAGTGGCGCCTTGTACTGCGCTGCTTGCGCCTGTAGCCTGGGCCCTGGGGTGGCCAGCATGAGGTCCTGTTGGTCCTGCCCTCTCGGAGGGCTGTGATTCAGACGTGACTATCCTGGCACCCCACTGGAGTCTGGGTCCGTGTAGAGGTGCCAGGCGGCTAGCTGGCCCCCCTCTGTCCCCTTCCGCCTTTTGAGGGTTCTCTGCTGGTGTGGCTGGAGCCCCGGGGCAGGGTGGGGTGACGCAGGGGAGGCTCCCTGAGGCCCGGTGACATACTTACGGGTGCTGTTGCCTCTAGGACAGGGGACTCAGGTCGAGAGGAGGCCTCGAGTCCTAGGGGTTGAGGCAGGGGTCTGCTGTTCGTCTTTGGCCACCCAGGTGGCCAGAGTCATGCAGAGCCTCGCCTCCCCTCCAGGTTCAGGGTGTCCTCCGGCGGGCAAGCGGACTGCCCTTCTGATCCATGCAGTCCCGCGCTGTCATAGGGGAGGTTCTCCAGGCTCTTCCAGGCCCCCCAGAGTTCCGCTTCTGCCTGGTCTGATATCCGGATCCTCTTCCAGGCCCTTTCCGGGATTCCAGAGCTCCTCGCAGAGAGTAGTTACCTCGCTTAAACTTTCCATTGTAGCTTGCCCCTGCCACCTCTTGTGGCAGGCTATTCCAAGCATCAACTACCCTCTCTGTATAGAAACATTTCCTCACATTACCCCTTAATCTACCCCCTTACAATTTCATATCGTGCCCCTTCGTTCTAGTACTTTTTCTACCTCGGAAATGGTCCCCCCACCTCCACCTTGTTTATGCCTTTGAGGTACTTGAAAGTTTCTGTCATGTCACCCATCTCTCTCCTCTCTTCCAGTGAGTACATATTGAGGTCCCCCAGTCTCTCCTCTTCAAACAACATGAAGTCTTGCTATATTATGACATATGCAGTATAACCCCAGGTTAGAAATGCTCCGAGGTGAAAGAGTTAACTTCCATGCAGGGCATGGAACCTGAGCACGAGCTCTGTTGAACACTCTGTCTGTTGTAGCTCAAACTTAAACTGTCAGATTCTTTATCCACCCTCACTGAACAGTCAGCCCGAGATTTCTCCGCTGCTCGGTTCGCTTGTCGGTTAAAAAGTGTAATTTCGTTTATTTTATCAAATTAACCTGCAATCGGTCGGTTCAAGCTCTGTCTGTGGTATTGTAAGTAATAGATAGGCTTATTTTATTTTCTTCTGTGTGGAACTTGTAAACGTCTTTTTCGGTTCGGTTTGAAACGATCAGATGGGTTTTAAATGAACTTTCTAGCCCTTTAGAGTGCAGTTCCTGGTTCTTATCGGTTCTAAAAAAAATGGATTTTATTACGTTTTTTTCCACGACCCGTGACACAGTTGGAAACCGATAAAGAGTTTTGCTTTGCGGATTGCCACTAACGTGCAAGTTTTGGTTAGGCTGGCACTATGTCTGAGAAACCCAAAAGAAAAACCAGACCCACTGGGTTTCAGCACTGTGGCCTCTGTGGGGAAGCCTTTGCTAAGGCTGACCCACACACCACCTGTGTATATTGTCTGGGGTTTGACCACCTCAGTGCAGACTGCCAGATTTGTAAGAATTTTCCTGCTTCCACCGTGGAAAAGAGAGTTGGTAGGTTCAGGAAAGGAGGCCAAGGTCCTCTGACCGGGTGGCCAGCCCGGTTCAGTTCCAACTGAACCTGAGGGTGCCCTCTGACTGAGTGATACTTCCTCGGGCAAGCAAAACCAGCTGTGAGGAGCAGTTCCAACTAAAGGCTAGAAAGTCAGCTAGTGTGGAGCCAAAAGTTTTTCTCCAGTTGCTGAAGAAATAGCTAAAGCTATTCAAATTGTCCGTCTCTTCTCAGGTTCGCCTGGAACCGACACCATCAGGGAAGCGCCGGTCGGACGGTCCCACGGTTCAAGATTATGATTTTGAGGATTTTATGAACCGGAGGAAGGGGAAAAGGGTATGAGGAGAGTGAATGTGATTTTGAAAGTCTGAATGTGCCCATTGAACCGACATCTCTCCAGACAGACCTCTGGGGTCCCCCAGGCTATCTGAGTCCCCTTCTCATTTTATGTTCTATAAGAAAGTTGCTGAAACTCTCCAACTCCCTATTGAGGAAGCTATTGATGACCAAGAAGAGCCTGATTATGTAGAAACGATGGATATTCCAGAGTCTAGGAGACTGTCTATTCCCTTGCACAAATCCTTTAGGAAACAGACAGTGAAAATTCTAAAAACTCCTCACTCTATCCTTCCTGTTGATAAAAGGATGGACAAAAGGTATACATTATCAGGTTCTGATATGGAGTTCCTCTCTCAGCAATGCAGCCATGTGGGGGTAGTACAGGCTGCAGCCTGTGACAAGGCTAATATTCCTCAAGCCTCTCACCCTCCTGAAAAGGATTCCAGGAGGATGGATGCCATGGCAAAGAAACAGTACATGGCAGCATCTTTAGGACTCAGACAGGCGCATTATATGGCTTATGCAGCTAGGTACCAGAAATCCAGATGGGATACTGTGCTGGTCCTAGCAAAACAGGCCCCTGACCAGCTTGCCATGGAGCTGGAGCAGGTGGCTGCGGATGGTATTGAGGCATCCAAGGTGCAATTTCATGCTGCAGTAGACTCTAATGATGTTTCATCAAGAGTCATGGCTACATCTGTGTCTCTTCGCAGAATGGCCTGGCTCAGATGTACTGCCCTGTCACAGGATACTCAGTCTAAGGCTATGGATTTTCCTCATTGTGGGCAATTCTCTGTTCGGGAGCAGACAGAGAATTATATGAAGAAAATGGATGAGTATAGGGACCACCTATAGGGTGCACAGGCCAAAGAAAGGCAAGCCATCCTCAAAGGCAGCATGTCAGGGCAGGGCAGGCCTTTCATAGGCCTTTTACCAAGCCCAGGCCTCTCTTCTGCTTATGCCCAGAGGGGGTTCTTTAGAGGAAGAGGCAGAAGGGGTCTAGTAAGCCTGCTTCTACCCCTCAACCCAAAGCCCTGCAAAACAGGCTCCCTGATGGGTGGCCAGGGCCGATTCTCCACTCATCGGGGCAGGCTGGCTTACTTTGTCCAGGACTGGAAGTCTTTAACATCAGACAAGTGGGTCCTGGGTAGTAAGCCAGGGACTGGTTCTCAGCTTCAAAAATTTCCAAGATGAGAGCCAGGTCTTTTCCACCTGCAACCCATCAGAGGCACTTGCCCTGAAGCAGAAGTTTCTTCCTCCTGGCTCTCAGAGCTGTGGAAAGGGTTCCACCCCTACACCAGGGCAAAGGGTTGTACCCAGGTACTTCCTACCCCAAAAGACAGGAGAATGGCGGCCCATCCTGGATCTCGGTATCTAAACAAGCACCTTTTAAAACCAAAGTTCAAAATGGTGACTCTGGGAATTATTTTACCCTCTCTAAGGCCAGGGGACTGGTTAGCCTCCCTGGACCTCAAGGATGCCTACTTCCATGTTCTTATCAAAAGCTCACATCGAAAGTACCTCAAATTCGAACTGCCCTCAGGCCATTACCAGTTCAGAACAATGCCCTTCGGCCTCACCTCAGCCCCGAGGGTGTTCACAAAATGCCTGACAGTAGTAGTTGCCCACTTAAGAAGGCAAAAGATTGCCATCTTTCCTTATCTGGACGACTGGCTCATTGTAGGCCAGTCCCCAGACCAGGTCAAACTACACCTACAAGTAACTCAGCAACTTCTTACATCTTTAGGTTTCCTTCTCAATCTTCCAAAGTCAGTTCTGGAGCCTGTCCAGCTCCTTACCTTCATAGGCGCAGAACTGAACACAAAAGAAGCCAGAGCCTTCCTCCCTCTGGAAAGAGCAAGGACTTTGGTCTCTCTGGCCTCTTCTTTTACCCTGCAGGTCTCTCGACCAGCAAGGCATTTTCTACAGCTCCTGGGGCACATGGCTGCTTCTGCAGCAGCATTGCAGGGAGCAAGGTTTCAGATGAGGGACATTCAGTTCCATTTGAGAGCCTTTTGGTCTCAAAGGACAGATCCTCTAACCAAATTGATCCCAGTGACTCGAACCCTGATCCAGGCCCTCCAGTGGTGACAGGACCAGAGCAATTTGAGACAGGGGGTTCCCTTCATTCCTCAGTCTCATTCCTTGACCCTTACTACAGATGCATCCCTCTTGGGGTGGGGAGCTCACATGGGCGAACTTACCACCCAGGGGTTGAGGTCCCCTCAGGAATCTCTGCTCCACATCAATTTGTTGGAACTCAGAGCAGTTTTTCTAGCACTCCAGGTTTTTTCCACATCTATTCAGAACAAGGTTGTTCAGGTCAGAACAGACAATACCACTACAATGTGGTACATCAGCAGGCAAGGGGGCACTCGGTCTACGGCCTTGTGCACCGAAGCAATGAAGTTGTGGTCTCTGGCTTATTCTCTGAACGCCTTCCTTACGGCAGTTCACCTCCCAGGCAAGGACAATGTCCTAGCGGATGCTCTCAGCAGGATTTCCCAGGGCCATCATGAATGGACACTGGATCCCCAGTACTGGAGGTAGTATTTGCCAGATGGGGCACCCTCGGATAGATCTCTTTGCAGCCCTAGACAATCACCAACTTCCCTTGCTGCAGGCCCCAGTGTTGGGCTCAGTCCTCTGGATGCCTTCCTACTCAGTTGGGAAGGGAAGTTTCTATGCTTTCCCCTTCCTCTTCTTTTCAAGGTGCTAGTAAAAATCAGGTCTCAACCCTGCAGGATGATCCTGATTGCTCCAGATTGGGCCAGGCAGCCCTGGTACCCACTCCTCATGTCCTTAGCAGTCCACCTTCCCCTGTGTCTTCCCAGGAATCACAACCTGTTAACCTGTGCCCAGGGAAGAGTTTGGTATCCGAACCTCAAATCTCTCAATCTCAAGGCTTGGCTCTTGAAGAGTTAGAGTTTGCTGACCTACACCTTTCCCAAGGCGTATTGGAAATTTTGAAGGCCTCTAGGAAGCCTTCCACCAGGGCTACTTACAATTCAAAATGGAAAAGATTTTCCATATGGTGTGCTGGTAAGATATTTCCCAGAATCGGCTGGACGCCACGATTCTGGATTTATTTACTGCATTTGAATTCTTAGCTAAGACCAGCTACCCTAAAAGTGCACTTGGCAGCTGTGTCTCTTTTATCAACAGGTAAGCCCTCTTTTTTTCAGCTCACCCTGTGTTCTCCAAGTTTTTTGAGGTTGCTTCACACCAACCTCCTGCTCAGGGACCCTGCCCCTGCTTGGGATCTTAATATTTGCATTGCCCAGCTTATGCAACCCCTTTGAGCCTTTGTCTTCAGCAGAGCTTAAGTACTTGACTTGGAAAACTGTGTTTCTAGGGACATGGATATGTTGTTCATCCACACTCATTGGCAGGTATCCTTGCCGCTTTAAATCTTGCCGGAAGGTCTTCAAGCTTGCTCCTCCCACCCACCCGGGTGGTATAACTCTCGGCTCCGCCCCATGACGCCACATCTTCCCTTACCGCTTGGAAGCTCCAGGTTCCCTCCTTAACGCCCGTGCTTGAGACTGAGTTCCTATTTCTCGCTTATGGATTTAAAATAAATTTTGCGAAAGATTTAGTCTTCGATCCCTCGCGGCTGAGATGGACAATCGACCGGATTTCGGAGATGCCCATGGGCAGAAGATGTCTCGGACGGATCCACACTCCACGGTGTCTACTGCTTAGGCCTTGAGCATGACCTGCAGGCTTGCGACCTGTGCTCATCTTTCTCGGCCTACGCCCTCAAGACTATGCTGCCCGATTGCAACTGGGTCCGTCCCGAGAAGCGTTCCCGTGAAGTCCAAGGAGCCCGGTTGGCGTGTGCTCACGGGGCGGGGCCTCATGATCAGCCTAGCGGATGATCGCCTCTGAAGAGGAGGCGCGCGGTCAGATCTTCTCGGCCGCTGGCATTTATCCCGCCTCTGGGTTCTTCCCACCCGCTTCTTTTATGAGCTTTGTCTGTCCCTTCCACTAAGGGAGAAGGGCTCACGCCTGCTGGACCTTATTCTCGGTCCAAAAGAAGGACAGGGTAGTCCTCCGCCGACGCTCTTGGGAGCGGGAAAGGTCCCTCTCCCTCAGTCAGCCGACCGCGGCTTCGGTCGACCTCGGCCTGAGCCACTGGCCTCACGGTGTCCCCTGCAGGTCAGTTGATCGAGACCCACCAACGGTCGTAGATTTTTCTTGACCTGCTGGACGGGCTGTCGCTTTAGCAGCCGAGATTCCCTCTCCCCGGTTCCCCGGAGGAGTTGATCCGTGGCTCGCCTGTGCCTCTGGTTCCGGAGCCCTCGGATGGACCATCCGAGCCGGGGGAGCGCGTTCCCGCCGACACCTCCCCGCACCGACCTCGAAATTCGGGACTCTCGTCTCGGTTTCGGGACTCTTCATGGTCCAGCCGATCCCACCGTCATAGGCGGTCTCGGCTCTGCACTGCTGGTAGCGGCGTCGCCGCTGGCCGCCCTCCTCGACGAGGGAGGCTTCGTGTGAATTACGCCGACGGCAGGACCTTATGTTGCAGCAGCTCCTCCTGGCCGGGAGTAAGCCGACCCTGGTTGCCTTCCCCGCCATTAAGTGGTTGTCACCGGAGCGGCCGACACAACCCCCGACTTATCCGAGGAGCCTATACCCAGGCGGTTGTTCGCCAAAACCAGCTGCTCCACCGATTCGGTGGAACCTCCACCTCCACAGCCACCATCTGGGGCTCCACCAAGGATTCTCGGTCGGCCATGGGTCTACCCCATCGGCTGTCAGTTACCCTCACCTCCCGACCGACCTGCAGGTGAAGGGTGGCTCAGGCCAGAGGCAGCTCTTCGAGGACTCTTCCGAGTCCAAGATGATTCCTCCTTTTCTCCAAGCGACTGGACTTGGAGTCTTCAGGAGGTCAGTCAATGGACCTATAGCCCGTCGTCCTTCCTAGGACTGCTCTCGACTCATCTCGAGTCCACCGGGATGGAGCTCGAACCCATTTCCAAACGGGCCAGGTATCCTCACGGAGATTCTGGACCGGGGATTCTCGACGGAGGCCTTTCCAGTGGCCGAGGCCATAGTGGGTCCGGCATTGGAGCTTTGGCAGCGCCTTCTTCCTGCCCTCGCCTTGCCAGGATGGCCAGAAGTATGCGGTCCCCACGGTTCCTTGTCCGGTTTGGAACACCCTCTGCTGAAGGGTTGGTTACCGACAGCGTTTTCGGCGCCCGGCTAGCGCCAAGGATGTGGACAAACCTCCTGACAAGGATCCAAGAAATTGGACTATGTCGGCTGAAAAGTCTCACGTCCTCTCTCGGCTTTCGTCAGGCCAGTTCGGCCGTCCTCATGGCACATTTTCTCATGCCCTGTTGGGCTCCCTGGATGAGGTCATCCCTCATCTTCCCGCCGATCTGCAGACTACGGTTAAGCAGGTGCGGGACCAGGGCAGGGTAGTGGCCAAACAGCAGCTCAGACTGCTTTGGATATAGGGGACTCATGTGCCAGATCGGTGGCGGCCGCGAGTGGTATGTGGGCGTAGGCTTGGCTGAGGATATCCACCTTTACTGGATACCCAGCACAAGTTGGCGGATGTTCTTTTGGGGACTGACCTCCTTCGGCCCTGGGTGGAAGGTCACCTGCAGAGGATCGAGAAGTCCAATGCTACCTTGGACTTCGGTCTCTTCCGCTCAGAAGGACAAGGCATAAACCACAGCCTAAGCCCTTTCATCCTTCTGTGCCCCGGCGCCCGGCCCAGCAACGTCAGGGCCAGCAGGCTCGGCTCGTATCCCAAACCCAAGCCGCCGGCTTCCTCTAACAGGAGGCAGGGGAAAAGGCCCAGGAGGTCCCTCGGCTGGTCCCTCCTCCAAGCCTGCCCAGTGACGGCTGAGGGGTGTCGCCCATTCCCGCCACCTTACCCCTGGGTTCCCTGGGGACGGCCCGCCACTTCCGTTCCGCCTGGTCCGCTGTTACCACAGACAGGTGGGTCTTGGAGGTGGTGGGAAGAGGCCTGCCTCTGGAATTGACAGGCACCACCTTCAGAGCCGTCGCCCCTGGAAGCCTGAGTCCCCAGCCTCACTGGCGGCTCGTCGAGCCGACATCGCTTCTCCTCCTCCAGAAGGAGGTGATAAGAGAGGTGGCGGACCCTCCTTCAGACCCAGGGTTTGTGTCCAGGTACTTCCTGGTTCCGAAGCGACGGGGCTGGCGCCCCATTCCTGGCCTCCCACGACCTAAACAAGTTCCTAAGGTCTCGAACCTTCAGGATGGTCACTCTGGCTCAGATAATACCATCCTTGGAACGCGGCGCGTGTGGTTCTGCTCTGACTTGCAGGACGCTTTTTCACGTCCCTATCCGTCCGTCTCCACCACAGAGATTCCTTCGCCCGAGCGGAAGGATCCCTCGAGTTCCAAGCCATGCCTCTCGGCTTGTCTCCAGCTCCAGGGTCTTCACCAAATGCATGGCAGTGGTGACAGCATTCCCCGCGGCGCCGAGGGTCCGGGTGTACCCTTACCTGGACGACTGGCTGATAGCAGCTCCTCCAGGAAGGAGGCGGAGTGGTCCAGAGATCTGGCCTCCAGGTCTGTTCTCAACTGGGCCTCCTTATCAATGAGGCCAAGTCGGAACTCGAGCCAAAGCAGGTGATTCTATTCATCGGGCGAGCTCGACTCTCTTCGAGCCAGAGGCTGCCCCGGCGGACAGGGCCGGGTTCTTCTCCTTGCCCGATCATTTCTGGTTGGGCAAGTGCGCCCTGCCCGGGACTTCCTCGCCTCCTGGGTCTCATGGCGGCCTGCACCAGCGTGGTCCGTTGGGCCCGCTGGAACATCGTCCTTCAATGGGGACTGGCCAGCCAGTGGTCTGCCTGCGATCCTTTGGACCAGCTTATGCCGGTGACATAGGATGTGGGCAGCCTCCAGTGGTGGACCGCTCCAGATCATTTGCAGGAGGGCATCCGTTCGTCCGCCCCGAGCCGACGGGTCTCTATCGACCGATGCCTCTCTGATGGGTTGGGGTGCCCATCTGGGGAACACGGGCTCATGGCCTCTGGTCCCCTGAGTCCCGATGCCACATCAACCTGCTGGAGCTCGAGCGGTCCGCCTAGCTCTCACCGCCTTTGCTCCGTTCCTCGGGGTCAAGTGGTCCGAGTCAGACAGACAATACCACGACCATGTTCTATCTAAACCGCCAGGGCGGGGCCTCCATCTTCTATGCAAGGAAGCTCTCGCGATTTGGTCACTCGTGCGCAGCCTGGGCGGATCTCTAGCCATTCATGTGGCAGGAGCCCACACCCTGGCCGATGCCCTGAGCGGATAGGGGCTGCATCCCGAGTGGTCTCTCCTGCCGGAGGTAGTACAGCATCTGTTCTCCCATTGGGGCACACCTCAGGTGGACCTGTTCGCCTCCAGGAGAACGAGCTGAGACTGTTCCATGCCCGCCTCAGCAGGGCTCGCTGCAGGGGATGCCTTCTCGAGGCAGTGGACCCCGGGCCTTTTTACGCCTTTCCCCATTTCCCTTGATCCACAAGGTGCTTCTCGGCGAGGAGGGACAAGGCGCAGGTGATTCTGATAGCCCCAGACTGGCCTCGCCAGTTCTGGTACCAGATCTCCTCAGTCTCAGCTCCAGGACCTGCGGCAGCTTCCAGCTCGCCGCCGACCTGCTCTCAGTCAATCAGGGAAGGTGTTCCATCCGGACCTTCAATCCCTGCACCTGACGGCCTGGTTCCTGTGCTCTAGAGTTCAGGTCTTGGGTCTTTCCGACGAGGTCCTCAATGTAGTTGAGGCGTCCCGTATGAAGTCGACCAGAAAAATGCTATGCCTTCAAATGGAAAAGGTTTTCCATTTGGTGTCAGGCAAGGGCTTGGACCCTTCCTCCTGTTCCTTGGCAAGCATCTTGGACTATTTATGGTCCCTTTCTAATCAAGGGCTTAGGTCGATGACCCTAAGGTGCACCTGGCAGCCATCTCTGCTTACGGGCGCTGGGCCGGAAGCAGTCAGGCTGAGGAGAAGGTGGTCTGGCGCTTTTTCAAAGGCCTTGATCACATTTCCTCCAGTGCGGGAACCCCACCTCCATGGGATCTACTGCTGGTACTGGCAAAGCTCATGGGCAAGCCATTCAAACCTATGCACAGGTGTGCTGTCTCTCACCTGTCGTGGAAGACCGCCTTCTTGGTGGCTATCACGTCAGCCAGAAGGATGGGAGAGCTCCAGGCGCTTCCATCGAGTCTCCTACCTGGTCTTCCACAGGACAAGTTGTCCTGCGCCCCCCGAAATTCCTTCCGAAGGTGGTGTCGGAGTTTCACCTTAACCAGGTGTTGACTCTGCCGTGTTCTACCCCAATCACCTGGAGGCGATATGGGCTCCATACTTTGACCCTAGAAGGGCGTCGCCTATTACAAAAGCGCTCGGCTGAAATTCGGGAGAGGTTCGCCAGCTGTTTGTCACCCACGCTGAAGTCAGTATCTGGCAGACCTGCAGCCAGCGGAGTTATAAGCAGGTGGGTCACTTCCTGCATAGATCTCTGTTATGTTGGCGGGCATGGAGCCTCCCAGAGGATAAGAGCTCATTCTACCCCGCCATACTGCTGCAACGGTGGCTGCTTCCAGGGACGCCTCTATCCAGGAAATCTGCAGGGCTGCTACTGGAAGTCAGCAAACACCTTCATTACCCATTACCACATCGACCTTGAGTCACGCCCGGATGCTGGTTTGGGGCCTCAGTTCTCAGTCTCTCTTTCCCAAGTAAGTATTGGGGTGTGTCTTGCCTCCCTCCTCCCGGAGAACTGCTAGAGTCTGCCAATGAGTGTGGATGAACAACATATCCATGTCCCTAGAAATACAGGTTACTCACCGTAACAGGAGTTCTAGGAATGGTATATGTTGTTCATCCACCACCATTCCGACCTCCCCGGCTTCGACGCACAACCTGAGCTTCCAGCGGGCCAGATCTGGCGTCATGGGGTGGAGCCGAGAGTTATACCACCCGGGTGGGTGGGAGGAGCAAGCTTGAAGACCTTCCGGCAAGATTTAAAGCGGCAAGGATACCTGCCAATGAGTGTGGATGAACAACATATACCATTCCTAGAACTCCTGTTACAGGTGAGTAACCTGTATTTCTGGTAGCCATCACTTCTGCCAGGCGCATAAGTGAGCTACAAGCGTTGTCAGTGGAGCCTGATTTTATCTCCTTTCATAGAGATAAGGTGGTCCTCAGGACTAACAGAAAGTTTTTGCCTAAGGTGGTTTCAGACTTCCACCTTAATCAATCCATGTCTCTTCCTGTGTACTTCACTGAACATTCCTCCTCTGGCGAGAGAAGGTTACACAGTTTAGATGTCAAAAGAGCCCTTAGTTACTATATAGAACGTACCAAGGGTCATAGGTTTGAATCCCTCCAATTGTTCCTCACTTATGGTGAGGTTGGTAAAGGGAAACCTACCACTAAAAGATCCATTGCCAGGTGGATTGTCTCTTGTATCCAATTTTGCTATGAAATACTGGGTAAGATTCCTCCCTCAGGCCTGAGGGCTCACTCTACCAGAGGTACAGCTGCGTCCCTGGCTGCTGCCAGGAACATCCCTATCTTAGAGATATGTCAAGCAGCTACCTGGAAAACAGTTCACACTTTACTAAGCATTACTCCTGGATATCCAGGCTAGGAGTGATGCTCGATTTACTTCACAGCTGTGCTTCAGAGCCTATTTCCTAAGTAGGTTCTGTCCCTCCTCCATGGAGGTACTGCTGTGTAATCTGCATATGTCATAATATAGCAAGACTTCATGTTGTTTGAAGAAAAATTACTCACCTTAGTAGTGTTTCTTCTAATGGAGTCTTGCTATATATGACCTCCCCAGCCTGCCCCTCTCAGAACCTCTACTTTTGGGATGTGGGTGGGCAGTGCAATGTTGGCACTTCATAGATGCCCACTTTATTTTCACCCTTTCTTAGGGTGCTTAGGTGTTATGTTTTATTTTTTCTTGAACTCTGACTTGAGTCTTTATTTCAGGATCAAGAACAGAAATGTGTTTTTGTAGTTAGTAGCCAGTGGGCTAGTGTAGGTTTACGGCTTCCACACAGAACCTTAGTGAGTTTTGCTCAGAAGATCTGACAGTTTAAGTTTGAGCTACAACAGACAGAGTGTTCAAGCTGAGCTTATGTCAAGGTTCCATGCCCTGCATGGAAAGTTAACTCTTTCACCTCCGGAGCAGTTCTAACCTGGGGTTATACTGCATATGTCATAATATAGCAAGACTCTATTAGAAGAAACAACATTACTAAGGTGAGTAATTTTTTCATATGTTTTGTGTTGCAAGCCCTGCGCCATCTTTGTCACCCTTCTCTGGCTAGCCTCTGCCTTGTTTATGTCCTTGCACAGGTGTGGCCTCCAGAATGGCATGCAGTATTCCAGGTGAGGCCTTACCAGTGTTTTATACAATGGCATCACCACCTCCCTCTTCCTGCTAGTGATACCCCTGCCTATGCACCCCGGCATGCCACTGGCCCTCCCTGCAGCCTTTCGCATTGCTTTGATACCTAGAGGTCATCAGAGATGATAACCTGTAGATCCCTTTCCTCTTTAGTGACAGTCGGCCCCCAAATCCTGTAACTCCTCCCAGGGTTCCCTCTACTCAGGTGCATTATTTTGCACTTCTTAGCATTGAACCTCAGTTGCCACATCTCTGACCATCTTTCAAGCTTCTCCAGGTCCCTCTTCATTTGCTGCACCCTTCTGGAATATCCACCATGCTGCAGATCTTGATGTCATCTGCAAATAGGTAGACCTTTCCTTCCAGCCCCTCTACAGTCTTACTAATGAAAGCATTAAACAGGACTGGTCCCAGTACTGATCCCTGTGGTACTCTGCTGGTCACCCCTTTCTCCCTGGATTGGATCCCATTTACCACCACCCTCTGCCTCCTGTCTGTCAGCCAGTTTTTAACCCAGTGTATCACCTTTTGTCCCATGCCCAGACTTCCCATCTTGTTAACCAGCCTTCTGTGTGGGACAGTGTCGAAGGCTTTGGTGAAATCCAGGTAGGCGACGTGTACCGCCCTTCCCTGATTAAGTTCCCTAGTCACCCAATCAAAAAACTATTAGATTTGTTTGACATGACCTCCCTGCTGTGAATCTGTGTTGCCTCAGATCCTGGGCTCCCCTGGATTCCAGGTGTGCCACTATCCTTTCTTTCAGCAGTCTCTCCATGGTCTTCCCCACCACTGAGGTGAAGCTGACAGGCCTGTAGTTCCCCGCCTCCTGCCACTTTTGTGCCAGTGGTACTAAATGCGCCCTCCTCCAGTCCTCTGGAATGACACCTGCGTTGAGTGACTCTGTGTACAGCGCCGCCAGAGGCGCTGCAAGTTCTCTTCGCAGCTCCCTTAATATCCTTGGGTGTACTCTGTCCGGCCCCATGGCTTTATCCACCTTCAGCTTCTTGAGTTCTTGCAGAACTCTTTACACTATGAATGGACTGGTGTCCACTTCTCCCCCTCCATTGCCTCTGCCTCCCAACTGTGGTCCTTGACCCTCCCCCTCCTTAGTGAATACTGAGCAAAAGTATTTGTTCAGTATTTCTGCCTTATCTAGATACCCCTCCTTATACTCTCCCTCCTCCCCTTTGAGCCTCACTATTCCCCCCAGTTTTTTCTTCTGTTGCTGATGTACCTGTAGATGTCTCATCCTCCTTTTTTTCACCATCTGTGTTAAACCCTCCTCTGTTTGTGCCTTAGCACTCCTTACAGCTTTCCTTGCTTCCCTTAGACATTCAAGGTACACCTTCCTGTCCTCCTCCTCCATTTGGGTCCCCATATATTTTCTGAAACAGTCTTTTAGCCCTTACTTTGTCTCCAACCTCTTTAGAAAACCATAGTGGTTTCCTCCTCCTTTTCCCTTTGCCCACTATCCTAATGCATTGGTTTGTTACCTTCACTGTGGTTTCCTTTAGTTTTTCCCATTGTTCCTCCACCCCTCCCCATTACCTTTCCCTTTCCCAAGACTGCTGTTATACATCTAGCCATTTTCACAAATCTGCCCCCCTAAAATCCAATACTTTTGCTCTTGTGTGGCTCTTTTGAGTCCCTGTGTCCATTCTAAACCACACCATGTGGTGGTCATTGGACCCCAGCTGCCCCTCCACCTGTACTCCTTTCACTCTCTTCCCATTGGTCCGTACCGGGTCCAGAATCTACTAGTCTCTGGTTGGCTCCTGCACCAGCTGCCTGAGACTAACCCCCTGCAGGGATTCCAGGATGACTGTGCTTCTGGCTGAAGCCGCTGCCTGGTTGGTCCAGTCCACATCCGGCATATTGAACCAATCCACATCCGACATATTGAAATCCCCTAGTAGCAGAATTTCACCTTTAGCTGCCATGTCGTGTATGTTCTTCACTAGTTCCTGTCTAGCTCCTCCTCTGTGCCGGAGATCTGTAGATCACCCCAGTACGATTGCTGTGCCTTACCTGCCTCGAGGGGACCCACATTGCCTCAGCCTCCCCATCTTGCCTAAATTTCTGTAGCTTTTATACCATCTCTGATATACAGGGTCACCCCACACCCCCCTTCTTACCCTCCCTGTCCCCTGAACAGTGTATACCTGGTACACTGACGTCCTCAGCCATGATTAGCAGAGTACCATGTTTCTGTTATTGCTGCTAAGTCAGGGTCTGCTTCCGCTAACAAGGCCTCCAGATCTGGAACCTTATTTCCCAAGCTACTGGCATTTAACATGACTTTCCATTGTTTACAGTCTGCCCTCCCTCTGTTCTTGTTCTTTTGCCTCTTCCCCTCCCCACCCTGGTTTGCATTCCTATGTGCTCTGCTCCCCCGTATCGCCCTTTATACATGCTTCACCTGCATGCCCCTCCTGCCGAATTCAACTGTTACTGTTGTCAACTTATATTCCTGCATATTCCCATGGGGGAGTGGAGGTGTTTCTAAGCCCTCGACCCTCCGTGCTCTCCCCCCTTGGCCAGTTTAAATGTTCACTGCAGAAGCATTTAAACTTCTCACTGAGGACCGAGTTCCCCTTCTTGGGCAGATGCCTCAAAGTATAAACCTCATCTGCCCAGGTCGGGCCCCAGTCCTCCATGAAGCCAAATCCCTCCCTTCCGCACCAGTCCTTCAACCAGGAGCTGAAGGTCTGGATGTGGCGTGCAGTAGCCTTCCCTGTGCCCTGGACAGGTAGCACCTCCAAGAATGTGACACAGCATGCTGTCCATTTCAGGTTACCCCCCCAGGTTCCTGAAATCCTCTTGTACTCTGTGTAACTCCACCCTTCTCCCTGCCAGGCCATTGTTCCCCAGGTGGACAATGACATCCAGCTCCTCCCTCCTAGCTGTTGCCCTACCAATCCTATGGATCCGCTTCCCATCACTCCATGCAGTGCTTCCTTGGAGGCACTTGACCTCCCTCTCCCCTCTGCTAGTTGTTCCTAACTCTGCCCCTCCCAAGACAATGGAATCTCCCACTAGGACAAGCTTCCCCCCTCCTCTGGGGCCCCCTGCCCCCCCGGGCTCTGGTCCCAGCTGCGGGTGCCTGTGTGGGGCTTTCTTGTTCTTCCAACACAGTGTAGGAGATATTAAACTGGACCTGTTGGGGGACGTGCCTCCGACCCCCTCCCCTCACCCTCCCTGAGCCCACTGTGGTCCAGTCATTCTTCTTCCTGGGCATCCTCTGAGGTTCAGGATGTTGACCCAATGGTCTCTGGGTGGGGATGGATGCTGCCTGCAGCCTGGCCAACTCTGCTCAGATACAGGCACCTCTCCTTCAGCCTAGAGGGGTGCTCTACAGATCGGCAGCTTCGCAGCCTCCAGAATGTCTCCTGAAGACTGTTGCTCCACAACCACTGCACTGCACCACTCCCAACATGTCTGTGTCCTCCTCGATCTACTGTCTGCTTACCCCTCAATCTACTACCTGCTTATGCTACCTATTGTAAAATGTTTTGTTTTGTTTTTTGCTACTTTCTGTGTCGATGCAGGATGTTGTAAGGCCCTATGGGACCTACTCCAGTAAATGTAGGGACAAGAAGACCCTCAGTGACATCATTGCCTCGTAAGGAGCCTAAGACACATGGCTGCCCCAAGCCCTTAATTATAGGCTGATTTACATATGAATAATCAGGACTGCAAAGACTCAGAGATAAACACAATGGCTCACTCAAATTAGCTTTTATGGGCTTTCGACATTAAGAAATCTTGAAGATGATAGTTCCCTTTAAGCATTAAGCATTATTGCTGCAGTTCCTACAATTGTAAGCTCGTTACTGTTTCTGTGGTAACATTTCACGAGTCTGCTTGTTTGGTGTTAAAAATTCTATAAAACTTTTCTAAACATTTTGTGATAACATTTTAGCTGGTTTCAATAACTGCTGCTCCACTGTGGTGTGGTAACAGATCTGAGCAAAGACCAGAGTGGAGCACAGATGCGAGTTTGAACCTACATTCCAAATTCTAAAATTTGCATAGGTTCCATCTCCAGGGTGTCACTCTCAGTTGAGATGACTGCATGAAGTGTAAGCATAGTGAGTGATCCCTTAAGAAATAGCAACATTAAAATGGTGAGTACTTTCTTCTTCTTCTAGGTGATTGAAGGCACTCGGAGCAGGTGCCTCATGCCTCATACCCCAGCTGGGCATGTGGTTTAGGGCAACAAAAAAAAAGCACCATGTCATGTATTAGTGCTTACATTAATAGCAGCTGCCAGACATACAGATTTAGTTTTGTTGCTGTGTTGGTCCTTATAAGAACAGATCCAGAAGCAAATGATTTGATACCTTTTATTGGACCCAACACAGATGTTACAATGTATAATGTACAGATGTTTGTTCTTTTTGTAACATCTGTGTTGGTCCAATAAAAGGTATCAAACCATTTGCTTCTATAACAGCTGCCAGGGAAGAAGCTGGGATAATGCATGTTAATTATAGTTGGTAATACACGGTGTTTCTAAGTCATTTCCCATTCCGTGCCCACAGCAGGAATCTTTGAAAATAGGGACCATAACGTGTTAATGAATGAGATTCTTTTTGTGCAGCTTACCTAGCTTGTGTTTACTCAGATAGTGGTTTGTATTTTTAATGATATAGAAATTATTTTTTATCATGTGGTTTGTAGGAAAACTGCCAAAGAATTATGATCCCAAAGTGACTCCTGATCCAGAAAGATGGCTTCCAATGAGAGAGCGTTCATATTACCGTGGCAGAAAGAAGAGTAAGAAGAAGGAGCAGGTTGGCAAAGGAACCCAGGGCTTCAGCAGCAGCATCAGCTGAACTGTAAGTGCTACAAGTAGTGAATCTTGAGCCAGTGTAGCTAAGCAAAATAATACCCTTTTGTAGACTTACATTACTGGGCTACATAGAAGCATCATAAGTGTTTTTGAGGAAGGCCTGCAAAGAACACTTTGAAAAGCTAAATGTGCAGATCAGTAATCGTTAGAGGGGACTGGTATCTTTTTTTTAAAGCAGGATCTCTGATACAGTATAAAAGTGGAAAGTCAAAGAGCAGAAGTGAAGTAATGCATTTGCAGGACATGAAGTTTGATGTGAAAAGTGCACTGCCTCATGGGTTTAGAAGGAAAAGTATGAGGGTGGCCTACTATATTAATGGTATCAAAATCAAACGTGTAGATTACAGGAGGGATCCAGGGTTAATTATAAAACATGGGCACCAGTGTGAAGTGGCAGCAAAAAGGTATTGTGGATACTGGGTTGTATTAGAATAAATGTTTGTAGTATTCAAGGGAGATTATGACTACCCTTTATAGGGTGTTTGTGAAACCACCACTGGGTTGTAATGTAAGATCTTACTTTGAGTTGGAGCTCTTGTAGCAGGCTTCACCAGTAGGACTATGCCACCAAGCAGTAGGACCCCACGGAAAAATTCTAGCTAGCAGTACCCAGTGGGGACCGCCTCAGATGCCGATCCAGTGGTGTAAAGGGGGCAGTCCTCAGCCCCACCTCAGTTCTTTTACCGCTGTCTACCATCGGCTCCGTGTACACCTCCTGCTACCAGCCGACAGCCATTTTCACGTTTTTACGTTTTATTTTTTTTTCCGTATTACAGTTCCTTCATGCATGTCTTCACTGTCTTCTACCTGAGAGCAGCAGAGATCAAAGTGTGCCTGCGGGAAACAAATTCTGGCTAAAGACGGCCATTCGACCTGCCTTATTTGTTTAAGCAAAAAAATGAAGCTGGACTGGGCAATGATGGTCTTTTCTTCTGGTCTTTAGGCCTGCTGAGGTTCCTCTTGTATCTTTGGATAAGTCTATAAGCTAGGTCACCTTTCAATAACGATTCTATTGCTTCTTGTTTGAAATTTATTTATTTCTTCCCCTACGTTTCACTCTTAAAGAGCTTGTTCACGGGGTCTTACTTCACAATCTGTTAAATACAAACATTTATATTGTTCATTTCAATTCATTTTGACTTTCATATGTTATAGTTTCTTTATATATTTTTTATATTCTTCTACTGCTTGTCTTACCCCTTTTAAGGAATTGGTTCTGTTTTATCTTTGTATTTATGCTTGTTACTTATTTTCATATTTTCTTATCCTAAGGATACATAAAACACAATAGACATATTGCTTTCATTACATGTTCTTGATGTTTTGACTTCTTGTGAAAACAGACTTTTAATTTATTGCAGCCTTTGACTTGCCCCTTTAAATGAGAACTTTTTTAAATACCTGGTTAGCGTTTGTGCTTTAAATAAATTCCTGGGCTTCTGCCTTATGCAGTGTTTTTTTCTGTGTGCAAATGAAAAACACATCGAAATCATTCCACTTTTTCTTTTTGCTAAATCATCTTTCAGTATTCATGTTTTTATAGACTAACTCTCTTTTTTTGAAAGGTTTCTTTTCTTATTTACCTTTTTCGAAGGATCAACTCTGCTTCCAGAAGTATGTCGCCATTAAGTCTGTAACTGTGCCACAGTCTGTGTTCTCATCCTCTTGAGCCTGTCTGGTTTACGCTTCGCAGGATGACCGTGACGTCATTCACAGCTTTCACGCATGCGTGTGAGGTTGTTAAGCAACCAACGCTCCTTCCCTTGTGCGGGAGGGACGGGCTTATGCAGACAGGCTGTCTTGTGTGTTTTCACAAGTAACGTCATTACAAACTGGATTTTTATTCATTTTTAAATATTACATACTGTTTTAATTCCTTGTTTGTGGTAAACCTATTCTGCAGTTTCACCATTCAGTTCGAGCTTCACTTATCTATGTCTCATTAAATTTTTACATTTCATTAATGTCATTTTTCGGGCGGGTTGGAAGGAAAGAGGCATTTCATGGACAGTTTTTAAGAATATAGTCTTGCACTTCCCTCGTTCAATCAATGCTGATGACTACCTTATAATTCATTCTATATCCTGCAGATTTTATTTATGTAGTTCATATCTTTATTTTTCCTTATATTCGTTTGGTTTCCTGGTGTTGCTCGTTGCCACTGTCTGATCTTTCCATTGCTTAAGCACATGCCTGCCAATTTCTCAATATTTATTCCTATGTTACTATTGAGCATTTTCAAATTAAAAATCCATTTAATTTCTGCACTTAGCAGAATGTCCCTATAGTTTTCTCCCCTCTCTGGTTTAACTATCTCTAATCCCCAAAAGTTGAGCAATGCTCCTGTGTGTCGTCCTTGATTAAAATGTGTAGCCACTGGAGCCGTTTCATCCTTTTTCCTTAAATCACCTTTATGCTCCTGTATTCTGTTTTTTGATGTTTACTAGTCTGCCCTATGCATAATTTATCACATGGACTCTGTAATAGATAAATCACTCCGTGTTGCAATCGATGTGTTTATGTATTTTATAGTCTCCGTGTAGATGTGTATATTCCTTTTTCCTAGAGGTGTGGCTGAACGCTGAGCATCTACCACAGGGACTCATACCCCCCTTGCAGTGGTCTTAACAGTAATTGTTTCTCTTCATGCAGTTTGAACCAAGATCTAACTGCCTGTTCCTTTACGTTCTTAACTTTTTTGCTGCTGTAATGGGTCACTCTTGTAACACGGGTATGTTTTCAATGTCTTTTTGGACCAGAAGCCAATATTTGTTTATAATTTTTTTTTATTTCTTTGAATTTGTGATTGTATTTTGTTGCAAACACTAGCCTAGGTGCTTCTGCAGTGAAATCACCTTTTAATAGTAAGTCCTCTCTGTTTGTTCTGTTCTCTGTCTTTTGTTAAAACTGATTGTTTATATCCCTCTCTTAAAATTGGTAACCATATTCTTGGTCTGGATATTCAGTTCCCTCTGTGTACTACAGTTCCTTTTACTCTAACAAGTTGAGAGTATGGTATGCTGTTTTTCAGTTTCGGTTCATGGAAGCTATGCTCATGCAATATTGTATTTGTCTACTCTTTTTGCAAAGGGTCCTGTTAATTTTACCATTTTTCTTCTGTATTTTCAATCCAGGTGTGCAATTTCATCTCTATGATAGTTCAGCGTGAATGTAAAATTTGTATCTTTTTTTAATTCTTCATGAAATGTCAGTAATTCCTTTTCATTTCCTGTCCATATGACAAAAATATCAATAAAACGGAGCCATATTCAAATTTGATTTCTAAATTGGTTATTCTCGTTATCCAGCACCTTTCTTGTTTCAAAATCACGCATATGTGCATTTGCATACGCTGGTGTCGTCATGCTCCCCCTGGCCGTCCCCTATATTTGTTGATAATATTTGTTGTCGAATTGAATATAATTTTTAGTCAGTATTGTTTTCTATTGTATCTTCACAATTCATCACTGAATCCCACCCTCCTACCCCTCAAGGCCTCAGTCCCTGGGCAGTCCTCCTCCCCGCTCGCTCCCCATCCTCCGCTGGGTGGGTCTTCCCCTCTCAGTCTGCACCCTTCTGGAAAGCTGAGGGGCTCATGCTAGGAGGAAGGCGGTGAGGTCTGTGCTCTGGCCTTGGCGGGGTCTCTCCCTAACCCACTGTCCCCCCGCCCGCCTCTGGCGTCCCCCCGGCTCTGCTTGGATCAACTAGGCTCAGCCAACCCAAGGGGGCTGTACTGAGGCTGGTGGTGGGAGGGGCATGAGGATTCCCTCATCTATCCTTCTTGTCTCTTTTCTCCTCCCTCAGGGATGGAGACATGGTTCATTGATGGGTGCCCCTTTCTCCCTTGAGTCTTGGAAGAGACGGCAACTGGGGCCCATCCAAGGATGTATATTCTCCTTAATATCGAGGCGTACTATAGCCATGCCTTAAACTTGGTCCAAAGGCAGCTGTTCTCCTGTCTGGACCATCACATCAGAGGCTCGCACCACTGATTGGTGGGGCAAGGTTGCTCCCAAACAACTTAAACACGGATCTCCTCGGCCCCCATTCAGGGAGGCAGGGCACTGTGCTGGGGTTCCCCCCTTGGCTCTTTCTTTCATTCTTTCTCTCTTCTTCTCAGCACTCTGGCTAGCTGTCCAGGGGCTGGGATCAATGCCACTCCCTCAGGTCCTTCTCTGCCACTGGCCGGCGTAGTTCTTTTTCAGTTCATTCCTTTCCTTTTTCTATCCCTTGGCCTCTCTTGCTCCAGCTTCCTTTTCTTGATCACTCTATTTTTCCTCTCAGCAGCGTGCAGAACTGAGGTAGGGAGGAGCCGGTGCCAGTTATGGCTAACCCGTGAGTGCGGGGCTCACACGCGCCTGCCTCGTGAGGCGGCACCATGCTGCTGACATCCTCCTTCGGGCAAATGGAGGGGGAAAACATTCCATGCTGTGAATCCATGCTGCCTTGGGTCCTGTGCCCCAGTGGCTTCTAGGTACTGAACAGTTCTTTCCTTCAGAAGTGATTCCATCATTTTCTACCACTTAGATCAAACTAACTGGAAAGAAAGAATTTCAAAGGCACACCAGGTAGTCTCTAAAAATACAGGTTTACTTAAAATATATAAAAATGTAAAACACAGAACCATACATCACAAAACATACACTCTTTTAAAACAATAAGGTTTAAAAAGTGCAGATTCCTACCAGTAATACACTTAGACCTGTCTACCTAATGTATTCTTATCTTCTTATAGTGCTGTAGATGTTTCTTTTTTTAGAGTCCAAACGTGTGTCTGTAAAGGTCTGTTGCAGCATAATTAAAACGGTCTTGACCCTGCCTTCTCCATGATGTCACCCAGCCCCTCCTCTGTTTATTAAAAATTGTACAATCAGGATGTCTTGTGTCAGGAGGTAAATTAATAGGTGACATCAGCAGAAAAACTTGATCTTACTTCGAGAGGGCTCTTGCAGTAGGTAATTACATTTAGGACCGATGTCGCAGGCGGCAGGACCCCACGAAATATTTCTAGCTAGCAGTCCCGGCGGGCCGCCTCACATCAGGTGACCAGCATCAGATGGCGTCGGTATAAAGGGGCGGTCCCAGACGCCCCTCTTCCAGTTCTTTCCCGCCAGTCATCAAGGTGAAGTTCGACAGCTCAGTCCTGTTGCTTCACGGTTTTTCCGAAAGCATCAGTATTTTCTTCGTCAGGTGAACGTCGGTATATGTCATCCCCTTCAAAAAATAAGTGCGACTCGTGAGGCGCCCAACTACCTCACAAAGAATGTCACTCCCTCTGCCTTTTCTGTTTAGGCCCCAACCACACGATAGACAAGTGTCCGCACTGCCCACATTTCAACGCGGCCACCCGCAGACGACGCCAGCAGTCTCTAGAAGCCCATCTCCTCAAAAAGATGATGTCCACAATGGAGAAGGAGTTGAAGAAGCTTCGGCAGGCGTTGACCTCCCCTGAAGGACACAAGAAGCGGACAAAGAAAGGCACCGGGAGAAGGCCTCTCCTCTGCGACCTCGCTGGAGCCGCGTCAAGGTAATATCCTCCGGGGATCGCCCGACGCAGCCTCCTGCTTTGAGGAGGCGCCGTCCGCCTGCCTGGCTCTGCGCTCGAGCCTGCCGGGTGCCTCTGGGCAAAAGGAGGCTTTGGCCCCAGTACCACTGCAGTCTTGCAGCCTACGTGTGGGCGTGCCCATAAGCGGACGTTGGCTCCTCCAACATCCGCCGGGAGAAGGCGCTAAGATGCCCGACTTCAGCGGGCGCGGCAGTCTCCCCTCGGATGGGGCCTCTTCCCATCCTCGGCCCGCCTCGACGAGGGACTCCAGGTCAGACACCGCCCTCTGGCATCCGCTGGATTCGTCTCTGGTCGCACGCCAGCTTCCGACGTGCGCCGGCCTCGAACCTACAGCAGACCCCGCGACGCCTGTCGTCCCAGGTTCCCTGCAGCCTTGCTGCCATCTGGGAGCTCAGTCCCCCTGCCTGACCCCGGGGACTTTTCCTCTCAGTCTCCGGGCTCGGCTCGGGATGTTTTTCCACCATCTGATCCCCTTCCTACAGAGCCGGATCTGACGCCGGCTCCGACGCCGCAGGCCCAGACATCGGCCCCACCGACGCCAGTTCCGACGCCGGCCCCTCCGACGCCGGCGGGGGATATTCCTTTCCCATCAGGCCCTCCACCCCACGGGCCTATCACGGTCAATCCGCCCGTGGAGTATCCCTACTGGGCCGTCTGCGCCGGCAGCTCCTCCGGTACCTGGGTATCCTCCGTCTTATCCGACGCCGGTTTACCCGGGTCCACAGTATCCTGCGCCGCAGTACCCGGCGCCGACTCCACCGATGCCGCAGTACCCGACGCCACAATACCCAGCTCCGGTATTCCCGCAGCCGGGTTATGGATACTTTCCTTACAGATTTCATCCATACAACTATCCCCCTCCTCCTCCTCCTCCTCCTCCACCACCCCGTAGGCCGCCAGGGGATCTCCAGGAGACTCCCTCCTGGTGGGCTGAGGCTAAGGCCAGGCTCACACAAGGATGTCGAGCCGCCCACGCGACGGTGCCACCCTGCCCCGTGACGCCCAGACGGCACACACTCCTCTCCGCTCTCGATTCCCGGCTTGCCTCGGGATCCAGAGGGGCAGGACACGCATCCAGGGATAGCCCCTAAGGATCCGCTGCTCCCCTAGACCCAGCTAGGAGTCTTACTCTGCTCAAATTCCTCTTAGTCTTTCTCGGACTCCTGGATTCCTCCGATGGTTGCTCTGAGAAAACGAGCCTCGCTCTCCATCCAAGCCCGGCCGAGACTCCTCCGAGTCTCTCTCGAGGATCCTTCCTTCACGGAGTTGCTCAGGAAGATCCAGGAAGTCCATCAGTGACGTTCCTTAGAACCAGATCCTCAGCGGGTTAAACTCGCCGAACATCCCGACTTGCCCCTTACGGCCCCTACTCTAGTGCCACCCTGGATCGAGCCTCATGCCCACCTTGTTTCCACCATTTGGAAACAACTGTCTGCTTTAGCCTGACTTCCTCGGAAGTCTAACAGGCTATACCAGGCTCCGGAGGGTGTAGACTTTTTAGACTCTCACCCCTTGCAGACTCGGTTGTGATTAGCGCCGCTCACGGCTGGTCAGCACACTCGAAACACTTGCGCTAGTCTCCCCCGGATAAGGAATCTCGTCTTCTGGATCAGTATGGAAGGAAGATCTATACTTCTTCCACACTGGGGATCAGGGCCCTAAATTATGTAGCACATATGGGGGATTACCAGAAGGCTGTCCTTACCCAGGCGGAATCCAAGATTGACTCCTTGCCTGACTCCCAAGTCAAGCAGGAGTTAGCCGACCTGGTCCGCTCATCTGCTCGCCAGTCATCACATTCTGAGGATGACCTACAATGCAGTGGACAGCTAGGACGGAGCTCATGCGTCGCTGTAAGTCTTCGCCATGCATGGCCCGTGTAAGGTTTGGTCCCAGAGGTGCAGTCAGCAATCCAAGAAGCACCTTTCAGGGGTTCTGTGCTTTCAGTGGTGATGTCAAGGACATCATCACTGACTCCAGGAAGAGGGGACGGCCCTTAAATCTGTTGGATTCAATGTACCATCCCCATCTCGCAGGGCGCCGGCCTCCCTCGCAGATGCAGCCGGCCTCAAGCGAAACCTCAGGGAAGGCGGGCCACAAAACGTCAGGGCCCCCACAGCTGCCAGGCCCCCGCCGCCCAAAAAAGCAGCGGGTGCCCTAGCTGCGCTGCCTCATACCACCTGACTCGGGAAGTGGTTATGCCTCTGTACAGACAGTTGGTGAGACCCCATCTGGAGTACTGTGTGCAGTTTTGGAGACCTCATCTACGCAAGGACATAGACAGGATGGAAGCAGTCCAGAGGAGGGCAACTAAAATGGTGCAGGGTCTACATCACAAACCATATGAGGAGAGACTGAGAGAGCTTAACATGTATACCCTTGATGAAAGGAGGGACAGGGGGGACATGATTGAAACATTTAGTACCTCAAGGAATCAACAAATTCCAGGAGGGTAGCATCTTTCAGAAAAAGAGATGTGTAGAACAAGGCACAGTTTAAAGATAGAGGGGGACGGCTCGGGGTAATGTGAGGAAATTCTTTTTCACAGAGAGAGTGGTGGATACATGGAACAGCCTTCCTGAGGAGGTTGTTGGTCTAAAACAGTGGGGAATTCAACATGCATGGACAGACACAAAGCAGTTATAGTGGGGGTTGCAGAAAACAGGCTGTTGGTTAACTAGAATCTGCAGCTTATCCAGTAGGTAGGGAAATGGGCAGACTGGGTGGGCCAAGTGATCCTTATCTGCCGTCAAAGTCTATGTTTCTATGACTCCTTCCTCTCCCACCGCCTCCGGGTGCCCCGGAGGAACCAGTAGGAGGGAGATTCTCCCTCCACCTTCCGGGTTGGGAGAGGATAATATCGGATTCATGGGTGATTCAGATCATAGCAGAGGGGCACTCCATAGAGTTTCTGCAGAAACCTCCATGTCACCCACCTCTCAACTCCTCTTACTCAAGGGACCACCTTCCTTTGGTCAAGGAAGAAATTTCTGCTCTCCTCGCGAAGCAGGCCATAGAGCCCGTCCCCCATCACCTTCACGGGATGGGTTACTATTCCCATTTCTTCCTTGTACCAAAGAAGATGGGAGATCTCAGACCCATTCTCGATCTCAGTTCCCTGAACCTATATGTGGAATGCAAGAGGTTCAGGATTCTCTCCCTTCAAACCCTCTTACCCCTGCTTCGGCCGGGACAGTGGCTTTGTGCACTGGATACGCAGGATGTGTACCTGCATATCCCCATTCGCCCTTCGCACCGAAAGTACCTCAGATTTGTGTTCCAGGGGGACCACTACCAATTCCGGGCACTCCCTTTTGGTCTTTCCTCGGCCCCCCGAGTCTTTACCAAATGCCTGGCGGTGGTAGCAGCCCACCTGCATACTTTGGGAGTTCAGGCTTTTCCCTACCTGGACGACTGGCTCCTGGCGGCCCCGTCCAGGGAGGAACTCCTGCATTTTCTCTCCCTCACCCAGCAGGTTTTCACTGGCCTGGGTATTGCCATCAACCATTCCAAGTCTCACCTGGATCCTTCCCAGAGACTCAGTTTCATCGGGGCAATCCTCAATACGACAATGTGCAGGGCCTTCCTGCCTCCAGACAGTGGGGCTTCCTCCAGTCCCAGATTTCTCTTCTGTCGGAACGCAGGAGGGTTCGGCGAGGTCGGTGTCTGCCTCCTGGGGCTTATGGGCGGCGGCCATCCCAATAGTTCCGCTGCGGCGCTCACGTGGAAGATCTCTCAGTGGACCTCCGCCTCCAGTGGGATCAACTTGTAGACGACCTAGATCATCTGGTACTCATCTCGTCGATGATAAGAGACTTGCAGTGGTGGATGGTTCAAGAGAACCTATTCCAGGGGGTCCCCTTTTTTCATCCTCCCCCCGCTCAGACTCTGACTACGGACACGTCAGGCGAAGGTTGGGGAGCTCACCTGGGTCCTCACCGAACCCAGAGCTTATTTTCCAGATTGGAGTTAGCTCTCCACATCAGTGTGCTCGAGCTTCGAGCAGTGCTGTATGCTCTCCAGGCGCTTCACCAATACATCCTTCCCAGTCACCTAGCCGTCCAAACAGACAACATGTGCGTGGTGTGATACATCAACAAGCAGGGAGGGACTCGGTCCTACCCGCTGTGCAGGGAAGCGATGAGGGTTTGGGAATGGGCAACACTTCACAACCTTCACCTCACGGCGATCCATGTTCCGGGAGTCGACAACGTCCCTGGCAGACAAGCTAAGACATTCTCTGCTCTGCCACATGAGTGGGAACTGGACCAAAAGTTCTAAAAGCATCTTCCAGATTTGGTGGACTCCACAGATAGACCTGTTCGCCTCCCAAAATGCAAAGCTTCCAGCTTTTTGCTCGCCGCCCAGAGCAAGATGCTTTCTGGAGCGACACTCTGTCTCTAAACTGGAAGGACAGATTCATCTATGCTTTTCTCCTAGTTCCTCTGGTCCCTCGTGTGCTGCAGAAACTGGCACTGGAAGGAACGTGAATGATTCTGATCGCTCATTTCTGGCCCAGGCAAATCTGGTTCTCTCTTCTACAACAATACTCAGAGGCTCCTCCTCTTCCTCTTCCTTTATCTCGAGGATTGCTGACCCAGGATCAGGGGACCCTGGTCCATCTCTGACTCAAGTCTCTCCAACTTCATGCATGGCTCCTGCAGACCTAGTCCAGTCTCGCTTTGGCGTCTCTCCTAAGGAGGCCGAGATTCTGGTGGAGGCTAGAAAACCCTCCACTAGGTCCACCTACGCCATGAAATGGAAAAGATTTTCCATTTGGGCTGCCTCCAGGAACGTGAGCCTTTCTCCTGTCCTGTGGCCGCTCTGCTTGATTATCTGTGTCATCTTTTCAACCAGGGTCTCGGTCACTCCTCTTGAAAGTCCACATGGTGGCTGTTTCCAGCCTACTATGTCCTTTCTTCGCTGATAAGGCTTTTGCCCAATTGGAGGTATCCAAAACTTTTCTCAGAGGGGTCCTTCATCTCAGACCCCTGTTCGGATTCCAGCTCCCCTGGGACTTGAGCTTTGTTCTCGAGAAACTTACCTCTTCCTCCCTTTGAACCTCGGTTTCCATAGACTTGAAGTTCTTATCATGGAAGACGCTCTTCTTGGTGGCTATTACTTCTGCCTAGAATTTCCGAGCTCCAGGCCCTTATGTGCAAAATCCCTTATCTGATCTTTCACAAAGAAAGAGTAGCTCTTCACACGAATCCTAAGTTTCTCCTAAAAGTGGTAGCGGAGTCTACCTTAAATCAATCTATTGAGTTACCTGCCTTTTTTAAGCAGTATTCCAACCAAGGAGAATACTTGCTTCACACCATGGATGTCCACAGGATTCTGAGATACTACACGGATAGGACGAAGGATCTCAGAAAGACTGATCAGTTGTTCGTCTGTTTTGCTCACAAAAGGGAAGGCAATGCTGTCTCCAAGCAATGCCTATCAAAGTGGTTGGCTCATTGCATTACTTTCTGTTATGACAAGTACAAGACCTCCCAGGTCAAGTCAGAGGCCACTCCACCGAGGAGTAGTGGCTTCATGGTTTGTTTCAAGAATGTGTCTGCAGCAGACATTTGTGCTGCCGCCACTTGGACTTCCGTCCATACCTTTACTAAACATTACAGTTTGGACATTGCCTCTCGCCGTAGAGCAGGCTTCGGGTTAGCTGTCTTGCAAGGCCTCCTATCTTGAGGTGTGCAAGGTTGTTTGCTACTTTTTGGAGTAGTTCCTCCTCCCGGTGCCTTTCGTTTGTTCTAGACTGCTTGGGATTCTGTCCTATATCTAATTACCTACTGCAAGAGCCCTCTCGAAGTAAGATGGTACAGTTACGTAAGAACTACCAGAATTGCAGATCTCTAGAGAGGCTCTTGCAGGTAATACCTTTCCGCCTCCATCCCCTAGGCTTTTTCAGCTCCTTTTCCATTGAGGGAAATATCTGCTTCTCTCTTCCGGCCTGTGGCGGAAAGAACTGGAAGGCAGGCGTCTGGGACCGCCCCTTTATACCGGCGTCGTCTGGCGCCAGTCACCTGATGGCGTGTCCCCGCCAGGGACCGCTAGCTAGAAATTTTTCCGTGGGGTCCTGCCGATGTCGGTCCTCAATGTAATTACCTACTGCAAGAGCCTCTCTCGAAGATCTACTGTTACGGTAAGTTCTTACGTAACTGTACTTTTCCCCATATGACTTCCCAATTAAGTCTGTAATTTTCCAAGTCCTTTCTTTTCATACATGAGCAGCATCCTCTCTCAAGGACATCAAAGGACCTTTTATGACTTCGCACCGCAGTGACATAACTTATATTCCTTTTCTAAACGTCATAAAAGTTTATGATTTTCCAGCCTAGCAGCTGGCAGCTACAATTAAGCTAGATAAACAGGAGAGCCTTACTTCAAGTCTCTTCTAGCCTGTAATTATCTCCTGGCTTTTATCTTTTAGCTGAAACAGCATGTCTCATGAGACACTCAAGAACACATTTTTATATTACAAAAAGCATAGATTAATCAGAACCAGCTGTACAAGTGTCACAGTCTCCAGTAGTACATCCTCAGTCTTATCCCATCAAAGTGACAAATCCCCTGCTTCAGTCCCTTGCATGGTGTACACAGGAGTACAGGCTCCTCACAAGGCCTCCCTTTCTCAGCCAGAGCCTCAGGTAACCCTCACCACAGATGCTGCTCTGCTGGGTTGGGGAGCCCATTGTCAGGGCCACCACACTCTGAGTTAAGAGCGTCACAGAGTCCCATCTCCACTTCAGTGTATTGGAGATGAGAGCAGTCCGCTATGCCCTACAAGTCCTGGTGGTCTTCGTCAGCCACAAGATAGTCTTTCTCCAGCTGGACAACAAGTCTGTCATGTACTACATCAACAAACGAGGAAGCACACTCTTATCCTGTCTCCAGAGAGGTGATGAGAGTGTGGGAATGGTGTCTGGAACAGGACGTCCTGATTCAGGAAGTTTATCTGCCAGGGGCCCAGAACACTCTGGCAGGCGAACTCAGTTGAATTGAAGCCAGTCTTCATGAGTGGTCGTTGGCATCGGATGTCTAATAATCTCTGTTCGATGAGTGAGAAACCCCATATGAGGATCTTTTTGCGTCCTCACTCAACGACAAACTGCCTCGATTCAGCTCCAGAAATCCTGAACATGGCTTTTTCTGTCAGGATGCATTTAGGCTGTGGTGGACAAATCTTTCTGTACACATTTCCACTTATTCCTCTAGTTCAGAGGGTACTGCTCAAACTGAAGGTACACGGGGCAAATGATACCAATTGTCCTCTTTTGGCCCCGACAGATATGGTTTCCCTGCTCAACAGGTCGCCAGTCAGTCTTCCAAGAGTTCTTCCTCTCTGGATAAATCTACTGACACAGGTCCCCACACCCGCCTTCCAAGTTCTTTCCCGCCGTCGACTTGTGAAAGCACCTTGCGGTTAAGTTCCTTCGCTCGTCAGCCATTCGTCGGTCTAGTTACCAAGTTTTTTTTTTTCGTCAGTTTTTTCAATTTCTCTCCAACGACCGCCAGATGTCTGGAGGACTGATCTCGACGGGTGTCTTGGCGCAAGTCGGCGGCCGTCCCCTCCTGGCCAGGCTCGCTACTGGGTTCCTCTGGTGCCTCCAGGACAATGGAGGCTGCCGCCCCAGGAAGGCTCGCCACCATGCGGCCCTCTAGTTCGCGGGTCTGGTAAACCGGACGCCGTACCCCGATGTCTGCCCGGACAGGGCTGATAAGCAGCGCCGGGCCCCTAGGGTGGGCGCCAGTCCTCTTTGCGCCCATCAAGGTCGCTTCCCCACGCGATCCTCGTCCAGCGTCAGTTCCGATAAGTTGGACACTGGCTCCTCCGACATCTGCCCGGATCCCACTGGTAAGCCGGTTGTCGGCTCCCCCGACGAATGCCCAGCAAAAGAGCCTGTGTCAGACCCATTACCTAAGTCCGATGTCCCAAGCTCGCCGCAGCGCTTGCCACTGCTCACCGAGGCTCCAGCGCCTCCACTATTGACTCAGGGATTTTAACTCTCATCCCCGGGCGACCTGGAGGACCTAGGCACACTGACATCGGGTTCCTCCTATAGGCCCGGACCTCAGACGCTGACCTCGATGCCGGACGACATCCCTCTGTCCGATGCCATCCTAACGCCTGCAGAGCCACCTGTTTCCAGCCCGCCTGCAGGGCCTTTCCCAGGCCTTCTGCTCCATCAGAGCCCCTGGCCCCGGGTACCTGACCCCGCTTAATCCGTGCCATCTCTACCTGGGACCACAGTATCCAACGCTGCAGTACCTGGAACCCCTTTGTCCAACACGCTGTACCCGGCGCCTCAATACCCGACACCGGGCTTCCTGCCTTCAGGTGACGGATACTCACCTTACGGATGCCCACAGTATCCATATCCCCCCCCTCCTCCACTGCCCCCACAGCCGCTGGTGGATCTGAAGGAGACTCTAGCTGCCTGGTGGGCTGAAGCCAAGGCTCAACTTGCCAGGGAGGTGGAGAGACGTCTGCTGGACCCTGTACAGGACTCCCTCCCCCTTACCCGACACCAGAGGCGAGCCCTCAGGTGCCAGGGTTGGGGAGGATATGCTTCCCGACCTCTTCCAAAGGGACTGTTCCTCCCCATCACAGGGAGTCTTAATCTTCTTCATCTGAGACCTCTGATTCAGACTCGGGAGATGCTCCGATCCCGACGACGAGCCACGACTCCAAACTGACCAAGCCAAGGCCTCCTCCATAGTCTCCTCCGAAGAGCCCTACTTTCTGGAGTTACTTAGAAAGATCCAGGAGGTCCACCAGTGGCAATCTCTGGAGCCAGATCCACAGCAAACGAGGCTCGCTGCTCACTTGGATCTGCCCGAAACTGCTCTGACATTGATTCCTTCCTGGATTGAGCCTCACGCAGACCTTTTTTCCACTATTTGGAAGCAACCGTCCACGTTAGCCCCCTTCCAAGGAAGGCGGATAGGCTATACCAGGCTCCTGATGGTGTGGATTCCTTGAATACACACCCCAAGGCCGACTCGGTCATAATTAGAGCCGCTCACGGCCAATTGGCCAATCCAAAACACCTGAGCTCTGCCTCCACCCAAGGAACCTGCCTTTTGGACCAGTATGGGAAGAAGGTGTATGCTTCTTCCACTCTGGGGATTAGGGCCCTGAACTATGTTGCACATATGGGGGACTACCTGAAGACGATTCTGAGTCAGGTGGAATCCAAATTGGAATCCCTTCCTGAGTCTCAGACCAAGGAGGAAGTGGCTGACCTTGTCCGCTCTCATCATTCAGCTAGTCGGCACATGCTCCATGCCACATACGATGCAGTGGACGCTGATGGTCAGAGTTCGGCTTTCGCCGTAGGTCTGCAGCGTCATGCTTGGCTCCGGGTGTCAGGTTTGGTCCCTGAAGTGCAATCCACTATTCAGGATGCACCCTTCAGGGGTTCAGTGGGGATGTCAAGGACATCATCACCGACCTGCAAGAGAAGGGTACTGCACTCAAGTCCATTGACTCTCTCTACAGGCCCCCTCAGGGACAGCGTCAACCTTTTCGCAGATGTTCTCGGCCTAAAGCAAAATCACAGGGCAAGCGGGCCAACAAACGTCTGGCCCCTCCGGCTGCCAAGCCCTCCCCGCCCAAAAAGGTGGCGGGAGCCTCTGCCGCCATTCTGCCCCACACCTTCTGACTCCTTTCTTCTCCCATTGCCTCTGGACCCCCCAGAGGAACCAGTAGGAGGGAGGTTCTCCTTCCATCTACCAGGTTGGGAGAGGATTACTTCAGATGCTTGGGTGCTCCAACTGATAGCACAAGGAAACTCAATAGAGTTTCTTCTGAAACCACCCAGAAAACCACCCGGGGTCGCTTACTCCCCGAACATCTTCCTCTGGTCCTGGAAGAAATCTCCTCTGTTCTCTCAAGGCTATAGAACTAGTCCCCACCCACGCTTTTCCAGAGATCAAAGCTCTTACAAAAACAATAAACAAAACAATACAATATTAACAGTATAAAATCATAGGCCATAAGCTTTGTAAATAAAAAGTTTTTTTTTATACTTCCTTTATTTAATTAATGCTTTAACATTCTTCCATAGCATTCAATTACATCTTTTCATACTTTCAGGTTTCACAAATCGTAGCTATTCTGAAATATAGCTTGTAACATATACATGTTTTTTGTTGCTCATATCAAATTAGTCTAAACATTAAAACCATACAAAGTAACCAAATCTTGTATATAAGTAATATACTTCCAAGTAACAACAAAGATAGGTTTCGGGGTTGAAGACAGACATTGGGCAAAAAGACAGACCTGATTAGTTATAGTATTATATAGTGTTATTCAAAAAATAAATTTTTTATTTCACTTTCTACCTATAGAAGGAGAGGGCTTCTGGGGGGAGGTCTTGCAGGTCAGAGTTGCCTGTCGTCGATGGATATTCTCTTCATTTATAAAAAAACAACCCCACTGCATACTTTACAGAATCTGTTCCTGACTTAATTCCCATCTGGTCCAGCGTGTAATATAAGTTTCCATTCTATTATTTAGAGCATATGACATTTGTTCATTGTGTTGTATATTCTGAACTATAGATTTCCATTCCCCTACAGTAGGTGAGGCATTCTGGAGCCATTTTTAAGTAATTGTCTGGTATGCTGCCCCCCAATAAAATAGCCCACAGATATAAGATGTGCCTGTTAATCATTCCTTCCGGAGGCACACCTAACAATAGGTTAATCTCAGTCACTGGGTGATGACAACCTAATATATTTACAATATGGCCCGAAATTGTAGACCAAAAAGTAATTATTTTCAGACAATCATAGAATATGTGTTTCTAGGGACATGGATATGTTGTTCATCCACACTCATTGGCAGTATCCTTGCCGCTTTAAATCTTGCCGGAAGGTCTTCAAGCTTGCTCCTCCCACCCACCCGGGTGGTATAACTCTCGGCTCCGCCCCATGACGCCAGATCTTCCTTACCGCTGGAAGCTCAGGTTCCTCCTTAACGCCTGGCGCTATGCACTGGTTCCTATTTCTCCGCTTATGGATTTAAAAATAAAAAATTTGCAAAAGACTTCAGTCTTCGATCCCGCGCCGGGCGATGGACAACTCGACTCGGATTTCGAGATGCCCATGCGGGCAGAAGATGTCTCGGACGGATCCACACCCACGTGGTGTCTACTGCCTAGGCCTTGAGCACCGACCCAGGCTTCGACCTGTGCTCATCTTTTCGGCCCACGCCCCTCGAAGACCGCGGTTGCCCGACAAATTGCCCGAGAAGCGCTTTCCTCCGTGAAGTCCAAGGAGGCCCGTTGGCGTGTCTCATGCGGCGGGTTCCGGGTGGATCAGCTCGAAGCGGATGGTCGCCCTCGAAGAGGAGGCGGCGCGGCCGTGATCTTTCCTCGCCGCTGCATTTATCCCGCCTTCTGGGTTCTTCCTACACGGCTTCTTTTATGAGCTTTGTCTGTCCCTCCACTAAAGGAGAAGGGCTCATGCCTGCTGGACCTTATTCTCGGTCCAAAAGAGGGACAAAGGTAAGTCCCTCCGTCGACGCCTTTGGGAGCGGGAAAGGTCCTCCCCGGGCCGCCGCCCGCCGGCTTCGGGTCGACTGCTGCCTTCTGCCACTGGCCTCACGGTGTCCCCGCCAGGTCAGTTGACCGAGACTCCCACTGATGAAGTCGAGATTTTCTCGACCCATTGGACGGGCTGTCGCCTTAGCAGCCGAGATTCTCTCCCCGTTCCCCGGGAGGAGTTGAGGATCCCGTGGCTCGCTCTGTGCCTCCGGTTCCGGAGCCCTGGATGGACCTTCCGAGCCGGCGGGAGTGCCGGTTCCGCCGACACCCTCGCACCGACCCCGAAATTCGGGACTTCGGTCTCGGCCTGACCTCTTCACGGTCCAGCCGCTCCATCATTATAGCGGTCTCGTCTCGGCATCACAGAGCGGCGTCGCCGCTGCCCTCGGCCCCTCCTCGGATGAGGGGAGGCTTCGGGCGAAATTACGCCGGGACGGCACGAGGACCTTATGTTGCAACAGCTCCTCCTGGCCGAATAAGCCGACCCGCGCCTTTCCCGCCATTAAGTGGTTGTCACCGAACGGCCGATACAACCCCTCGACTTGTCCGAGGAGCCTATACCCGGCCGGTTGAGTCGGCCAAAACCAGTTGCTCCACCGATTCCGTGGAACCTCCGCCCACAGCCACCTATTTGGGGCTCGCCATGATTCTCGGCTCGACTCAAGGGTTTACCCCATCGGCTGTCAGTTACCCTCACTCCCGACCACCCTCGCAGGTGAAGGGTGGCTCAGGCCAGAGGCAGTTTTCGAGGACTCTTCCGAGTCCGAAGATGATTCTCCTTCTTCCAAGCGACTGACTTGAGTCTTCAGGAGGTCAGTCAATGGACGATAGTCTGTCGGTCCTTCCTAGGACTGTTTCGGCTCATCTCGGAGTTCACGGATGGAGCTCGAACCCGCTTCCAAACGGGCCAGGTATCCCCTCACGGAGATTCTGGACCGAGGGGATCTCCGACGGAGGCCTTTCCGTGGCCGAGGCCATAGTGGGTCCGCACTGAACTTTGGCAGCGCCCTGCTTCCTGCCCCGCGCCCGGCCAGGATGGCCAGGAAGCATGCGGTCTCCACCGTTCCTTGTCCGGTTTTTCGAACACCCCTCTGCTGAGGGGTTGAGCGCACGACAGCGCCGCCACGGGCAACGCCCAGGGATGTGGACAAACCTCCTGACAAGGAGTCCAAGAAATTGACTATGTCGGGCGAAAAGTCTACGCCATGGCCCTCTCTCGGCTTCTCCCAGGCCAGTTCGCCGCCTCATGGCAATATTTTTCATGCCCTGTTGGGCTCCCCTGGATGAGGTCATCCTCATCTTCCCGCCGATCTGCAGACTACGGTTAGCAGGTGCGACCAGGGCAGGCAGTGGCCAAACAGCAGCTCCAGACTGCTTTGGATGTAGGGACTCATGTGCCAGATCGGTGGCGGCCGTGAGTGGCTATGCGTCATGGGCTTGGCTGAGGATATCCACCTTTACTTCGGATACCCAGCACAAGTTGGCTGGATGTTCCTTTGGGACTGACCCTTCGCCCTGGGGTGGAAGGTCACCTGCAGAGGATCGAGAAGTCCAATGCCACCTTGACTCGGCTCCTTCCGCCTCAGAAGGACAAAGGCCGCAAACCACAGCCTAAGCCCTTTCGTCCTTCTGTGCCTCCGCGCCCCGGCCCAGACGGCTAGGGCCAGCAGGCTCGGCCTTGGCATCCCAAACCCAAGCCGGGCTTCCTCTAACAGGAGGCAGGGAGGAAAGGGCCCAGGAGGTCCTCGGCCGTCCCTCCTCCAAGCTTGCCCAGTGACGGGCTGAGGGTGTCGCCCCATCCCCGCCACCTCACCCTGGGTCCCCTGGGGACGGCTCGCACTTCGCTCCGCCTGGTCCGCTGTTACCACGGACAGGTGGGTCTTGAGGTGGTGGAAGAGGCCTGCCTCTGGAATCTGGCAGGCACCACCTTCAGAGCCGCCGCCTCGGGGCTTCGGGATCCCCAGCTTCACTGGCGGCTCGCCGAGCCGACATCACCTCCTCCTCCAGAAGGAGGTGGTAAGAGGTGGTGGACCCTCCTTCAGACCCAGGGTTTGTGTCCAGGTACTTCCTGGTTCCTAACGGACGGGGCTGGCGCCCATTCTCACCTACACGACTCAAACAAGTTCCTAAGGTCTCGAACCTTCAGGATGGTCACTCTGGCTCAGATAATACCATCCTTGGAACGCGGGCGTGGTTCTGCTCTCTGGACTTGCAGGACGCTGCCACGTCCCTATCCGTCTCGCCCCACCAGAGATTCCTTCGCCCGAGCTGAAGGATCTCTTCGAGTTCCAAGCCATGCCCTTCGGCTTGTCTCCAGCTCCCAGGGTCTTCACCAAATGCATGGCAGTGGTGACAGCATTCCCCAAGGGCGCCCGAGGTCCGGTACCCTTACCTGACGACTGGCTGATAGCAGCTCCTCCAGGAAGGAGCGGAGTGGTCCAGAGATCTGGCCTCCAGGTCTGTTTCTCAACTGGGCCTCCTTATCAACGAGGCCAAGTCGGAACTCGAGCCAAGCAGGTGATTTATTCATCGGGCGCAGCTTCACTCTCTTCGAGCCAGAGCGCCCCCGCGGACAGGGCCGAGGTTCTTCCTCCTTGCCCGATCACTTGGTTGGGCAATTGCGCCCTGCCCGGACTTCCTGCGCCTCCTGGGTCTCATGGCGGCTGTGCCAGGTGTGGTCCGCTGGGGTCGCTGGAACATGCGCCCCTTCAGTGGGGACTGGCCAGCCAGTGGTCACAACGCTGCATCCCTTGACCAGCTTAGGTCGGTGACACAGGGGATGTGGAATGCCTCCAGTGGTGGACCGCTCCAGATCATTTGCAGGAGGGCATCCTGCTCGTCCGCCCGAGCCGACGGTCTCTCGTCCGATGCCTCTCTGATGGGTTGGGTGCCCATCTGGGGAACACGGCTCATGGCCTCGTGGTCCTCGCTGGGAGTCCCGATGCCACATCATTCCTGCTGGAGCTCCGAGCGTCCGCTTAGCTCCCGCGGCCGCCTGCCTCCGGGGTCAAGTGGTCCCGAGTCCAGACGGACAATACCACTTACCATGTACTATCTAAACCGCTAGGGCGGGACGCGGCCCATGCTTCTATGCAAGGAAGCTCTCCCGATTTGGTCACTGTGCGCAGCCTGGAGGCGGATCTCTAGCCATTCACGGCAGGAGCCTCCAACACCCTGGCTGGATGCCCTGAGCTGATAGGGGCTGCATCCCACGAGTGGTCTCTCCTGCCGGAGGTAGTACAGCATCTGTTCTCCCTTTGGGGCACACCTCAGGTGGACCTGTTTGCCTCCATGGAGAACGCGGCTGAGTCTGTTCCATGCCCGCCTCAGCAGGGCTCGCTGCAGGGGATGCCTCTGAGGCAATGGACCCGGCCTCTTTACGCCTTTCCCCATTTCCCTTGATCCACAAGGTGCTTCTCAAGGCGAGGAGGGACAAGGCGCAGGTGATTCTGATAGCCCCAGACTGGCCTCGCCAGTTCTGGTACCCAGATCTCCTCAGTCTCAGCTCCAGGACTCACAGCTGCAGCTTCCAGCTCGCCTCGACCTGCTCTCAGTCAATCAGGGGAAGGTGTTCCATCCGGACCTTCAATCCCTGCACCTGACGGCCTGGTTCCTGAGCTGCCAGAGTTCCAGGCTTTGGGTCTTCCGACGAGGTCCTCAATGTAGTTGAGGCGTCCGTTAGGAGTCGATCAGAAAATGTTATGCCTTCAAATGGAAAAGGTTTTCCATTTGGTGTCAGGCAAGGGCTTGGACCTTCCTCCTGTTCCTGGCAAGCATCTTGAACATATTTATGGTCCCTTTCTAGTCAAGGGCTTAGGTCGACGACCATAGTGCACCTGGCAGCCATCTCTGCTTACCGGGCGGGCCGGAAGCAGTCGTGGCGCAGGAGAAGGTGGTCTGGCGCTTCAGTGCCTGATCACATTTCCTCCAGGTGCGGGAACCCCCACCTCCGTGGGATCTCACTGCTGGTGGCTGGCAAAGCTCATGGGAGCTTCATTCAACTCATGCACAGTGTGCTCTCTCACCTGTCGTGGAAGACCGCCTTCTTGGTGGCTATCACGTCAGCCAGAAGGATGGGAGAGCTCCAGGCGCTTCCATTGAGTCTCCTTTCCTGGTCTTCCACAGGGACAGAGTTGTCCTGCGCCCTCACCCGAAATTCCTTCCAAGGTGGTGTCGGAGTTTCACCTAACTAAGTGTTGACTCTGCCGGTGTTCTACCCTAATCACACCTCGGAGGTTTCAATATAGGCTCCATACTCTGATCCTAGAAGGCGTCGCTTATTATAAGGAGCGACGGCTGAAATTGGGAGAGGTTCACCAGCTGTTTGTCACCCACGCTGAGTCGCGATCTGGCAGACCTGCAGCCAAGCGGGATAGGCAGGTGGGTAACCTCCCGCATAGATCTCTATAGGTTAGCGGGCATGGAGCCTCCCAGAGGGATAAGAGCTCATTCTACCCGCCATACTGCTGCAACGGTGGCTGCTTCCAGGACGCTCCTTATCCAGGAAATCTGCAGGGCTGCTACCTGGAAGTCAGCAAACACCTTCATTACCCACTACCACATCGACCTTGAGTCACGCCGGGATGCTGGTTTTGGGGCCCGGTTCTCCAGTCTCTTTCCCAAGTAAGTATTGGGGTGTGCTTTGCCTCTCCTCCCGGAGAACTGCTAGAGTCTGCCAATGAGTGTGGATGAACAACATATCCATGTCCCTAGAAATACAGGTTACTCACCTGTAACAGGAGTTCTAGGAATGGTATATGTTGTTCATCCACCGACCTCGACCTCTCCGGCTCGACGCACAACCTGAGCTTCCAGCGGCCAGATCTGGCGCCATGGGCGGAGCCGAGTTATACCACCGGTGGGTGGGAGGAGCAAGTTTGAAGACCTTCCGGCAAGATTTAAAGCGGCAAGGATACTGCCAATGAGTGTGGATGAACAACATATACCATTCCTAGAACTCCTGTTACAGGTGAGTAACCTGTATTTATATGCAGCTCTACTTTCCCCACGTAGCCTCCAACAGCTTTCCAGTACCCCCAGATTTCTCCGAGCCAGTGTTGTGGGTACTAGAAAAAATCTTGCCCTAACCTTCCATATAAATTCCCTCCACAAGGGGGAGGAGGTGGCAGACCAAGTGTTTTGCCATAATTTAGGCCAATCTTTAGCACTGATTGCTTGTTTGAATTATTTTTCCCAGTTTGCTTTGACTGGGTCCATAGAGTGTTTATTTAACAAAATTAAGAATTTATAAATTATTGAAATGGCCTTCTTACTAGAAGATGAGGATCAAATCTGTAAAAATAGGAATTGATCCTCATAGAATTGAGATTCTCTCTCCTTTGCTCTAAGTTGTGTTACTACGTAGTCCCTCATTTGATAAAAGTACAATCTGTCCTTCTCGGTCCAGGCAAATCTCTCTTGGGCTTCTTCAAAGGTTATAGCTATGTTCCCTTTCATGATTTGCCAAGGGGCTACCATACCTTTCTTTACCTGAGAGTTATACCAAGACTTAGCTACAGGGGAATCAAATTGCTTATTTAGTATAAACCATTGATATTTCCAAAAATGGTTTAGTATCTGTTTATTCTTTGTTCCTCTCCTCCAACCTTAAAAATATAGTAGAGGTAGCTTTCAATGTAGTATGTAGGATTTGTTTTAACAAAGAGGGGGAGAAAAGAGCTGCAGGTAGAGGGGGGTGGGAATTCTTCCCTGGACAAGTCTATTTGTTTCCAGGCTGCATGGTATGTACGGGTTTCCCACAGCAATGCCAAGCGCATTTGGGCGGCGGACCAGTAATCAGCTAGGGAAGGAAATGATATTCCCCCATTATTTTAGGGAGCTGAAAGTTTCCAGTTAGTTGGGTCCTTATGATTCCATTGAAAGGCAACAAATGATTTCTGCCATGATAATATTTCTTTTCGTGAATAATGCAGGAACACATTGAAACAGATATAGGAGACTGGGCAATGCATTCATCTTAAGGACATAGTGCAAGTGTAAAGGAGGTTGGGAGAAGATCCCATCTTCCTCATGTCACTCTGTAATGTTTCAATTAGGGGTATATAGTTTGTTTGTACAATTGGGATAGATCTTTGGGGATCCCTATTCCCAAGTGCTTCAGGAAGTGCCATCCCATTTAATTGGAAACTTTATTACGGGTACACGAGTGAGGGTTTGTAATTTACCATTAGAGCCTCTGTCTTGTTGATGTTCAAAGTGTGACCAGATAGATGTGAAAAACTTGAATTTTCTGCATGACAGCAGGCATTGAGGTTTCTGGATTAGTTAAATACAGTAAGAGGTCATCTGCAAGCAATGCCAATTTATGTTCTATCTTGAGAAATTAGTACCATGGATATCAGGGGATTGTCGAGATATTGCGCTTAGGGTTCGATATAGTATGCAAATAAAAGTGAGATAAGGGCAGTTCTTGTCTGGTTCCCATAAAGGAAAATCGTTCAGTTAGGTGTCCATTTGCATGAATATATCCAATGGGGCTTTTGTAAAATCTAAATAAGGTTTCTATAAACTGGTCTGGGAATCTGAGTGGGCAAGGACCTCCCTTTAAAAATCTCCATGATACCATGTGGAACGCTTTTTCAGCTGCCTAATCCTAAGAGGAGGGTTGATATGTTCTGGGATTGGGAGTGTTCCAATAGGTATACCGTACGCTTTTACATTATCTTGGGCCTGGCACCCTGGAATGAACCCACATTGGTCCATATGAATTTTACTGGGGAGAATTGTATAGTTTCATGGCCAGAATAGAAGTTAAGATTTTGTAATCCATATTTAATATGGATATGTGTCTATAAAATGCGCAGAAGGTGAGGTCCTTGAGGTGAGGGCTTGAATAACTGAGATTATGGCTTCATTCCACGAGGGGACAGCTCCTCCTTGATGTAACATACGATAAACTCTATTAAGTAGGGGGTTAAATTTTGGGAAATGATTTGTAGAATTCCCCTGGGAGTCCGTCGGACCCCGGGCATTTCTCAGTTTTTAAGCTGCCTATTGCTGTCTCAATTTCTTTTAATGTTATCGGGGTAATCAGTTGAGAACTTTGCTGCACCGAGAGGGTTGGGAGATTTAATGAGTCTAGAAAACTTTCAATTTCCTGTATTGAAGAGGAGTCTTTGGACTTACAGAACAATGAGTAATAGCTGAGGAATGCCTCAGCTATTCCTTTGATCGTGTTGTGAATTTTACCTGTTTGTGGGTGTCTAATTTTCATTATATTCGATTTTGTTTTTTGTACTCTCAGCTGCCGTGCTGTTAATCTGAGGGAACGGGGACCCCCATCATAGTACTTGTGTCTTGAGAACATTAAATTCTGTTCTATCGAATAGTCCAATATTTTGTTGAGTTCACTCTTTAAATGAGCGAGTTCTTTACTTCTAGTCTTTATCATTTGGATGGCCTGCAAATCCTCCAGCTCTTTTACCTTGCTTTCAAGGGATATTCGCCGTGCTTCCCTAAGTTTTTTCTTATTCGCTGATATACTGATCAATTTACCCCTTGTAATTGCTTTAATAGTATCCCATAGGATAGATACTGATGTGTCTAGCATATCATTTTGCTCCAGTGCCTGAGTTATTGTGTCCTCTATAGATTTAAGGACCTGTTCGTCCCTTAGTAGGGAAAGATTTAATCTCCAGAAGGTTGCTTTCCTCATCGCTTGGGGGTGAAAGTGACAGAAAATCGGGGCATGGTCCGATAATACAGAATCTTCCGACCAAATTTTTATTATGCCTCCCATTTGTTCTTTAGGGGTTATAAGAAAATCTATGCAAGAGTAAACATTGTGGGCCTGGGAATAGTATGTATGCCTAGGGGATGTGCCATGGACATGTCTCCAGATATCATGGTAACCTAGTTCTTGAAGTAGTTTCCTCACCTGACTTGTAGTCTTCTTTCTTTTGCCCTGAGTTTGCAGAGTAGAGTGATTCTCCGCTATATTCAAATTAAGATCGCCCCTTCATATCATTTTCCCCTCAGCCCATTCCGCTAATTTAGAAAAAAAAAAGGATCTATATACCTCATATTCTGCGGCCAAGGGAATGTATATGGATGCGAAGGTTACTAATTGACCCTTAACCATGGCATATTTCCCCTCCTTGTCAATTACTTTATCCTTGATTTCAAACTGTGTTCTCCATTTGCTCAGTACTCCTTCTCCCCCTTATAGGAAGAGGCCACGACATGAGAGAAACCCAAACTTTCTGTGTTCAGACTGAGAGGGGTGTGTTTCTTGTAGCAAAACAACATTTGCCCCAGCCCTTTTCATACTCTGAATAATTTTGCTTCTTTTTATGGGGTTTGTGATTCTGTGCACATTGTGAGTGCATGTAGTATATGGTATCTCATTAGTCATGGCTGTATCCAAATTGCCTTCCTGTTATCCAGCTACCTTGTTTGATCTCTAAAACGCCGTGCCCCCCCAAATTACCCACCGCCCAAGTCTGTGTGTCCAAATTTCCTTCTGTCTGCTTCATATGCCCTGGTGAAGAAAATCAGTTTATATCAGCCAACATGGCTAAACACAACTTGTAACAACTTGTTTAACCTAAACTAGTACTTTCAAGGTAGGGGCTATTACCCAAATTAGCCCTTTTGTTCTATCTCTATCACGAGAAGAACGAGGAGGGCTACTAGTGCTTCGGTTGCCGGAAGACCTCCTACTGAGCAATGGATGGTAATGTGCTCTTGGTTTACTTGTTGAAGTGTATCTCCTCTCGGTAGGAACAGGGGGAGGTGCAGGGATTATCTAGGTCACAGGCTGCACCAGATCCTCTATGCTCTACCCAGTCCACCAATCCAGAGAATGTTAAAACCACCAATACTTCAACTACAGAGTACAGCAGGACCAGTGATTAAGTTTTGTGGTACTATCTCTGAGATTGCTTTGGTTATTGAGGACTCCCGAGGATCACCCCACCTTCCCATATTGCAGCCTACTACTTCTGTTGAGCTTAATTATCAGTTACCATCTGCATTTCCCTTCTTTAACATGGTGCTCTCAAAGGATTGACTTTATAGGCGGATCACACTCCCAAAGTGGGGGTGCAAGGGGAAACCTAATCCCCTGATAGAATAAGAAATGATCTTGTTTGGCCCTGTAAATAACTTCCCAGTGGTGTTTAGCCTAATCTCCATCTGAAGGCAAGCAAGCACCACCATCCTATAAGTGAAAAAAAAAAAAAACTCTATGTGAGCAAGGAAGGGCTCTGAAGCAGTTTAGATCCTAGTATAAGTCAAACTGCTCTTTAACTACATAATGAAAACTTTCCCATATGATGAGGATCTATTAGCATCTGCAGTTTGAAATGTCCACGCCTGAATTTCAACATTGCTGTAAGTTTTTAAATCTCTAGATCCAGTCCTGGCATGTCATCATTTCGCTTCCGACAAACCCCCAATTTCCCACATGAGCTCGTGAAATCAGACAACTAGTGCAGCACTTATCTCTTGCTAGTCCACTGCCACGAAATGAGAGGCCCAGAAGGAGTTATGCCTTAACTATTCGGCGACTGGATCAGTTAACAGAGATGTTTAAAATGGCTCAAGTAGGCTTATCTGCCTTCCCCTTCGCTTGTCAAGCATGATCTGCAGTCTGCGCAGCGCTTCTCCGTGTAGCAATATTTTGGTTCCCATCTTCTTCCTGTTTTGGGTGCGCTGCCAAATTGAGTCGCCCCTCCCGCTGTTTTGGTTCCGGTTCTCAGCTATTTGTATTTTCCTTTCTTTCAGAGCTTCCATTGCCTCTTCCACCGTGGAGTATACTTTAATTCCATCCTCCCAAAAGATCCAAGTCTGGCTGGATAAGGAGTGTGGAAACGAATCGCTTTCTCACGTAAGGATTTGAGGATTGGGAGATACTGGAGCCTTTGCCGCTGTACTTCTTGTGGGTAGTCATGGTCCATAAATAATCTGTGTCTCAGGTATTTTATTTCTTTTTTGGCCCAAGCACGTTGCAGTATCTCTTCTTTATCGCTGAAAGAGCTTAATTTGAACACAATAGAGCGAGGCCTGGCCGCGAGGTCCGATGGTTTGGTTTGGAGCGACCTATGAGCTCTCTATGTGGAAGGTGAAAGTGTTAGGCAAGTCCAAAATATCTTTAAGTAAATTTTCAATGAACGGAGCCATGGGGGTAGTTTCCATGCCCTCAGGCAGGCCATATAAACGGAGATTGTCCCGTCTGGAGTGGCCTTCAAGATCCAGACATTTAGACTTCAGCTCCTCCGACTGTTGTACCAGAGCCTGCATAATCTCAGTGAGTTGAGTAGTAGATTCTTCGTTCTGGGCTACCCGCTCCTCTATTATGCCTATGCGAGACTCGAGAGTGGATAATTGCTTCGGACTGCTTTAAACTCCTGCTTATTTTCAGTTCTTGATTCCTGGATCTCATTCAGTAAAGTTTAAAATCCTCGTCGAGATAGCTGTTCCAACCTCCGTCGGTATCATAGCCACGCAAGGGAGCTCAGCTGAGAGAGACCTGCTAGGAGGATCCTCTTGCAATCGGGTGCCATCCATACTCTTTTCCTTGCCTCTAGATCAGTTTCTGCCTCTGTAGGTTTCTAAATGTTTCCCTCCTGTGTTTCTTGACATCTTTAAGTGAATTTTGCAGGATTTTGGAGGTTGGATCAGCGGACTGTGCAGGGAGCCTCAAACCCTAAGCACCTAGCGGCTCCGTGACATCACTAGAAGTCGAAAATAAATAAAAAAGTTTTCAACTCCATTTTAAAACTCCATGACGGTCAGGCAGCTTCATATCGACGAGATAGAGAATTCCACAGGGCGGAGCTGCATATGAAAGCGCATGAGCTCCAGATGTTTTGAGCGAACCCTGGAATCTCTAGCACTCCCTCGTCAGCAGATCAGAGTGAGCGAGAGGGGCAGTAGGGAGTAAGGAGATCTTTCAGATACTGCATTCCCTGTTTGTGTAAGGCTTTATAGGTCAGTAACCCGACCCTGAAGGTGATTCGCCATTGTACCGGCAGCCAGTGCAACCCGCGCAGAACAGGCGTAATATGACTATACCTAGATGTTCCAGTCAAAAGCCTGGCTGCTGCATTCTGCACTAACTGCAGGTGACGTATTTAAACCCCTGGTAGCCCCAGGTAAAGGGAATTGCAGTAATCAAGGCGAGTGGTCACAAAGGCGTGGACCAGAGTAGGAAGGTCAGCCGGAGGAACCAGGTGTTTTACCCTGGCGATATTCCTCAGATGGAAAAAAGAGGACTTAACAACGGTTGACACCTGTGATTTCAGGGTCAAACCACTGTCAAAAATAATGCCCAGGTTCCGCACATGGCCTGAGGTCAAGAGCTGGGCATCACCAAGCCAAAGGCCTGATGGTACTTCAGCCCTATGACCCACCTCAAGACAACCTGGGTCCACAACCAACACCTCTGTCTTATCCGAGTTTAACCTCAGCCAGCTGGCGCTCATCCAGTCATTGATTTTGGCTAGACAGCTGTTAAGCAGAGAGATTACATCATCCTGACCGGGAGTAAAGGACTAATACAGCTGGGTATCATCTGCATAGCAGTGAAAACCCAGACTGTAACACCTAATAATATTTCCTAATGGCAGCATATAGACTGCAAACAACATGGGCACCAAGCTGGAGCCCTGCGGTACCCCACAGGACAGAGAGATGATATCAGAGGAGTAAAGCCCCATAGTAATCCTCTGAGTCTGCCCCGTGAGGAAAGATTGAAACCAACGTAAGACTGTACCAGACAGTCCACAAAGAAAGCGCAGGCGCTCCAACAGCACACCATGATCCACAGTATCAAATGCTGCAGAGAGATCAAGAAGGACTAGAATAGTACAAGCCTTTCGATCTCTCACAATTAGATCATTTAAAACCCAGACAAGGGCAGTCTCGGTGCTGTTTTTTCCTAAACCCCGACTGGAGAGCTTCATAGATGTTGTGATTCATAAGATGGTCATCCAACTGTATCACAACCACCTTTTCAATAACCTTACCAACAAAGGGCAGGTTAGAGATGGGTCTGCAGTTAGCTGGGACGCCTGGATTCAGTGAAGGTTTTTAAGGAGTAGTCTAACAACTGCCTCCTTTAGGCAGGAAACCCCTGTTCAAGATTTCCAGACAATTTCAGCAAGGATCGGGCAGATAGTATCTACACAACTTAATAACAGTGGTGTAGGGCCCGATCCAAACTACACCTGGTTGGTCGTACAGTCTAGATAATCCTCACAACATCCGTGAATGCCGCCTACTAAAGTCAGACCAGGAGACGCAAGGATTGCTTCCTCTCACGACCATCACAACTCCCTAAAGAGAGAGCAGGATGGATGCCCAATCTGATGCTGGCAATCTTATCTGTGAAGAATCGAGCAAGCTTATCACACTTCATCTGTGAAAATCTCTTCCAGACTGCAGACAGAGTGGATTGCACAATCTGTCGACAGTCTGAAAGAGTTTGGCTGGTCGATTCCACGCAGCAGCAATCTCCCTGGACAGGAATTCTGCCTTCTTACGGGAGATTGCTGATTGATAGACCCTAAAATGGTCCATCAATCTAAGTCTGTCAGCACCCAGGCCGGACTTTCGCCAAGCTCTCTCTAACCTTCATTCTACTCTCCTTAGCTCCTTCAAAGAATCATCAAACCATGAAGATCTTGGGCACTGAGTGAGTGGACGAACAGGTGCCATTTGATCCAGGGCATCACCCACAGCCTTATTATAGGCAAGACGATCCCTGATCCATGCACTCACTCGAACACACCAATAGGTCCAAAACCGAAGGTCTTCTGGGGTAACTCCCCAAAGGGAGATATTGTACCATCTCCGTAGGGAGCAGGCCTCTTTAGGGGTGCCCCGAGCTAAATCTTATGGTGTGATGGTCTGTCCACAATTTGGTTCCACCCCTAAATGTGTGACCTCCAACTCAGTAGGAACACTAGGTCCAGTGGTGACCCCACGTGGGTAGTAGAGGTAACCACCTCTGTAAGGCCCAACATTGTAATCAGTTGGAGGAGATTTTTCCCAAAAAGGCAAGCGTCGACCCAAGCATTGAAAACACCCAATATTAACCATCTGGGTGACTCCAGCGCCACGCCGACTGATGAAGTCCGGAACTCCTTCAGGAATTCTCCACCATCACCGGGTGGTCAGTAGATGAGGAGAATCCTGAACCCTGCACCTGCTCCCAGGATGCACTCAAATGATCTAGTGACACCCACTGTCACATCCACAAGACCCAGCTCCATTCTAAAAAAGATGGCTACACCCCCACCCCTACGATCAAACCTCGGGCGGTGTATCACTGAGAACCCGGATGGAGCAGCAGAAGCCAAAATAGGGCCTGCATTCACATCCAACCAGGTCTCGGTGATGCATGCCAGATCAGATGTTACAACAAGATCCGCTATAATAGCGGTCTTGTTTTTGATTGACCTGGCATTACATAACACCGCCTGGGTTGGATGGGTTTTTGAGGAGGAGCGCAGCACCGGTCTGCAATTTTATGGAACCCTTGGTATGGGAATCAGGCAGGAAAACCTCTCCTGAACCCATTTCTTCCCTAGGCGCTCCTAGTCCCCACTACCTCAATCGATCGACTTTCCATTCTCTCACTTTGCCCAGACCATACACTCCATCAAGCGCCTTCTCACTATCCCCAGTGAACGACATTTGTTTAAAACTTCAGGCACCAAAGGGAACAGTGAAAGGACGTAAGGTCACGGAGCAGAGTGGGAGAATAGCTCCTGACCGTCTTAATGTCTTCCCAGCACATTTCAATAAACAATAATTTGTCTAAAAAAAAATCCAAATAAACTGGACAATCTCAATACACAATTTAACTCAGTAAATTATTATAAAACAAAAAATCACATCCCATAAAATTCTGAAGTGGCTATAATGTTTAAATTTTGATGTTGAAAGTCTTGAAAAGGATTAAGGCCTTTCACTTCCCTAATCCAATAATTACATTCAGATTTTACTCTCACTAAAATCTATAGAATCTAATAAATAAGACAGTCTAATGAGTTTACAACTCTTTAGGCATTAATAATAAATACAATAAGGGTTCACAGGGAAAAATAGCTGCCAGATAATGGGGAAACTTTTAACCCCACCGGGAACAGGACTACGGATCCCAGAAAGGACCACTCACCAGTGGACCCCACTAGCAGTCCTAGGAGGCACCGCTTCTCCGTGCCCACCCTCCGGTAGACCGGAATCAATACCACCGTCCCAATCCCAGCAAGGAAAAACAAACAAACTTAATCCCCACCAAGAGCAGAACTGCAGCCGTCAGAAAGGACCACTCACCAGTGGACCCCACTAGCAAGCCTGGGAGCGAGACAGTGGCTGTGCTTTTGATATGCAGGATGCCCACCTGCACATCCCCATCTGCCCATCCCACCGCAAGTTCCTCTGGTTTTCTTTCAGGGGACCACTACCAATTCAAGGCTCTCCTTTGGTCTCTCCTCGGCTCCCGAGTGTTTACCAAATGCTTTTCTGTGGTTGTGGCCCACCTGCATACCCAGGAGTGCAGGTATTCCTGTACCTGACGACTGGCTCCTGGTGGCCCCATCCAGGCAGGAACTCCTACACTTTCTTTCCTTACCTGCAGGTTTTTACCAGCCTGGGTATAACCATCAACCAGGCCAAGTCCCATCTGGTCCCTTGCCAAAGGCTCCAGTTCATCTGGGCAATCCTGGACACGACCATCGGCAAGGCCTTTCTACCTCTGGACAGGGCAGACACTCTCCAGGCTCATGCAAGTCTGGTGTCCAGTCAAGAAGGGTCAGTGCTAAGTCAGTCCTTGCCTCCCTCGGGCTCATGGTGACTGCGATTCTGACAGTCCTTCGACTCGGCTCCATACGAGAGTCTCTCAATGGATGCTTCGTCTCAATGGGACCAGACATCGGACGACCTAGACCAGGAAGTTCTGGTCTCCGATCCCATGTTCAGGGACTTGCAATGGTGGATGGTGCAAGAGAACCTTTGCTGGGGAGTTCCTTTTTGTATCGAACCCCACCTCCCAAACTTTGACAACAGATGCCTCAGGAGAGGGCTGGGGAGCCCATCTAGGGTCTCAAGGACTCCGGGCTCCTGGTCCAGACTCAAGCAGACTGTTCAGATAAATGTGCTGTAGCCCAGAGCCGTCCTGTATGCTCTCCAGGCTCTGAACTCTTGCATTCTTCCCGGTCATTTAACAGTCCAGACGGACGACGTGTGTAGTCTGGTACATCAACAAGCAGGGAGGGATTTGCTCCCACCCTCTGTGTAGGGAAGCTATGAGAATATGGAGTTGGGCCGTTCAGCACAACCTCCACCTGATGGCAGTTCATGTTTCGGGAGTAGAAAACACACTGGCAGACCACCTCAGTCAGTCGTCAGCCCAAGCCCACAAATGGGAACTGGATCAAGAGGTAGCAGACAGTATCTTCCTGCTCTGGGGAACCCCTCAGGTAGACCTGTTCGTGTCTCCTCAAAATGCAAAACTTCCCGCCTTCTGCTCACTCACTCCAGGGCGAGGAGTTTTCTGGCAGGACGCTTTGTCTCTCGACAGGAGGGGCAGATTCGTCTGTGCCTCCCTCCAGTTCCCTTAATTCCAAGGGTCTTACACAAACTCGGTTCAGAAGGAGCTCGGATGATCCTCATTGCTCCATTCTGGCCCAGGCAAGTTTGGTTCTCTCTTCTGCAACAGTTTTCAGAGGAACCTCCACTTTCTCTTCCTCTATCACAGCACTTGCCGACCCAGGATCAGAGGACCCTGGTCCATCCAGGTCTCAAATCCCTTCAGTTGCATGCGTGGCTCCTACGGACGTAGCTCAAGCCCGGTTTGGGGTTTCTTCGCTCATCGCAGACATTTTGGTGGAGGCCAGAAAGCCTTCCACTAGGTCTACCTGTGCTATGAAGTGGAAACAATTCTCGATTTGGGCCTCTTCGAAGGACTTAGAGACTTTCTCTTGCCCTGTCGAGAGAGTCCTGGACTACATGCGTCTTCTCTTTGACCTGGGTCTCAGCCATTCCACTTTGAAGTTCCACATGGCGGCTATCTCGGCCTACCATGTCCCTTTTGGAGATAGGACTTTTGCGCATTTGGAAGTCTCTTGAGACTTTCCTCAGAGAGGTTCTTCATTTGAGACCCCCATCCCCATTCCTGCTTCTCCTTGGGATCTGAACTTTGTTCTCGAGTAGCTTACTCTGCCCCACTTTGAACCAGCAGCCTTAGCAGACTTGAAGTTCCACTCTTTGAAGACTCTCTTCCTAGTGGCCATTACTTCAGCTCGACGCATTTCCGAGCTTCAGGCCCTGATGTCAAAATCCATTATTTGATTTTCACAAGGAACGTGTGGCTGTGCGCACTAACCCTAAGTTTCTCCCTATGCAGTAGCTTAATCAACGCTGAACCAGTCCATTGAGCTTCCTGCTTTCTTTACTTAACCTCCAATCAAGGGAGTACCTCTTGCATACTTTGATGTTCATAGGATCCCGAGATACTATACCACTAGGACTGAGGATCTCAGGAAATCGGATCAGCTTTTGTCTCTCTTGCTCACAAAAGAGAGGGCAATGTGGTTTCCAAGCAATGCTTATCGAAGTGGTTGGCTCATTGTATCACTTTCTGTTACGACAAGTACCACAAGACCATGCCGGGTCAAGTCAGCGGTCACTCCACCAGAGGAGTAGCTGCCTCTGCTGCTTGTTTCAAAAATGTGTCAGCAGCAGATATCTGCACAGCCACGACCTGGACTTCTGTCCATACCTTCATAAAATATTACAGTTTGGATATTGCCTCTTGACGTAGAGCAGGCTTCGGGTTGGCTGTTTTGCAAGGTCTTCTTTCTTAGGCCCTTACAGCCGGAGGTTCTATTGTTCTTAGTTTTCCTCCTCCCCAAGTGCTTTTCTTGGTTCCAGACTGCTTGGGACTCAGTCCTATATGTAATTACCTACTGCAAGAGCCCTCTTGAAGTAAGATAGTACAGTTACGTAGAACTTACTGTAACAGTAGATCTTCAGCGAGGCTCTTGCAGTGAAATCCTCCGCCTCCATTCCCTTAGCTTTTCAGCTTCCTTTCCAGGAAGGAAATTATCTGCTTCCTCTCGCCTTGCCTTTTTGGCCTTTGGCAGGAAAGAACTGGAAGGCGGTCCTTCGCCAGAGACTGCTAGCTAGAAATTTTTCTGTGGGCTCCTGACACCTGCCGGCTTCAGTCCTATATGTAATTACCTACTGCAAGAGCCTCTCTTGAAGATCTACTGATCTTTCTGGACTAAGTCTCCATCACTCATTCACACTAGTGGGATAGCGCCAGAGGCACTAGGACCAAGCAGGAGCCAAAAATTTTCTGAAGGGTCGGCGCCGAGGTAGGACCGCGCATGCGCGGCACCGCAAGACTGTCTTGCACCTGTGTAGGCTATCTCGGCATTGACCCTCCAGCCGCCTCAGTTCCTTTTCTCCCGCCGTCGAGTGGGCTTGGATGTTGATGTTGCTTGTCTGCCGGAGTGTAAGTTCTCGTCTATACAACAGCAGCTTTAACTGTTTAATTTAACTATTTAGTAGTAATTTCTTATTTTACGAACAAGAAAGAAGATTATGAAGAAAAATAAATTATTTCCTGCCATCAACAGAGTCGTCCTTAGACGGTAGCGTTGACGGTAGGCAGACTTCGTTTGAAAGTTGTTATGGCAGAGGGGCTATGCCCAGTCCACCGCCCTTAAGTAACGGGGGAGGGTCTGACTACAGACAGTCCTGTGCTCGGTGTGTGGGGGGAGAGGGCAGACAGTCCACTGAAGCACGAATCTAGCGGTTCTGGGGATCCGGCTCCGCTTAGCCTCGAGCTCTTGTTCCTTGTTTTGGGAAAGAAGAATCGGTGCCACTCGAGGTTGCCCTTGGTAGGTCTGCATGAGGATTTTTCGTCAGAAGGGGTGATAGGCCTGAACCGACTTTGGTGGGTCCCCCTTGGCCCCGCTCCTAACGGCCGCATTCTCGACTCCAGACTCCATCTCTGTCCTCGCTGGAGTTCCAGTGAGCAGTTTCACCTCTGGGCTGCTCCTGTGGAGCAGGGGGGGTTTGACTTCCCTTTTTTCCCTGGCTGTGTTCCTGTTTTCAGGACCTCCAGACCTCGAGGCGGGTCAATTGGATCAGGATGAGCGCGGTGCCCTCTTGGTGCCCGCCATGATAGCCCTCGTGCCTACCCCTCTTCCCTTTCCATGCTGGGGCCGGCACAGGCACCACCTTTTCCTTCTCCCTGTCTTCTCCATTGACTTTTCCATGGTGTTTTCCTGGCACCATGCCCCAATGCCTGGTGGCGCCGCCAGATCTGTACGGTTGCCACTGGTTTGGCATCGATTGCCACAGGCAGCGCCGCTGGTGTTGGAGTCGGTGTTGGGAGTAGGCACCATGGATCAGCACCATGGCTCGATGCAGGCTCTGCGGCGCCGTGGGTGCTGTCATTGTTGCTTCATTGCAGCACGCTGGCGGTGGTAGGTGTCTCAGGATGCCCGCGGGTGGTGCAGGCACCCGCTGATGTTCCGATGCACCAGCGTGTGCCGCGAGCAGCACGGGCACCCGCGGGTGGTGCGAGCAGTGCCTGCGGATGCCGCGGGTGGCGCCTGGCACCCATGGGTGCCATGGGTATCTTTGGTACCATGAGTCCATGGGTGTCATCGGTACCACGGTGTCTTGGATGCCATAGGTGCCCTCGGGTGCCATTGCTCCATGGTACCATGGGCGTCGGGGGTGCCCTTTTGTGCCATTGCTGTCATGGGTGCCAAGGATGCCTGCGGGTTCCGCTGCGGGTGCCTCTCAGGTTGGCATAGGTACTGCATGGTGCCCTCCTATGCCACAAGTGCCGCTGGTGCCACAGGGTGCCAGTTGGTGCTGTCCGACAGAACTAGGGACAGATCTCCGTTTGCAGACCTCTTCTTCCGCGAGAATTGTGGCGGGATGTTTCACAGAATGAAGTCCTGTTCTGCAGATTATATTTTTCCACACATCTTAGTGGGTGGCGGTCTGCATCGGGTCTTGTCATCCACCGTTTTCCGCTGATGGGACTCTTCTGTTCTGTTCTGCCAGTGGAATCTCTCAATCCGCTCAGCACTTTCTCGGCTCACGTGGTGCCAAGCTCCTCGACACCCTTCCTGGTGGCGGAGTCTCTAGTGACTCTGACCTAGACCTCTTAGGGTCTTTCTGGGTAGAAGTACATCTAGATGAGTTCTCCCGTCCTTCTGGTCAGTGATACAGCGGATGACCTCATTTTATGTACTGAAGGACACGCCTCTGTCATCAGAGTCCGTGTTGGAAGCTCTTTCGATAGTTCCTCAGTAATGGGGTCCACCATAGTATTTAGATTGCATCCGTGACCATACACTTCTGTGTCTAGACTCTTTCAGTCGCTCAGACAATTACACTTTGTGGAACATTCTAATTCAATGGTAGAGCCACACAGGCTCTTCCACCTTTGATAGGGGTATACAGTCCCCTTCTGATGCTGCCCCTCTGGTGGCTGCTTCGCACAGGTGGTTAACATCTGTCTAGCTATTATTATCAGTCCAGTCAAGAGTTCAGTTATAGATCCTCAGGCTCCTCCTGCTCCTCAGAGGATGACATCCTTGTCATTTCTGTATCAGGTAGTCGTCGCGAAATAGCAGCCTGCAACCTTGTCAGACTCGGACTAATGATTAAAAAAAAAAAAAAAGGGTTAGAATTATCACAGCACAGGGCCTAGTCAGAATTACTCAGATACCACACTTGGATCTGGTCAGTTCTGCCTCAGCCCTGAGGCGGTCGCTCTAAACTTCGGTAAAGAGTACTTGATTTTTTACCCTAGGGCAGTCTGATCCAGCAGTGGTATGGCTCACCTCTTTTCTCAAGAGAGAGTTCTCTTATTCCAAGATATTTCAAAACCTAGGCGCCTAACCAGTCTGTTAGTCTCCCCCTTTTTTTTTTTTTTAAACAGGCTTTCTCTTGATCAGAGCCTCCTCGCAGCAACAGAAGTGACTCTTCAGCAAGTCGGAACTTAGATTCCTACTTCCATGCTTGCTTCAACTTAACAGACGACATGTTCTTTCTTGACCATAGGTCAAGTAGGTCTCTTTCTGATAGCTTCTCAAATATTCACCTTCATTTCCTGCACACTGGTTCCATGCCAGTCGCATACGAAGCTATCCTCTCCGACTCGTGTGATGAACTGTGATGTTTGTTTTTAATAGAGCAAACTACAGTCCTTCCTGCTCCTTCAGGGAGGCCGAGTAAATAGTGCCTCACCGCATTGAGCCACTTCTGCCGTTATTCGGTCACTTCAATGATTGGGTTAGCCCTAATTTGGTCCTTCTGTGTCCCTCCGCACATCTGCCTCTATTTGTCTTACAAATCCAGCCCCTGTTTTTTCCTGTCTGAATGTTTTTTTCCGCAGTGGACACGTCCTCCTGTACACTTTTTCCTTCTTCCCTGAGTTCAGAGACTGCTACTACAGTTATACACATAGGGGCAGGATGATTCCTTTTTGGAATTTGCAGTGGGTAGGATCTGGTTCTACTAGACCTCCACATGAGGCTTCTAAGTCATGCTTGGCCTTCCATCAGGAAGGTTCCAGTGAGTAAGTGGAGACCATTCTCTTTGATGGGCTGACCCCACCTGCTTACCAAGTAAGGGGTTCAAGTGCTCCTGGACCTGTTGTTTACAGGTCAGCCATACTTGATAGTGCGGGTTTCCATCTGCACTTTCCGGTCTACCCTGAACCAGTAGACTTTACCTCCAACTCTTTCAGTTCCTGAGGTCCCTTTACGTTACATTAGTACATGTCTTGGACACTATTAATTTTGGTCCTAGACCAAATTGTGAAGCCAGGTTCTTGCCGCTCTCCTAGAGTGGTTGTGGCTTCCTGGCAGACTTTCATTTTGCGCCCATTGCAGTTGTCTGCAAAGTGGTGAGTTACAACTCGAGCGCTTATCTTGTAAGCACTAGGTTCTAGATGCTTTTTACAAGACGGCTCATTTTGTTAGCAAGACAGTCCTTGGCCTTCCTTTCTGAGTGAACCCTGTCTCCTTCCACCCTACTCGGGGTTGCTGGTTTTAGCTTGGTACTCTCCCACTAGTGTGAATGAGTGATGGAGACTTAGTACAGGAAGATATGGAGTTACGTACTTACGGTAATTATTGATCTTCTTGGACAGTCTCCATCACTCATTCTCACGCCACCACCATCACCTGGGTTCACTCATTTTCTTTCCTGGTCTTCATGGCCCTGTGGTTCAGACTGTGAAGACATTGTTCTTTGACCTTTTTAACAAAGGCCATCTGGGCCCTCTCAGGCCGAGAAACTCAGAATGAGTTATTCTCATTAGTTACGTTGCACCTCCTCGGTTGAAAAGGTACTAGGCGGTTGGAGGAGTCGACGCGAGATAAGCTACACAGGTATAGACAGTCTTGCGGTGCCACATGCGCGGTCCTACCTAGGCGCTGACCCTTCAGAAAATGTTTGGCTCCCGCTTGGTCCTGTCGCCTCCGGCACTATCCCACTAGTGTGAATGAGTGATGGAGATTGTCCAAGAAGATCAATAATTACAGTAAGTATGTAATTTCCATTTACGGTAAGTTCATAGGTAACTGTACTTTCTTCCCACCACCCTTGTGGTATATCATCCAACTATGTCCCGTGACATCAGATCTTGCATACTGGAAGCAGAGATCTGTGTGTCACTTGCTAGATGAGGTCAAGTGGGTGGTGTGGATGTGAACTATAAACCACTCCTAGAACTACTGTTTCTAGGGACGTGAATATGTTCTATCCACACTTTACTAGCAGAGTCCTTTCCCTTTAGGATGTGCCGGAAAGTCTTCAAGCTGGCTCCTCATCCACCCAGGTGGTATATCCCTTGGCTCCGCCCCATGACGCCAGATCTTCCTTTCAGCTGGAAGAAGCAGGTTCCCTACTTACCGCTCCCGCATTGAGTAGGTCCTAGCGCGAAAATCTTTGGATTAACTTCCAAAACTTAAACTCTTAAGAGTTTCTGTTTTCCGTTCGACCTTCGATTGTGACCGCAATGGACGGTAAGTCCGCACCTGGATTTCGCCGGTGCCCATGCAGGCAGAAGATGTTGTGTACTGACCCTCACGCCACATGCACATCTACTACCTGGGCCCCGATCATGATACCCAGGCCTGTGACATTTGCCGGTTGTTTCACGCGATGGTTCTTGAGGACCGATTATGCTTGTTAAGCATAATGAGGGAACCCTTTGGGAGAAACTATGGTGAGTAACATTTTCTTTCCCTTTAACCACAGGTACTTATCTGAAACACTTCACTGCCCATGCCAGGTTGTTACCTCACAAAAAAAGAACAAACCAATATCTGTACAATGTTTGTGTCCTGTGACATTTCTAAACTGTATCGTCCCAAGGATGTTATTTGCAAGCCCATATTGCATTTTTAGGTGCAATTATTTTGACTAATTAACAGAAAGCTGCTAAACATTTATGGCATCTTGGATTTAACAGCTGACTGAATGGTTAATCAAAACCACTTTTCCATTTGCAACAGAACTTCACGGGGGCTTCCATCTGACAGAATATTTCTGTCATGTTTAAAACTGGCAACATGAAAACAGTCAAAGTATCTGCTGTTTTACCTTTGCTGAATATATAACTGCAGCCTTGATATATTTTTTTTTTTTTTTTTAATTTTACAAAATATAGGGATGCCAGTAAAACAGCGAGCAGCCCACCCACATCTCCACGGCCTGGAACTGTGCAAACAGCAGCAGCAGCATCTTCAAGCAATGTGGTACCACCCAGACATCAAAAACCTACTACTGCTGCGGCTTCAAAGAAAAAGCAGCAGAAAAAGAAAAAAGGTGGAAAAGGAGTGTGGTGATCATCAGTCATCATCGTCATCACTACAGTAAAAATGCTTTCCTGGGCGGTTGGTGAGGGAATGACATTGCTTGGGCAATAAAACTACACCAAGGCTGAAGTTATTTTGATTTTGTCTTTTTAAGTGTCTTTATTTTTAACACAGGTATGTGCAAGAATAGAGCACAAGACGTATGTACAGTTTGTGTTACAATAAATATTGCCCTTAAAACTTGACCCGGTTTTCTTCTTTGTATATTCAAGTTTCAGTTCTCTGTTCCCTTCTGGTGAGGCTTTCACAGAGCAGAGTGGTGAATGAGCTGTGCTTTGGGATAGAGGTTTAACAGTTCAGTTCCAACAATTGGGCAGTGCAATGTAGAGGGCTTTAGATTTTTGAGGCCCTCTCCTCCATTAGGCCACACCTTTGAACTGTAAGCCATTGTCATCATGACTATGTGGAAATATTTTGCTAGTTGGGGCCTCCCAATGATATGCAGTGTTGACACGTATATAACGTGGCAGCCCATCACTCCTCGGTTCTTTCTTCCATCATCTGTCATCCTTGTAGGACCTGCTGAAGGAAACAATGTTGAAAAGCAATTGCCTTCTTTTATTTTATATCTCAGTTTGCTATCGTTGTCTCTGTATGCCACCAGAATCTAAGGAACTTTTATTTCAATACTGTATTTGCAGTTAAAAGCTACAAAGATGACACGCACTCTATTTGTGTGTGCTGTTTGGGCCTTTCTCACAACCTGAGGGATTGTGAGATTTGCCAGGGTTTAAGCCAGATTACTAAGCAACACCGTAAGAAAGCTCTAGAAAATATCCTTGCCATATAAGCACTAAAAGCCATGGAGAAGGAAAAGGGCCCCAAGTCTGCTTCTCCATTGTCACCATCCAGAAACTGTCACTGAAGCGAAGTTAAGAACAGGGCGTTGTCTTGTACCTCATCATCATCCGACCATAAGCACAAGGACAAAGACAAGACTGCTTACGCGGGAGATTTCAGTCCTCTTGTGAAAAGGTACATCTTCATCGCCTGCTGTTGTGGTGTCGACAGCAGCCCCCCAACTGTTGTTGAGACACCAAGGTTTGAGGTGTGGCTCAGGCACCATACCTAATATGGGCAGTGCATTGCCATCGCTGTCGGGCTCCGCCTTCAGATGCAAATAGTCCTGGACCCTTCAGAGTGCCATCAACTCCCAGGCTATGCTGGCATCATTCTCAGAAATAATTTGATGCATTCTGCCAGGGTTGCCATTGCAGGAAGTTATTCTGCCGACAGGGCCTTGGTTTGAGGCCTCCAGCAGATTCCACTAGCAGGCTGCAGAGTCTTGCTTCTGAGCCGCTGCTGGCATCTCTGGCTCCTTCTGTGGCTCCCATCATCGTTTGTGATGATGAAATAGAATATAATCCTGACCTCGTGGACATGGAGGCAGATTTAGAGGAGGAATGTGAGGGAGAGGAGCAGTTTGCAGAAAGGAATCTGCCCTGTAGCTCTACCCTGTCATTATGCAGTGAGGACTCTTTGGTTTGTACCCCGAGATCTCCTCCTAAGCACCCCTGTTTCCATATCTTGATGCAGAATATGCAGTCTGCCTTGGGCTTTGCTGTGGAAGAGGAAGATTACACTAAATGGAGTCTCGTGAAATTTTTGGAGGTGACCTGCACTTCCTCCATTATTATTCCACTAGTGTATCGTATTTTAGAGGATGCTACTTTTGCTACATGGCATAGACCTATCTCACTGCCTACAGTCCCCACAAGGGCTGATAAGCAGTATCCTGCACCATCTGCTAAACCTTATTATGCAAATCAGCCTGTGATTGGCTCATAGTAGTCGTTATTTATTTGTTAACCAGGTGGGTACACTGATCCCAGAGACCATTTTCAGATATGACCTGGACCATAAAGATGGCAGATGCACTGAGTTTTCACTGCCTGTTGGGCACAGCACTGGTACTCCATCATGCATTCGGCTAGCCAACTCTCCCATCTCTCATAGTAAGGTAACCCTCCTGATGCAGAACTTAACCCTTATCCTGCACTCCTCACCCTCTCCCCCATCTCCTCTCTCTCTCTCTCCTCCTCCCCTTCTCTCTCTCTCCAATCCCCTTCGCTGTCCTCTTACAAATAAACCCTTCCTCCTCTGTATTGACCCTATCCCCATGTTTGTTTCTCCCCTGTCCAGAAACCTCCTCATCTCACATAATTTCTCCTCTGTCCCTCACACCAGGCCCCCTTCTTCTCTCCTTCCCCCCCACCAATCTCTACATCTCTAGAAGGCATTGACGAGACCAAAACTGGCTGCTCTATAGCCTCTGCTTATGTTACATGAAACTCGTACTGAAACAGGCTGCACTTAACTGCATATTGTACTTCTAAAACAGTCCCTCAAGTGTTGCCTTTGTTGAATGTATTCTATATCCTGTCTTTGTTGTAAATGCATATTCTGAAACCATTGTACTATGAATGACGTGGAACCTTTGTAAAAGAGTTCATACTCAAAGGTTGTTCCTGAATAATCACAAATAAAAATATAGGCAAACAGAAAACAGGTACAAAGATACAAAGTACAGTAAGTAGTTACAATATAAATTAAGTGATATGAAACAAAGCTACAGAATTGGCAAACTGAGTATAAAATGAACTTAGTGCGAGCAGGTTTAGTGCACAGTCTATGTGGCAGTGCAGTGCCCAACATCTAACATTGCAACAACAAACCGTTTCTGGAGTCCAGCATCACTGTAATAACAACAGTTTCCAGGGCAATTGTAACAGCCTGGTTGTCACAGCAAGACATGGGGGAGAGCAGATGTTGCACCCTAGGGAGGAGTCAGTTTAACATCGGGGGCAGTTACAGGCAGTGGTGGCACTGAGGTAAGTCTTATAGTGGGATTTAAATAGAGGGTGTAATCCCAGAGTCTGCAGTGGAACAGATAAGCTGTCCCGGAGATTCAGAGCAGCAGAGAGAAGGCTGACCCATGCTAGCGGAGGACTCGACAGCAGGGCTTTGGTCTGAGTTGCAGGAGGGGGACAGCTGCTATTTTGGATTTTGTCACGAGGGCAGCCAGGAGTGGTCCCGGAAGCCCTGAGGAGGAGCCAGCCTAGGGCTGGTAGATGATGATGTAGATTGTGTGTCTTCCTGGACTAAAGGTCTCCACCACTCGCCACACTAATGGGACCCGTGGAACCAAAAATCTTAAGGAGGGTCGATTCGGGTTAAGACTGTACATCACGGCACTGCAGACTAACTTGTGCAGTATAGAAGCTACCTCGTCGACCTCCACTGTAGTTCCTTTTCTCCCGCCATTGAGCTTTGATGACAGACATTGCTCGACTGCCGGGAGTCAAGTCTTCGTCTATACAACAGCAGCTATAGCTATTCAGTATTCGATTAACTTACTACTTTTAGTGTTCTTTTCCTATTTAAAAAAAAAAAAAAAAAAAACAGCAGAGGAAGAAATTCTCAGCCTGCCATCAACGGAGTTGACCTTAGATGGGTAGCGGTGAAGGTAGAGAGACTTCATTTGAAAGCTGTGATGGCAATGGGGCTGTGTCCAGTCCACCACCCTTTGCGGAGAGGGGGTCCGACCACGGGAGGCCAGTGTTTTTTTGGGGGGGGGGGGACAGTCAGCCCAAAGCACAAAAGCAGCGTGCCAGTTCCCAACCTCAATCGGGGACCCAGCTCCGCTCTAGGTCTTCTTCCTTCTGTTGGTGGAAGAAGAAATGGTACAGCTCAAGGTTTCCCTCTGGTACATCTGCGAGGGGATCCAACCTGACTCCGGTGGAGTCCTCTGTGGCTCCATTCTTAACAGCCACAGTCTTCGACACCAGATCCCGTCTGTGTCCTGGATGGGGCTCCAGTGAGCAGTTTCACCTCTGGGCCACTCTTTTAGAGCAGGGGGTATGACGTCTGCCCAGTTGGCCTGGCCAGTGTACCCAGTTCTGGGGCCTTTGGGCCTCGGAGCCACTGGGCCACGGCCAAGCTGTCGGGCAGCAGGATGCATGGTGCCTCTCTCCAGTGCTTTTTTCAGCACAATCAGTGCTGACCCCACGGTCTGCCCCTCACCTTTTCCTCTGAAGGGCCAGCACAGGTACCACTTTCCTTCCTCCCCATTCTTCGGTATAGGGCCAGTATGTGGTGCCAGTGTCATATGCGTGTCGGCACCAGATAGCACCAACTCGCCGACGCTGATCCAGGTGGCAGCATCTCCGTGATCCTGGCCTGGACCTGACTTTTGGAGGTTCTTCTGGGGTAAAAGTGGATGAGTCTCTCCCTGTCCTGCTTTGTCAAAGCCACAACAGATGACTCATTTTAAGGGCTGGAATGCAAGCCTTCTGTATCGGCAGAGCCTGTGATGGAAGATCGTTCCAGTTTTTCCTCAGGCATATGAGGTCCACCATAACATTTCAGACTTCATCTGTGGACCAAAGCAGACTTCTGTGTCTTGAGTTCCTACATTCCTCAGTACGAGTACACCCTATGGAACACACTCAATTCAATGGTTGAGAGCCTCCCGGAATCTTAACACTCTACTGCTAGGGGCTCCTGCTGCTCATCAGAGGGATGGCAACCGTCATCATTTTCATAACAGACAGTCCTTTCAAGGTAGAGGCCTGGAAGTCTTTGTCTGGAACCAACCCCTCAGCCATGAAGAAATTGCAGCAGAGGGCACAGGGCCCGTAGGCGCCCAGTACCATCCTCTTGGATCCAGCCCAGGTCCCAGCTCAGCTGTCTGAGGTGGATGCCTCTCGGTGGTGGTGGTGGGGGGGCGTCTGATTCAGTTTTACAACCAGTGGAAGTCCAATCCAGTGGACGTATAGGTCATCAGGATTGTCCGATAGGGATATTCTCCCAGTTTTGCAGAGATTTTCTCCTGGACCAAGGCAACAGCCCAGTCTGTCTGCCTCTCTGTCAGACCCTCTTTCTTTTGAGATACGGGGCCTCTGCTGGATCAGGGCAGTAGAAGTTGTTCCACGGCAAATTGAACGCAAGTTCCTACTTCCTTTGCTTGGTTCCAAGATAATAGGCGCATGTGCCCAATTCTCGACTTTGAAAGGTTAAACAAGTACCTGTTCAGGAGGAGATCACTAAAACCTGTGTGTTCAAGTCTTCACTTCCTGGACGTTTGGCTCCTATAGCCAGCCCATCCGAGCTGGAGACACAGGAAGCAGTTGCCACAGCTTCTAAGTTGCTCTCTTCCAGGAGGGGGTTTCTGATTCAGGAATGTGCCAGATTCACCTTCCCAGCTGCTCCTCTTCATAGGAGCCCTCCTGGCTACCTCCAGTGTGAGGGTTCCTCCTTCCGGAGATCGGAAGAAACAGCATCTTCAGATGTCTCATTACTTCACTGAAAATGACACTATTGGGGCCCTTTTCAATACAGTGGATGCTGGGACTCATGCCTTCATCCGCAGCAAATAGTGGTCCCTGACCACGCATCCGCAATCCTCCGCATAAATAACAGATCCTCGGACAAAATTACTCGCATGATAGACAGTTGATCTAGCTTCTGCTAGGTCTACCCTTACCCTCTGAAAAATCTCGGGTCTCCATCACCACAGTTGCACTCCTGATAGGTTGGGAGCTCACTGTTAAGACCTCCACACTCTGCAGCCAGGAGGAGCATCAGAATCTCATAAATCTCTTAGAGATGAGGTGATCATATACGCTTTCCAAGACCTGAAGGAAGCCCTCTACCGCAAAGTGATCACACTTTGGATGGACGACAAAGCTGTGATGTTTTACATCAACAAGCAGTGTGGAACGGCCTCCTACCCTCTGTGCAGGAAGGCCATGAGGATATGAGAATGGTGCCTTGAGCACGTTGCGTCAGTTCAGACATCGTGCAGTCGCTATTCAGTGAGTGGGGCAGTCCAGATCTGGTCCATTTTGCGTCCCCTTTCAACACAAAACTGCCTCTATCCTACTTCAGAAATCCAGACCCTGGTATTTTCTGTCAGGATGTATTCACTGCAGTAGACAGGACGCTTCATGTACACTTTCCTCCCCTTCCCTTAGTTCAGAGGGTGCTGTTCAAGTTGTAGGCACTCGGGGGCAAGATGATTTTCATCGTTCCAGACTGGCGTCGGCAGATATGATTTGTATTGATCAGTCTACAGTCTGTCAGAAGTTCCGCCGAGGTGACTCCCTCTACGAGCGGACCCTGTGACAAAAGAACTTTGCTCCATCCTACCTGTGCTTCCTTCATCTCCATGCCAGGCTCCTGAGGAGAAAAAAGTGGGCAAGTTTTAGGTTTCCCTGACAATTGCAGAAATCTTCTTAGCCGGGCATAGGCCTTCCACCAGGAGGGCTTATGTGGCTAAGTAGAAACACTTCTCCATCTGGTGTACAAAGCCCCATATGGACCATTGGTTGCCCACCAAGTAAAGTGTCGGGGTGCCTCTGGGACCTGTCGAGCACAGGTCTGCATTTCTCTGCAGGAAATGTACACATCTGCGCATTTTCGGACTATCTTGAGCCAGTAAAGAACATGTCACTGGCTCAGTTACCTCTATTCAAGTCTTGCTTCTCCCTACTTACTTCATTAACTCCAGGATGAAGGAGAGTGTTCCCTTCATTTTCTGGATATTAAGAGGATTCTGCAATTCTACATCAACAGAATGAAAGAGATATGCAATCTGAGTAACTATTGATCTTACTTCGAGAGGGCTCTTGCAGTAAGTAATTACATATAGGACTGATGCCAGCAGGCGTCAGGACCCCACGGAAAAATTTGTAGCTAGCAGTCTGGCGAGGGACGCCCCACATCAGGTGACCCGGCTGTACGACGCTCAGTATAAAGGGTGGTCCCCACATCGCCCTCCTCTTCTTCCTGCCATTAGCTCGTGGCTCACGCTCCATGTAAAGTTCAGCGCTCTTCAGCTCTGTCGGTAGTTTTACCGCCATCTTTTTTATTCATTCCACAAAATTGTTTAATTTTTCGTGGTTTATGTCGCCCTCACCCCCTCCGGAAAGCACAGTGAATAAGTGCGACTGCAAGGGGTGCCCAACTCCCACATAAGGACGGCCATTCCCAGTATCTCTTCTGTCTGGGCCCAGATCATCAGGTGGAGAAGTGCCAGCACTGCCTCAAATTCAACGCCGCCACCCGCAGACGGAGGCAGCAGTCCCTGGAGTCCCACATCCTTAAGAAGAAAATGTCCTCCATGGAGAAGGAATTGAAAAAGCTCCGGCAGGCTTCCACTTCCCCTGAAGGCCATCATACAAAGAAGGATAAGGAGAAGCACCGGGACTGGGGCTCCTCATCCACCGCGACTTTGGCTGGAGTCACCGTGCTACAGGTAACATTCCCTTGGGGAACCGCTCCACGACGGCCGTCTTGGAGGCTTCCAACGGCGCACACCTGTCTGGCTCGCGCTCAGGCCCTTCCAGGCACCTCCGGCTATTGAGGCCCTCACTCGTGTATGTTTAGCCAGCGTCGACTGGTCTGAATGGTTTGGTAAGCTGGACGCCGGCCCTCTGACGCCCACCCAGAGACTGACGCTAAGTCGCCGACCCTTTGGGGTGGCGCACAGCCCCGTTCCATCCGACCAGGCCGCTCTCCCTTCACGGCCTGCCTCAGGCGACAGGTCCGCTAAGTCGGACGTCGGCTCCTCCGACGTCCGCACGGACACCCCCGATAAGTCAGACGTCGGGCTGCCCGACGCCCGCGCGGTGGCTGAGCCAACTCCGACCCCTTCGTCCGTCCCCAGCTCCTCGCAGCCCCGCTGCCCTCTGGGGTCCCTGGGTCTTCTCAGCCTGACCTCGATTTTCCCCTCCTTCCCGGTGATGCCGAGGATCTTGCTGTGCCCATCAGGTCCCCTGCTGCTGGGCTGGATGACCTGGCGTTGGTTTCATGCTGGCCCGCCTACGCTGTGCGACATCCCTCTCCGGATGCTGCCCCATGCCAGGCCTAGCAGACCTCCTTTCCAGGCCCGCCTGCTGGGCCTCCTGCCGAGCCTTCTGCCCCGACAGACCTCCTGGTTCCTGGGTATCTGGCACCGTCTTACCCAGGTCTGCAGTATCGGTGCCCCAGTACCCGGCGGCTGGCCTATCAGATGCCGCAGTACACGGTGCCTCATTACCCAATGCCGGGCTACACACTGTCGGGTTACGGATACGCGCCATACTGGTACACTCAGTATCCGTATCCTCCTCCTCCTCCACCGCCCTCTCAGCTGCTGGTGGATTTGAAGCAGACTCTGGCCTCCTGGTGGGCTGAAGCCAAGGCTCAGCTCACCAGAGAGGTGGAGAGTCGTCTCCCGGCGACGGTGCCGACCCAGTTCCCGCGGAGGACTCCCTCCCACCTCCAGATACCAGAGGCGAGCCTCCGGTTCCAGAGAGGCAGGATCATGCCTCGAGAGCTTCCTAAGGGGTCCGTTCCTCCCACGCCAAGAGCAGGAGTCTTCTTTTTCTCCTCTTCCTCTGGACACCTCGGAGAACTCCGATGGTTGCTCGACCCAGATGACGAGCCTCACTTTCCGGAAAAACCCAGGCTTAGGACTCCTCCGAAGTCCCCTCCGGAGGATCCTTCCTTCACGGAGTTGCTGTGCAAAATCCAGGAGGTTTGTAAGTGGCGCTCCTTGGAGCTGGATCCGCAGCGTAAAAAGCTCACTGCGCACCTGGATCTGTCGAGACCGCTCCGACCTTGGTGCCACCCTGGATTGAGCCTCATGCTGACCTTGTTTCCACTATTTGGAAACAACTGTCGGCAATAGCCCCTCTTCCCTGGAAGTCGGACAGGCTATATCAGGCTCCCGAGGGTGTTGACTCCCTTAATTCTCACCCTCGAGTTGACTCGGTTGTGATCAGCACCACTCACGGTCAGTCAGCTAACCTGAAGCATTTGAGCTTGTCACAACCTGACAAAGAATCCCATCTTCTGGACCCGTATGGAAAGAAGGTCTTCGCTTCTTCCACTCTGGGTATTAGGGCCCTGAATTATGTCGGTCATATGGGGGATTACCAGAAAATGTTTCTTGGTGAGGTGGAATCCAAGTTGGACTCCTTCTTGATTCTAAGGTGAAACAGGAAGTGGCTGGTCTTGTCCGCTCTGCACGTTCGGCAGTCGGCAGATTCTTCGAGTGCCACGTGCGGCGCAGTGGGCGCTGCTGGTAGGAGCTTGAGCCTTCAGTAGGCTTTACGGTGTCATGCCTGGTCCGCGGTGTCAGGTTGGTCCCAGAAGTGCAGTTTGTTATCCAGGACGCACCCTTCCTGGGTTCGGTGTTGTTCGGAGGTGATGTCAAGGACATTATCACCAATCTGCAGGAGAAGGGACTGCACTGAAGTCTGTGGACTCCATGTACAAACCCCTCAGATGCAGCGTTGTCCCTTTGCAGGCGGGAATGGTCAAAAGGCGGCTCAAGGGCCAATAGCGCCACCCCCGACTGCCAAAGCCGCCCAAAAGAAAACGGCGGAGCTGGCTTCCGATATGCTGCCTCACACCACCTGACTCCTTTCCTTCCACAGCCTCTGGGTCTCCAGAGGAACCAGTAGTAGGGAGGTTCTCCTCCATCTTCCGGGTTGGGAGAGGATAACTCAGACACCTGGGTGTCCAGCTGATTGCAGGAGGACAGTCAACAGAGTTTCTTCGAAACCTCCTCGAACACCCCTGCTGTCGTTGTACCTCAGGAGCATCATCTTCTGGTTTGGGAAGAAATTTCACACTTTTTGAAGGAGGCGATAGAACTCTTCCCCTCCTCTTCACGGGACAGGGTACTATTCCATTTCTTCCTGGTCCCAAGAGTCAGGGGACATGAGGCCGATTTCTAATCTTCAGCTCCTGAACTTGTTCGGTGGAGTATAAGAGGTTCAGGATGCTCTCTCTTCAGAGTCTCCTGCCCTTCTCCGGCCGGGACAGTGGCTGTGCGCTCTGGATATGCAGGATGCTTACCTGCATATCCCTATCTGCCCTTCCCACCGCAAATACCCTGTGCTTTGCGTTCCAGGGGGACCACTACCAGTTCAAGGCCCTCCCATTTGGTCTTTCCTCGGCATCCTGAGTGTTCACCAAATGCCTTTCGGTGGTAGCGGCCTACCCGTGACTCCAGGGGGTGCAGGTTTTCTTGTACCTGGACGATTGGCTCCTGGCGGCCCCATCCAGGGAGGAACTCCTGCGCTTCCTTTCCCTTACCCGGCAGGTTTTCGCCTGCCTGGGTATTACCATCAAGCACACCAAGTCCCACTTGATCCCGTCCCAGAGGCTTCAGTTTATCGGGGCAATCCTGGACACGATCTCTGGCATGACTTTCCTGCCACCGGACAGGGCGGCCACACTCCATGCCCAGGTCAGCCTGTTGTCCAGCCGCAGGTGGGTCAGCGCAAGGTTGGTCCTTCGCCTCCTCAGGCTCATGGCGGCTGCGAATCCGACAGTCCCTCGCGCTCAGCTCCACATGAGAATTTCTCAGTGGATGCTTCGGTCTCAGTGGGATCAGTTGGTGGACGACCTAGATCAACTCGTTCTGGTCTCCACTCCTATGGCTCGGGACTTGCAGTGGTGGGTGGTTCAGGAGAACCTTTGCTGGGGAGTTTCCTTCTGTCTTTCTCCCCCCTCCCAGACGCTGACTACGGACACCTCAGGTGAGGGTTCGGGAGCCCATCCCGGGCCTCACAGGACTCAGGGCCCCTGGTCCAAGCTCGAGGAATCTCTTCACATCAATGTGCTCGAGCTTCCGGCAGTGCTGTATGCTCTGCATCTGCTTTCCGGACACTGGGCTGTACAGATGGACAATACGTGTGTGGTCTGGTACATCAACAAGCAGGGGGGAGCTCATTCCTACCCTCTTTGCAGGAAGGCAATGCGACTTTGGGATTGGGCAGTGCAGCACAACCTTCACCTCACAGCAGTTCACATCCCGGGGCTCGGGATCACCTTGGCAGACAGACTCAGTCGGTCGTCTACTCAAGCTCACGAGTGGGAACTGGATCAGGGGGTTGCAGACGATATCTTCCTACGTTGGGAACACCACAGGTAGACCTGTTCATATCCCCTCAAACGCTAAAACTTCCTGACTTCTGCTTGCTCGCTCCAGGGCGCTGCATTTTTTGGAGAGACGCTCTGTCTGTAGACTGGAAGAGCAGATTCGTCTATGCTTATCCCCCAATCCCATTAATTCCGAGGGTCTTATAGAAACTCAGTTCAGAAGGAGCTCAAATGATTCTGATCGCTCCTTTCTGGCCCAGGCAAGTTTGGTTCTCTCTTCTGCAACAGTACTCAGAGGATCCTCCTCTTCCCCTGTCACAACTTTTTCTGACCCAGGATCAGGGGGACCTTGGTCCATCCAGGCCTCAAGTCCCTTCAGTTGCATGTGTGGCTCCTGCAGACGTAACTCAAACCCGATTCGGGGTTTCCCCTTCCCCCGAGTAGCTGAGATTCTGGTGGAGGCCAGGAAACCCTCCACCAGATCTACTTATGCCATGAAATGGAAACTGTTCACTATTTGGGCCGCCTCCAAAGATTTTGAGCCCTTCTTGTGCTCTGTTGGGCGGCTTCTGGATTACTTGCGACACCTCTTTGATCTGGGTCTCAGTCATTCCTCTTTAAAGGTTCACATGGTGGCCATTTTGGCCTCCCATGTCCCTTTTGCAGACAGGATGTTTGCTCAGCTGGAGGTCTCCAAGACCGTTCTTAGAGGGGTCCTCCACTTGCAACCCCCTTTCCGGGTTCCGGCCCCTCCTTGGGATCTGAATTTTATTCTGGAGACGCTTACTGTGCCCCCTTTCGTGCCGGCAGCCTCAGCAGACCTAAAGTTCCTTTCTTGGAAGACTCTCTTCCTAGTGGCCATCACTTCTACTCGAAGGATTTCCGAGCTCCAGGCCCTGATATGTAAAATCCCATATTTGATTTTTCACAAGGAATGTGTGGCTCTGCATACCAACCCTAAGTTTCTCCCTAAGGTGGTAGCGGAATCTACGCTGAATCAATCCATAGAGTTGCCTGCCTTCTTTATGCAGCACTCTCATCATGGAGAGTACCTCCTGCATACTTTAAATGTTTACCAAATTCTGAGATACTACACCAACAGGACGAAGGATCCAGAAAGACTGATCAACTGTTTATCTTTTTTCCTCATAAAAGAGAAGGCAGTGCTGTTTCTAAGCAATGCCTATCGAAATGGTTGGCTCATTGTATCACTTTCTGTTATGAAAAGTACAACAAGACCCTGCCAGGTCAAGTCAGAGGCCACTCCACCAGAGGGGTCGCTGCCTCTGTGGCTTGTTTCAAGAATCTGTCAGTGGCTGACATTTGCGCAGCTGCCACTTGGACTTCTGTCCATACCTTTATGAAACATTACAGTTTGGACATTGCCTCTCGTCGTAGAGCAGGCTTCGGGTTGGCTGTTCTGCAAGGCCTCCTTTCCTAAGGCCTTTACAGCCTGAGGGTCTACTTGCGAGTAGCTTTCTTCCTCCGTTTACTTCTCCTTGTTCCAGACTGCTTGGGACTCAGTCCTATATGTAATTACGTACTGCAAGAGCCCTCTTGAAGTAAAATAGTACAATTACGTAAGAACTTACCGTAACAGTAGATCTTCGAGAGAGGCTCTTGCAGTAAGTAATACCCTCCCGCCCTCCATCCCCCTAAGCTTTTTCAGTTCCTTTTCCAGGATGGGAAATATCCGCTTCTCTCTTATCTCACCTTTTGGCCTTTGGCGGGAAAGAACTGGAAGGCGGGCATGGGGGACCGCCCCTTTATACTGACATCGCATGACATCAGTCACCTGATGTGGGGGCGGTCCTCCGCCAGAGACTGCTAGCTAGAAATTTTTCCGTGGGGTCCTGACGCCTACCGGCATCAGTGCTATATGTAATTACCTACTACAAGAGCCTCTCTTGAAGATCTACTGTTACAGTAAGTTCTTAAGTAACTGTACTTTTCTTTCAGCATGCCTCGGCTGGGCCAGCCTGTTGCCATGAGACGATTTCAACATGGTTAGAAGCATGTCTTCGACACCACTAATCCATGACACCGATCAAGTTGAAAGGCCAGATTCACACCACTCTGCCGGTGCAGTTGCGGCTTTCCTGGCAGAGATTCATAATGTGCCCATTGCAGACATCTGCAAGGCGGCGACTTGGAGCTCAGTTCATACCTCTGTAAGCACTACGTTCTGGTTTTCCATGCCAGACAGTTCACTTTTTTCAGCAGGACAGTCCTTATGTACATATGTCCTGAGTGAGCTCTGTCTCCTACTGCCCTTCTTCGGGGGGGGGGTTGATTTTTAGCTCGGTACTCTCCCATTAGTGTGAATGAGTGGTGGAGACTTTTAGTCCAAGAAGATAAGGAAATTACGTACCTACTGTAATTCTTGATCTTCTTGGGCAAAGTCGCTACCACTATTCACACACCTACCTACCGTCCCCTGAGCTCACTGGTTCTGTTTTTGGTCTTCATTTCCTTGTTGTTCAGGCTATGAAGACATTGTTGAATTGACCCTTTACATGGGTCATCCAGGCCATCTTATGCCCGGAAGTTAGAGTTAGGGTTAGGTTTCTTAAGTTAGTTTATGCTGCACCTCCTTGGTTGAAAAGGTACTGAGGCTGTTGGAGGGTCGGCGAGATAGCCTGTACTGGCGTGAGCTAGTCTCACAGTGCTGCTCAGGCGCCGGTCTTATCCCGGCGCCGACCTCCTGAAGATTTTTGTTCCCACGTGGTCCTAGCGCTCCGGCATAGTCCCAGTGTGAATGAGTGGTGGAAACTTTGTCCAAGTAGATTAAGAATTACAGTAGGTACATAGTTTCTATTTTTAGTCTTTGTAGGCAGGAGGATGATATTTGTGTGTAAGTGGGTGAGCAGTAGTCCAGCAGAGGGAGTAAGGTGCCCTGGGCAGTGGCAAGTCTTGGCTTTGAGAGTCATGAAATCTTTGAGCCGGTAGGCAACTTCTTGTTTCTGTTTCAAGCCGGACTGTGAGATCAGTGTGGTCAGGGAAAGACAGGGAGGGTTGAAGGTGACTCCCAGATATTTAAACATAGTCACTGACTCAAGGGTGAGTTGTCAGGGGACAGGATGTGAAGAGAAGGTAGTGTGTCCAGACCACAAGTTGGGGTTTAGATCCGAACAGCATGGCCCTAGTCTTCTGGGCATTTTCCGAGTCTTTGGAGGCAACCATTGTTGGATGTGCCAAAATTGTCCATTAGAATGGATGACAGTTTGGCTGGGGTCTTTGGACTGTGGTAGAGGATAAGGTCATCAACATATGTTAGGGAGCTGCATGTGATGGCGTCCCTGGGAAGAGAGTTGACGAAGAACAAGAGAGGTCCAAGTATGGATCCTTGTGAGACCTCACTGTGTACCTCACAGGTGCGGAGACTGCCCCCATGCAGACCACCTGGGTGTGTTCCAAGGGGTAGTCATGAAACCATGCTCAGGACACGACAGAGCACCCAGTACTGCTCATCTTATCTAGCAGAATGTTATGGTCCACCAGGTCGAACGCCTTGGTGAGATTCACAGAGATAGCACCAGAAAGGTTGCCTTGTTCCATACTCTGAAAATGTAGTCTGCGAAGCAAACCAGAGCAGCAGTGGTACAGCTGCTTTTCTGAAAGCCGTGTTGGTGGAGAGAGAGAGAGAGAGAGAAGAGGTTGTACTGAGACACATGGTCTGAGATTTTCTGGTACACAATCTTTTTGAGGACTTTACTCAGGTGGGAGAGAACTGAAGTGGGGCAATAAACGTCGGGGTCAGCTTAAGATTCCTGGTCCTGATGGCTCCATCTTGGACACTGTGAGTACACTTAAATACCTTGGGGTACTACTCGATGAAACACTAGACTTTGACCAACACGTCCAGGCAACCTGCAAGGCCGTAAACAGCAAAAATTGGGGTTGCCTACAAAACAAGTCATGCGCTCACTCCCTCCGCTAGAGTGGCCATTGCACGTGGTATTCTGTTACCATCACTTGCCTATGGTTCCGTCACCTACATCAATACCTCTAAAGCCTCGCTTCACAAATGGGACACCACCTACAACGTTTGCCGATATGCCTCTGCTTCCCCTCGGTTAAAACACCACTGTCAACTCTATGCTGACCTCAACTGGCCTTCCCCCTCTGCCCATTGGCTCCTCTTCCTCTGCTCCCTGGTCGACATAATCAGGTCTAACACCCCAGTGTCACTAAACACCCTTCTGATGCCTCACTCCTCCACCCATGGCCTATGTTCCGCTGACCTAGCCCTACTACACGTGCTCAGGTGCAAAACCACAAAGGGTGGCACTGCTTTCTTCATGCAGCCCTAAGCACTGAACTCCATACACAGGAGCTCGTACTGCACCCACACATACCATCTTCAGACATAAACCACGAACTTCCTCATCAACCCTGAATCCTGCACCTGCTTTAAACCTCCCTAATCTTCTCAAGCTGCAACCCTATCACTCACATCCTCCTCTAAACACCCACCTCTTTCCACCTGAATTATAGTCTCCCCTCCTTACTTATGCCTATCTCCTTACCTTTCCGCTGTTACTACCACTGGGTTTACTCACAGTACTTATGATGCTATCTGTAAACTGATTCTTATGCCATTTAGTTCTGGTTTTGCCCAGTTGGCGCTGAGTCAGTGGTGACTCATATATAAATAATATATATGCTGTATAACATGGCCCTCTGCTGACAACTGTTATAGCACTTGCCCTTAATTACTACGTCTGCCTATTGCTTTGTATTAGCATTTGTTTTTTTTAAATCCTGCCGCACAGTTTTTGTGATGTCAATTTTTGTCCATGACCAAATGTAAATTTTAATTTGTATACCTTACCTTGCTATACCATCGTATGTACTGTACTGTGTTGATGCTCCTAATCTGAAACTGTATTACTTTGATGTAACACTGTTTGTAACTTTGTAACCTCCTGGGTTGTGTCTGAAGATAGTCACAACTTGTGTCTAGCACACCCACCCGGTTATCAAAAACTAACTAACTAAAATAATTAACTATGGTAGGATTGCCAGACTTAAAGATGGGGACAATTCTGGCTTGTTTCCAGATGGGAAACATGGAGGAGGAGGAGGTGGTGTAAGGGACAGGTTAAATATCATAGCCAGAGGTTTGGCAATAACGTGGTCTACAAGTTTTCATAATCGCGGGCAGAGGCCATCGCTGCCAGCACTATCCTGGTTGGGGAAGATCAAGAGGAGCTTATGGGTTTCATGGGAAGAGATGGCCTTAAAGTGAAAGTGAGAATGTTAGGGTTGTCAGTGACCAGGCCATTAGGGCAACAGATGGGGTAGTTTTGGGGGGAAGTGTGGCAAGGTATTCAGACAGATCTGTGGCTTTGGTGTTAAGGGCTTCAGCATCTTTGGTTGGGCCAGTTAAGGATCCTGTTCCTGTATTTAGTTCAGTGGCGTTTGATTTAGTCCTGCATGAAATGAGGGAATTCACTGCTGACCAAAAATATTTGTGGTTGCTATGGTTGTGAGATTGGAGGTTTATTAGGTATTCAGGCTTTTGTGATTTGTTCTCGCTTGCAGAGCTTGTGCAGGTGTCTGTATTTGTTCCACAGGAGAGCAAGGGTACAGTTGTAAATGCTGTCCATTTGGCATCGCTCTCCTTAATCTTTGAGGAGGTCTTTGGAGAGTCATTTTATATTACCAGGCCACACTCTCCGGGTGGTTAGTGGGAAGTGCCTGTCCTGGATTGCAGCTAGGGTGGCAGTGAGGAACCCTAGGGCCAAGCTGACATCAGGCATTGAGTGTAGGGCTGGCCAGTTGACTGTCTTAATATTGGATAACAGACAGTGTCAATTTAGAGAAATCTGTAAAGGCAAAAAATTGGGGGGGAGGGGTTTAAGGGGTTTGGAGAACCAGACACAGGAAGTGGGGCAGTGGTCACTGTCAGTCTCGCTCAGCCGGTCAACCCTCTACTCCCAAAGTGCCAACCTCTGAGCATATGATTTATGTACAGTGAACAGACGAGGTAACCCTCTTGTCTGTTTTGTGGGTTCAAGTCACCTTAGTCTCAAGCTCTGAAGGGATTCAAACTGATATCCTCTTGTTAGTGTACCCAATTATCAGGCTCAGATAATTCTGTCTTCAGGGAACCAGACATCTTTTCCTACGGGCACCCAACCAGGTCTTTCAAATGAACCCTTAGAACTCAATGCAAGACATTTAGAGAACTCTATCCATTTCCCTGTTTGGTATACAATAAGCCCATACACAGTGTACTTATAACCTTTAAAAGCTCCACTTAAAATAAAAAGAATTGTCAAGGCACTCCAGCAGTTTCATTTGTAAAATAAATATCTTTACTTTAAAAATATCAAAACAGAACAATAATTACAGAACAAAATATATATCCCAAAACATACAGGCTTAAAACAAACAGAAAAAGTACAGTTCCTACAATACATAAATTTAGACTGGTCTAATCTTACCCTCTCTCAGTGCTGTGATGATTCTCCCTCAGTCAGGTAATATTCTCTTGTGTGTCTGTCAGGTTCACTTCAGCAATTAAACACACTTCTGAGCCGGCCTTCTCATGAGGTCACTAACTCCCCCTTGGTGTATCAAACTCTATATTTTACAATACAGGGTCTCCAAATAAAATATTTAAAAAAACATATGAGATTACCTCACTAACTTTCCTCTCCACAGGTTAACTGGTCAGAACTGGTTTGTGCTCTGCTACACATACATCTCAAAAGTTTCTTTAATCTAAGTCACTGTATTCAAAACAACAGTGTATTTGCCTCTTTAATCCTCTCTGGACCTTGGAATCTACACCTCAGGTCTCTCTGATGTAATTCAAGGGTTCAGACGTCAAACCTCTTCAATGTCCATTCTGGCCTCTCTCAACACTCCTCTCCACAAGTCCTTCCTGGCAAATATGCAAGTCAAAGGATCCCCCTGAGGGCATTATGAATGGCTAATCTTATTTCCTGGGATGAAAGCAAATTGACAAGGTAATTGCATCCCATATCTCTGCAGTTTAAAATACCTCCTGTCCTTTGAACTTATCACTGGGGGTCTTGATGTGTCCGTTCCAGTAAGACAGCCTTTTCCTTGAACTGACCCTTCCCTTCACATATTTTATATGTAATAACAAAAATTAATACAGCACTCAACACTCCGAGCTGGCTGCCCTACGCCACAGTCACTGATGGAGTCAAATAGGGTGCCTGCATGAGGGGCCGGTCTTCTCGATTTGTCAGTATCCAGTCCAGGAGGGAATGGTTCGAGGTCCGCTACTGAGATGGGTGGGGGCAGTAATGAGTTGGGAGCCGTTTAATAATTTGCAGTGTTTAGTTTGGGTGCCTGGCAGCCAGTTCAGATAGTCTCTCTGGGGGGGAGAGATATGGCCTATGCTATCCAGCAAGTCAAGCCACTTTTAACCCCTTTGGGAGGACTGTAGGAACAGCTGATGTAATTTGTTTGGGCAGACTCTGACATTTCAGTGATGATCCAATTGCTGAGTTACCAGAAGAACTGCTAGAGGTCAGAGTGGTGCTTAGGGGGTCTTTGAAATGTAAGATTAGTCCACCACCTTTTTTGTACCCAGGCAAGTCTTGTCTTATGGAGAAACCACTGAAGCAGCAGTTGGTGTCCAAGGTGTGGAGCTTCAGCCATGATTCAGTGATCCCTGTGATGTCTGCGTTATATAGGGAGACCCTCATCTCCAGCTCTACATAATTTGAACAAGAGGCTACATACTTTAGTCCCTCGTTATAACGAACACCTCTGGGTCCATCCGATTTGTTCCTTATAGTGAGGAAGTGCCTTTTTCATGAATGATAGTGTAAATTTACTCCCAGTCAGTTCTTCAAACACTCCATGGAAATACAGCCCAGACACTATGTGAATGTGCATTTATTTTTTAAACCCAGTGGCAGACTGTAACGACCTGAACTCCAAGTCAGAGAACACGGTCCTCACCTCTTTATTTTGAAAGTAAACACTCTATGCTCAGGAAGACCGACTGACAAGAAGCGGACTGAGACGAATGAATAAGTTGTCTTTAACAGGAGACCTGAGCTGGTAGCTGCCCTGCAGTGTGTCAAGATCAGAAATAATTTATTCATTATTGTAATCTCCGAAGCGGAGCGAAGGAACGTAAAAGTAAAGTCACTCTGCACAAACATGGTTCTCGCCCACAAGTTCAGACCACATTCCCTACCAGCAGCATGGTAGGCAGGCTTTTTTTTTTTTTTGAAGCAACTGAGTGTGGAGTAATGAGTTTTTAAATGTATTGTTCTGTTCAGCAGACAGGCTAACTGGCAAGCTGGCAGGCAGTGGGAAAACTCTGTGGAAATAAGGGGAGGGAAGGACAATGTGGGAAGTTAATTTGAAACACTGGCAGATCCTATGCACGCTCTGTACACAGCAGCCTAAAATTGGTTAAAGAAGACTAAAAGGTAAAGATTGGCAGTAGGAGACAGCTGTGATGAAACCCATTGATCTTCCTGGACTCAAGTCTCACCACTCATTCACACTAGTGGGAGTCGCCAGAGAGCACTAGGACCCAGAGGCAAAAATCTCAGGACTGACCAACTTAGGATTGGACTGCCTACTGTGATCACCGTGAGGCTAGCTCATGCCAGTGATAGGTTATCTCGTGTCGAACCTCCAGCCACCTTCAGTTCCTTTTCTCCCACAGTTGAGTGCGCTTTGGTGATGATGTTGCTCGTCTGCCAGTAGTCTAGTCTTCGTCTGAGCGACAACAACTATATAGCCATTCAGTATTCTCTTAACTTATATTTAGTGTTCTTTTCTTTTAAAGAAAAAATGAAGTTGTTCTCAGCCTGCCATTATTTAGGTAAGACCTTTGATGGTAGCGATGGCCCGGCGAGGAGACTTGGTTTGATGGCAGTGGGACTGTCGGTCTGCCACCCTTTGCGTGGGGGTTCTGACTCCGGCAGTTCGGAGGTGCAGGACAAGTCCGCCCATAGCACCAAATGTAGCAGTTCAGGACACGGCTGTGCTTATCCTCGAGCTCTTCATCCTCCTATTGGTGGAAGAAGAATAGGTACTTCTCGAGGTTGCCCTCTGGTATGTCTGCGCGTTGATCATCACTGGTTGAGAGCGGTAAGCCTGAACCGACTGTGGTGGGTTCCCCTGTGGCTCTGCTCTTAACGGCCTTGATCTTCAGCACTAGTTCCCATCTCTGTCCTCGATGGGGTTCTGGTGAGCAGTTTCACCTCTGGGCCGCTCTTTTAGAACAGGAGGTACGGTGTCTGGCCAGTTGTCATGGCTAGTGGTCCTGGGCCTAGGGGCCACTGGGCTGGGGCCGGTTCGGCCTGACCAGAATGTGCATGGTGCCCTCTCTGGTGCTAACGGCATCAACGCTGAGTCCTCAAGCCTGCCCCCTTGTTCTTTTTCCCTGCAGGGGCTGGCACGGGTACCTCTTTCCCTTTTCTCCTTACTTCTGATCTAGGTCCAATAGCGATTCTGGTGCTGTGCAATGTGCCGGCACCGTGTGGTACCATGTCTGGCACCATTGGTGCCGCCACCTTCGGTGGTGCTGTGTGGCATGGTGTGTGCACTGCAGATGGCGCTGAACCTCCCCGATCTAGGTGGTGGCATCTCCCTGTTCCTGACCTGCCCTTTGGAGGTTATTTTGGGGTAGAAGTGGATCTGGATGAGTCTTTCCGTCTTCTGCTTTGTCGAAGACACTGTTGATGACTCATTTTGTGGGACTGAATGCAAACCCTCTATCACTGTGATGGAATATCTTCTTTCCAGTTCCTTTTCTGCAGGGATATGGGGTCCACCATAACATTTCAGTAGTCATCTGTGGGCAAAAGCAGATTCCTGCGTCTTGAGTTCCTACATTCCTCAGTACGAGTACAGCCTGTGGAACACACTTATTGCAGTGGTCAAAAGCCTCCTGAAATCTTACGCTCCATTGCTAGGGGCATATAGCCCAATAATCAGCTAAAAGCTTTTATGAGCACACCTACACCTCTGCCTCTAGGGCAGCTGCCGTTGACAGCAGGTGGTTAACGTCTCCTTGACTGTGCGTATGTTTGACTGAAGGCCACTCAGAACAATAGGGCTGCCATTTAACCACAAAACATCCTCGTGACAAACAGTCCTGTCAAGGTAGAGGCCTAGGTGCCCAGTTCTAGAACCAGCCCTCAGCCAACAAAGAGAATGCAGTAGAGGCACAGGATCGAGCGCCCTATATTAACCTCGTGGATCCAGCCCCAGACCCCACCCAGCTGTCTTGGGGTGTCTCTCTCTTGGGATGGGTGTCTAATTCATTTACAGCCAGTGGAAGTCCATTACAGAGGACCTATAGGTCACTAGAATTGTCCAAGAGGATACTCTCCCAATTTTGCAGCTTTCCCCAGACCTTCCACCCAGATGGCAGCCAGTCTGTTGTCCTCTCAGTCGCACACTCTCTGCTTCTGAGATATGAGGTCTCTGAGGGTACTGGGCAGTAAAACTCATTCTACGACAGAACAAAGCACAGTTTCCTATTTCCATTTCTTTTGGTTCCAAGTTAACAGATGGCATGCACCCATTTATCGACCTTGGAAGGTTAAACAAGTTCCTGTTCAGGGAAGAGTTCTCTAAATATCGACGTCCAAGTCTTCACTTCCTGGACATTTGGCTCCTAGCCAGCCCATCCGGTTAAGAGAGACAGGAAGCAGTCACTGCAGCTTCTCAGTTCTCTCCAGGTTCAGGGAAGGTGCCAGTTCATCTTCCCAACAGCTCCTCTTCTTAAGAGCCCTCCTGGATACCTCCAAGGCATCAGTTTTGTTCCAGAAGACGGGAGAAATGACATCTTTAGATGGCTCATTACAATTCGGAAAACGACTCTATTAGGCCTCCTCTTTGGTTGAGTGGGTGCTGGGACTCGGGTGGTCCTCCACAGCAAGCAGTGGTCTCCAACCACGCATCCGTAATCTGCCGTAGAGGCTGACAGAGCCTCGGACAAAACCTATGGGGGACTCACTGCCAAGACCTCCACACTCAGGTGTGGAGCCAGGAGGATCATCATCTTGTTATACATTTCTTAGAGATGAGAGTTATCTTATAAGCAAAATCCTGGAGGATGCCCCCTGCCATGGAGTGTTCCTACTTTGGAAGGACAACAAAGCTGTAATGTATTACATCAGCAAACAGGGTGGGGTGCCCCCCTACCCTCTCTGTAGTAGGGCCATGAGGTTGTGAGAGTGGTACCTTGAGTATGATGAGTCAGTTCAGATTTCATGCAGTCGCTTTTGACGAATGGGGCAGTTCGGACAAGGTCCTTTTGTGTCCCCTCTCAACCAAAACTGCCTCTGTCCATCTTCAGAAATCCAGACCCTGATGTTTTCTGTAAGGATGTGTTCACTGCAATATTCAAGATGCTCCCTTTATGTTTTCCTCCTCTTCCCTTAATTCAGAGGATGCTGATCAAGTTGTATGCACGGGGGGGGCAGGATGATTCTCATCGTCCCAGACTGGCCTCGGCAGATTGATTTGCATTGATCTACAGTCTCAGAAGTTCCCCTGAGGTGACTACCTCTACGAGTGGACCCTCTGACACAGGGACTTTAGTGCATCTTAGCCTGTGCTCCCGTCACCTCCATGCCGGGCCCAGAGAAGATGGAAGTGGGTAAGCTCTAGTTTTTCCCAGACCATCGCAGATGTCTTCTAAGTTGTGCATAGGCCTCCCACCAGGAAGACTTATGTGACTAAGTGGAAACCCTTCTCCTTCTGGTGTGCAAGTCACATCTGAACCCTTCAATTGCCCACCAGATAAGGTATTGGAGTGCCTCTTGGACCTGTTGATCGCAAGTTGGCCATACTCGGCAGTGAAGGTACACCTCTGCACGTTTTCAGTCTGTCTTGAGCCAGTAGACATCTTATCTCTAGCTCAATTACCATTAGTCAAGTTTTGCTTTGTTAACTCCAGAAGGAAGAGGAGTGCTCCTTCACAATCTGGATGTTCTGACGGTTCTTCAGTAATAGAAAAGAGATACACATCCTACAACTATTGTATCTTCAGCATGCCTCGACTGGGTCATCCTCTTGCCATGAGATGTTTTTGGCTTGGTTAATAGCCTAACTCCGACACTGCTAATCCACATCACAGGCAAGTTGAAAGTCAGGTTTCACACCACTCTGTCTGAGTGGTTGCGGCTTCCAGGTGGAGATTCATAATGTACCCATTGCAGTTATCTGCAAGGCGGTGAATTGGAGCTCAGTGCATACCTTTGTAAAGCATTGTGTTCTGGATGTCCATACAAGACGGCTCTTTCTTTGACAGGACAGTCCTTATGGACTTCCATCCTGAATGAGCTCTGTCTGTGACCTTCCTGCTCGGGGGGGGGGTGATTTTTAACTCGGTATTTCTCCCATTCGTGTGAATGAGTGGTGGAGACTTGAGACCAGGAAGATGTGGAAATTATGTACTTAACCGTAATTCTTAATCTTCTTGGATAGAGTTTCCACCACTCATTCACACACACCACCACTCATCCCCCAGCTCACTCGTTCTGTTTTGGTCTTCACTCCTTGTTTGGGCTGTGAAAACATTTGTTCAATTGGATCTTTCCAGGGCTGGTCCGGCTTTCACATGCCCGGAGGTTAGAGTTAGGTTTTCGCTCATTAGTTGTGCTGCACCTCCTCGGTTGAAAAGTTACTGAGGCAGTTGGAAGGTCAATGCCGTGATAACCTATACGTTGCAAGCTAGCCTTGCAGCGCTGGCCCTCCTGAAGATTGGCGGTTCCTGTGGGATCCTAGCACCTCCGGCATACTCCTATTGGTGTGACTGAGTGGCGGAGACTCCGTACAAGAAGATCAAGAATTACGGTAAGTACGAATTTCCATATCTTAACTGTATCACTGTTCATTCATCATTGCTGGGTGCTATGAATAGAGGCGCTAGGACCTCGCTGGAAGCGTTTTTTCCCCTCCTAGCATGAAGGTCCATATCGAGGATGCTTCACTCCTTGAGGCCAGTGTATTGCATGGCGCCTTGGTTGGCTATAACTGACGCCGGCCCCACCCAGTACCTTAGTTCTGCATTTCTGCTGTCAAGGTAGCATGACTTTGTGGGACACCGATGATTTCATGGCCACCCCAGCTTGGATCTTCACGGTTCTTCTGTTTTATTGATGCCCTACTGTCATCGCCATATGTGGCACCATTTTCTCTTTTATTTTAAAACGACTCAATCCAGCATTGAGCCTTTTTCTTTAGTTTTTATTATTTTTGTGTGTGGTCGGATCATGCTGAGTTTGGGGCAAACGCATTCAAAGGCAGGGAGTACCCCTGTGCATCGTGCCCCTGTGGTAGTCTGTTCATGATAACGGACCCGCATCTCCAGTGTTTTACTTGCCTAGGGCCAAACCATGATATGGATTGCTGCAATGCCTGCTTTTCATGGGATTACCACACCTTGAGATTTGTGTGTAAGGTTGTTATGACCCTTAAACCTTCGTGGTCTGCATTGCACTAGGGTAAAATGTCCTGGGCCTGTCCCTTGTCTTTCCCCCCGCTATATGCACTAGGGGAGCAGGTCTCCGCTTGGCTCAACTCTTAACCCGGATGCCTGGGTGAGCGGTCGGGGAACGGTTGGCCTCTCAGGGGCCAGCCGCGGATCGCTCAGAGCTCAGTTCCCTTCGCAGAACTGGCCACAACCCCTGTGTCGAGGCCTGCCATACATGGGGCCTACATCAGGGTCCTTCACGGCTTCGGGTGTGTGTGGTCTGGGCTCCTGGCATTGATTCTGGTGCCGGTGAGCGAGGGCAAACTGCCATCGCTGTGGAGTCTCCTCCCAACACTGCTCTCGGTTCTGGGATGGGTAGAGTGTCTGGGGTTGCCTCTCTAGGAGCCACCATGGTCTCCTCAGATTCAGAGGATGATCGGGATGACCCAGATTGGTAACCGAGCTTCCCGGAGTGACGGATGCTCCCTGGGAGCTGCAAGAGGTCTTCTTCTGTGGGTACCATTCGTAGGATTGACACCATATGGAACACTGCCCTTTCCTCTGCTGGTGCCACACCTGAGCAGCTGAGGGCTCCAGTGCCATCTTGGGTGATTATGCTGCATTGTGTGATGGTGCTGTGCTGGGTGATGGCACCTCACTTGGTGTCTGTGCCGTTTCGGGGCTTGGTGCCACGGTCGCCACCATTCTCGATGATGCATTTGAGGTTGATGCAGATGGCGATGATGTCCATGTCGGTGCTGCTCAGGTGACTGCGCGAGTGTCTGTACCAGCTGGTGTCATTAGTCTGCCGGTGCCACGTCAGCTTTGCCGAGGCAGAGTCTGTGGGGGAGTCAGAGGCTCCATCCCGATGCCAGCTTCCCTCCCCTCCCTTAGAGCAGTTGCTATGGTGGGACCTCTCTCGAGGGCAGATCTCGTCTTCTGGTTAGGGGCGGAGGCCTGGTTGGCCTCCTGCAGCCCCAGTGGCTCCTGGCACCCCCTCCCCATCTAGGGGTTGTGGTCTTGCTAAAAGTGGGGACAAGAGATGCCCTTCTGGTCCTGCACAGCTGCAGTGTCCTCACCAGGGATCTTCTCCCCTGGGGCTTCCCTCTTACTGGCTTGGGGAGCTTGGAGCAGCAGGCGGTTGACTGGGCAGCACCCCTCTTCACTTCAGAGGGGTCTCTTGCTTGTCCCCACAGCCCTGGCAGAGGGATTTCGGTCTCTCAGGACCATTCTGCCCAACCTTCTCCCTCTACCTCCCCCCCCTTCTCCCAAGTCTTTCGAGTCCCTTGGGACCCCTTACTTGGGAGCAGTATAGGGCAACGGCGAGTGCATTCCCCGTCTGTTTTAGGGCCATTAATGAGATGGTGTTGACATCTCCTCTTCCAGTACCGTCATTTCCTATGTGGAGCCCTTCCGCTTCGTCAGCTCCCTTCGAGGAAGAGGACTCCACCTTGTACCGGTCATCTGATGCTGACTTCACAGAGTATCAGCAGATATTCTTCTGGGGTATCTCAGTCATCAGGTAACACCATAGGAACTTAGCCATCGAAGAGGAGGAATCCACTCGGAAGAATTTTCAGTAGTACAACAGGGCCCGCCCATGCCATCGACGTTGCTTGACATCGCCAACCTTATATAGGCGTAGTTGGGCCTGCACCCTCCTCAGTTCTTTTCCACTATCAACTTGCAAGCACTGTCTCCGCAGAAGAAGCAGTTGTGCCATTTTCGGCCTACGGCCTTTTTTTTCTTCAACCCTCCAAAAATCTATTTTAGGGATTGTTCTAGTTTTTTTTCTTTTTATGACAAGAGTTAATCCATCTACCTCTCTTTTCCATCGCTGCTGCTATGGAAAGAAGACTGCCTCCAATGATGAGCACTCAGTCTGCATTTGCTGTCTTGGGCCTGACCACGACACCTCTAGTTGTAAGCTCTGCCAGCAGTTTAACCAGACCACCCTCAGGCATCACAGAAAGGCTCTCCACACCTTCATGGAACAGCAGGTAGCCAGGTCCAAGTTAGGGTCCTTCGGGACTTCCACTACCAAAACTGTCCTCTGGGTCCAAGGGCTGTAGGGACTCACAGGCCAAAGACAGATCATCAGGGAAGAGTCACAGGAAAGACCACAACCACTTCCCCGGGTGGCCAGCCCATTCCCCCATCAGCTTGTCCGCCTTCGGGGGCTCTTCTTCGTCAGCTGCAGCTATGACAAAGAGAGAGCCTTTCCAGGTCCTAGTTCCTCCAGACCCATACCAGCAGCTCCGTTGCCCAATTCTCAAGGACAACCAGCGGTATTCGAGATCATCGGTTCCTCCCCGTGCTGATTTATGGCTTCTTCGGTCCCGACCTCTCTCAGCCAAGTAACCTGGCCCATCGGGTTGCACAGCCAGGCTAGTTGGGTTCAGTGCCGTTGACCGTTCCGTCGACTGTGTACCTCAACGAGGTTCTGTTGTGTTTCACAATGTTATGATGCAAGTTTGCTGTCATCAATAGGCTGTTTTCGCCCATCCACCCTCCTAGGGAGGAGCCCCCAGCGGGTCGGCTGTCTGCAGTGCTGTCTCCAGAGCCAGAGGAGGTCGTCAACAGTGAGGAGGAGTTTCATCCTGACCTTGTCCTGCTGGATGAGGCAGTGGGTGAAGGTGAGGAGAGCAGTACTACACCTCTGATAGGTTTACTGCCTCCTCTGTCAGTGAGGAATCTGTTAAGCATACCCTTAGGTTTCCACCAGAGGATGCGTTTTTCAACATTATGAAACAGCTGTCAGCTACCGTGGGGTTCCAGACAGAGGAGGAAGATGCCACAAGAAAAGATGTGGCAGACCACCTGGAGATTCCAGAATCGCCCCCAAAGATTATTCCTCCAGTGCTTCCAGCTTTAAGAAGTGCCACTACAGCAGCTTGACACAGACCAAATGCAATGCCAGCCATGCTCCCCAGGGGTACCCCTTACCTAGCCACTCGGGCGGAAACCAATTCTGTGGTCATTAAGGTGGCCCATGACTGGTTCAAGGTGCCCAAACACCTTAGCTCTTTACCCCTCAGACAAGGAATCCTGGAGGACTAACTTGTGGGGCAAACGCGCTCGTGCCTCCTTGACCCTAGGCCTGAGGATTGTGAACTACCTGTCTCTTATGGTCAAGTTTCAAGGCGCCAGTGCCAGAAAGAGTAAGGTGGCTGCCCAGGCCCTTCCTGACCGTGCCCAGAAGCAGGAGCTTCTCCAGTGCCTCTAAACCTCAGAGGATGTGAGGGAAGCATTTACTTCAAGCCATTTATGACCTTTAGGATACCGTGGCCAGAGCTTCAGTCACTGGAATATGCCTTTGTAGGCATTCATGGCTCAAAGTCCCAGGTTTTGCAGCAGATATGCAAAACAACATGCTGAACACCCCCTTCAATGGGGCCAAGCTCTTTATTCCTGATGTGCAAGACATCATTAATGATCTGCAGGCCTCCGGCACAGCTACTAAGTCAGTTCATTCCCTTTATCACTCCCAACAGCATGGTGGAGGGCATCCTAGTTTTCGTAGGCAACCTAACAGAAGGAGCCCAGGCTTTTGCCCCCAGGGCAGATGCTGAGCCCAGCAACCTTCGCCTGCCATCGCCTACCCAGGCCCAGCAGCCAAGTGTTCTAGAGCAGTGGGCCCAGCCTCCTCTGCTGGTCCCTCCTCAGCGTGACTCCTTGTAGACCTCCCTCCTCAGTCCCTGACCCAGGAGGTGGTTGTTGGAGGTTGGGTCTCCCTCCACTTGAATCAGTGGAGAAACATAACTTCAGATGCCTGGATCTTGCAGATCATGGAGTGCGGCCACACCCTGGAGCTCATCCAGCAGCCTCCATATTGCCTCCCACCACCTGCGAGTTACCCTCCAGACCACATTCCTGTTCTCAAGGAAGAAGTTCACACACTCCTGCGGAAACAGGCAATAGAAAGAGTGCCCATCTGACAAAGAAATCGGGTTCTACTACAGGTTCCTCCTGGTCCCCAAGAAGACAGGAGGTTTGAGGCCAGTCCTGGATCTAAAGGACCTCACCTCTATGTCCAGTACAAAAAGTATTGGATGGTAACTCTGCCAGGCCTATCTTCTCTTTTCAGAACAGGATATTAGCTTTGCTCACTGGACATGCAGGACACCTACCTGCACATAGTGGTTTTTCCTCCCCACAGAAGTTCCTCCACTTTGCATTCCAGGGGGACCACTACCAATTCAAGGTGTTGCCCTCTGCCCAGTGAGTCTTTACCAAGTGCTTAGCAGCAGTCGCAGGGGCCCTCATGAGGGAAGGACTGTATGTCTTCCCCTACCTAGATGACTGGCTACTCAAGGCCTCGTCCAGGAAGCAGTTTTGGTCACTCTGGAGTGCACTCTTTACCTGCCCCAGTCTTTGGACGTCACTGTCCACCTGCCCAAGTCAGTCATTATTCCATCCTAAAGGCTTTATTACATTGGGGTGGTTCTCGATTCACGCAGGGTAAGGCCTTTCTTCTCCAAAACAGGGCAGAGCGCCTTATATCTCAAGTGCAGGAAGTGGCCAAGAGGCATTACATCCCCGCCAGGCTGTACCTGAGGTTTTTTGGGCTTATGGCTGCGGCATTCCAACCATTCCACTGGCCAGACTCCACATGCATACCCTGCAGTGGACTCTCAGAGTGCAGTAGGACCAGTGGTTGGATGAGCTGGACCAGCTGGTCCTAGTCTCCTCTCTGGTAGTCAGGGTACTCGATTGGTGGATGGATTGCTCCAAACCTCTGTAAGGGGTTCCATTCCAGATTTCCTCCCCAGCTCAGATCCTAACCACAGATGTCAGGTCTGGGCTGAGGAACCCACCTGGGTCCCTTCCAGACTCTGGGGGCCTGGTCCCAGTGGGATGCTGCCCTCCATATCAGTGTCTTGGAAATGAGGGCAGTGCTGTATGCCATGAAGGCCTTCCAGGACCATTAGGACCCAGGCCAGTTGTTGGTGCAGTCGGACAACCTGAGTGTAGTCTATTATGTCAACAAGCAGGGTGGCACTCACTCCTACTCCCTTTGCAGGGAAGCAGTAAGAGTGTGGTATTGGCACTAGACCATGATCTGACACTCTCGACAGTACATGTCCCAGGTATCCTAAACACTCTGGCGGACAGTCTCAGTATGACTTAGTCCAGCATGCACGATTGGGAACTTCTCTCATCCGTCGCAGAAGATCTGTTCGACAGATGGGGTCATCCAGAGTTGGACCTTTTTGCATCCCCACACAATGCAAAACTGACCAATTTCTGTTTGTTAGATCCAGGGCCTGGAGTTTTCTGGTGAGGCACATTGTCCTTCTCTTGGAGCAGGAGATTCCTGTATGCATTTCCTCTGTTACTGAGGGTACTGACTAAGCTGCAAATGGAGGGAGCCAGCATGATACTCATAGCCCCATTCTGGCCTTGCCAGATTTGGTTCCCTCTTCTTCAACAGCTAGCAGAGGAACCTCTTGTCCCTCTGCCCCTTTGCAGGAATCTTCTGACCCAGGATCAGGGTACTGTGGTCAATCCCAATCTCGGATCCCTCCATCTGCATGTGTGGCTCCTGAAAACAGTCATTGCCAGATTTGGAGTCTCAGACAGGGTGGCAGACATTTTGGTTGCTGCTCGCAAGCCTTCTACTTGTGCCACCTGTGCCATGAAGTGGAAGCATTTTGCCATTTGGGCCGCCAAACACTTCCTGGACTCTCTTACTTGCCCAGTAAGGCATATCCTGGACTACCTGATTTCTTTGTCTGACTCAGGCCTCCAGTATTTTACCACTAAGGTCTACCTTTCAGCCATATCTACATTCATGTGGGTGACTACTGTTGCTCAGTGGGATGTTTCCCATACTTTCCTCTGGGCCATCCTTCATTTGAAACCCCTAATCCACTCCCCCATCCCGGCTTGGGACTTTATTTTGGAACAGTTAACCCTGTTTCCTTTTGAACCTATCGCAACTTGCGATTTGCACTCTCTGTCTTGGAAAATGCTCTTTTTAGTTGCAATTCTGCTTGAAGAATTTCAGAGCTTCAGGCCCTCTGGTGTGAGGAGCCCTATTTGATTTTTCAGAAAGACAAGGGTGTCTTTGCGCACAAATCCCAAGTTTTTGCCTAAGGTAGTTTCTGAGTTTACACTGTCTATACACCTTCCTGTCTATTTTCCAGAGCATGCTAGTCCAGGGGAAGCATTGCTTAATTCGCTAGATGTGCTCAGATCTTTGAAGTATTACATGCTTAGGACTAAGGTATCTATAAAGTCCAAGCAGTTCATTTCTTTTGCCCCAGATAGAGAGGGCATTGCAGTTTCTAAGAAATGTTTATCCAAATGGTTAACAAATCGCATTGTGTTCTGCTATAGTAAGTATGGCAAAAAGTTGCCTGGTTCTGTCAAAGCTCATTCTACCAGAGGCATGGTTACCTCTGTGGCTTGTTTCAAAGGGGTCTTGGCAGCTGACATTTGTGCTGCTGCCATATGAAGTATGTATAGTCCACACTTTCACCAAGCATTACAGTCTGGACATTGCTTCTAGAACCTGTGCAGGTTTCAGCAGGGCTGTTCTGCAAGGACTCACGTCTTAAGTTTATGGGGTTCCTTAACAGATTCAATTTTCAAGTCCCTGTCTTAAGTTTAAGAGGTTCCTTTGACTGAGTAGGTTGGGTCAATCTCCTGTCTTTAAGTTTATGGAGATCCAGCCACCCAGATTGTCTGTCTTTGACACTTGTCACTGCTTGGGACTCATTCCTACAGTGTTACCGAATGACTAAGATACCTCCGAAGAAGACTACTATTGTTACAGTACGTTCTTCCGTAACTGTTCTTTCCTGGTGACGATGATGGAGGAGCTCAAACTTTCCTCTAAATCACAGTGCAATCCCGCACATGTGACGTTGGCATTCCTTGGGGAATATAGCCAAGAATCGGTGGTGATCCCTCCATGGCCTTGACCATTCTTGGAGGAGTCGCATAGTGCCTGGCAGCTCACCACTTCTGCTTCTCCAGCCCCTGGGGACTGCAAGGACACATATTGCACCACCTCTGAGTCTCCAGGGTCTTTACCCCACCCCACATTGTGCTCGGAGTGGCTTGTTAGCCCTTCTGGGCATCTGCACCTGTCAAGAGACCGTCCTCCAGATGCAGACTCTGTGGCGTTATATTGCTGGAGCAGAAGGGTTTTTGCCTTGGCACGTCTCTTGCTCTGCATAGCACCTCATCAGGCACACATGGTGGCCTATGAAACGTACCTGTGGGCTGTGCTGGGACAGATCCTAGCAACCATGCCTGATAGCGAGGCAGTTAGGTAGACCATCACCATTTCCACACAAGACCTGGAGCTAGAGAGACACCAGGCACGGGCATCTTATGATGCCAGCGCATTAGCCTCCAAGATTGTGAGATCTGCAGTCTGCATTAGGCGGACAGCATGGCTTCGCCTTTCCCAGTTGTCACCCCTGGCCCGGCATAGGGTGACTGCCTCTCCATTCCGGGGAGCCCGGTTTTTCTCCTGCAGGGTCAGGTGAGAACTGTTAGAGCACCCTCCCTCTCCTGCAGGTCAGGAGCCTCGCCCTGATCCTGAACTATAGCAGGTCTAGCCAGACTCATGATGGGCCCTCTCCACTCGTGAATCCCCCTGAGAGGCTGAAGGCTATCTAGCCTCAGGAGTCCTGGTACAACTTAGTGGTGCTTGCATTAATTACTAGTGATGAATGGTGAAGATTGATGCAGTTGAGATGAAAATTACGTTACTTGTTGTAATTCTTGATCTTACTGTATACCTTCACCATTAGATCTGCACTTCCTGCCCCACCATCTGCTCTTGGGTCTCAGCTTCCTGGGCATGCCTCCTCCACCTTACTTTGCCTTCCCCAGATTGAGGCCAATTGTGGGCAAAGTGTCTCTGGTACTTCCAGGTTCCTGCCACTCTTGGAAGCATCTGGGCCCACTTGGCAAGGATGGCAGCCAGGCGCCTGCCCTTCTTCTGGCTCCCTGGGGCCCTCCTTTTTTTGTTGCTAATGCCTTCTTCTTCTTCATGGTCCACCCTGACCCTCAAACTCATGGCAGGGGTCAACCCGGACTCGGTTCTCAGCCCCCATCCTGCCTCGGATCACCCCCCTCCCCAGCCAGGGAGGGGACTGCCTCCCCTACGGGCCTCTGACCAACCTGGGCCGTACCACACCCCACCTGCCCATCATCAGGTGAACTGTGGGGCCATTTTATGTTTTTCCTCCCAAATCCCCTGAGGATGCTGGCTGCTATGGAGATCCATAGAGGCGTGTGCACGTTGAGACGCGATGCTGCTCTGGACCCCAGCCGATGTCCTCCCTGCCCACATGGCACTACCAACTGTACCGCCACCCATGTGTACCCAGGTGGCGATGTTGCAGCGGGGACAGCATCCCTCCCTCCTTCCCTGGAGGAGGAGAGTGCCCCTAGGGTGCTAAATCTTCCTCCCCCCAGCCAATCTTCCAACTCCCTGGGCTCGCTTCCGAACCAACATCATCGGCGCTGCAAGCGATAGCACTACCGCTGCACAGGTGGGCGTCCCTCAGGGCCTTCTTGACAGCTAGAAGGGGCCCTCCAGGGACTCTCTACACTGGGAATCCTGTTTGCTGGTCCTCCCCCCGGCTGGATGCCTGACTTCTAACCAGGGTCCTTCTGTTGGCTCCAGGGCTTCGGGGACCCTCTCTTCTCCGTAAAGGCCTTTTGGCTTCTTTCTGCTCTCACAGGGGATCCATGCCTGGGTCACTTGGCAAAACAGTGTTTCCTCTGGCTTCTCCAGGAGTTAGGAACCTCGTATGAGGTCTCCCTCTCTTGTTAAATCACCACTCCTCACCACTCCGGTGGTGCTAGGTATAGGTATTATTATCCTTCTACGCCCCAGGATTCCACCCCTGTGCTCCAAAGGGAATTTTGGCTTGAGGTGGGCCCTGCCCCCACCTTCTGGCTACAGGAGGGGGGGAAGAAGGAACAAATTACAATCCTTGTTTCCTCTCTGGTGGACCTAGGGTTAGCTCCTGGACTGTCATTCAGTGACACCTGTCAGCGTCTCTTGCTGTTGGAGGTTTTTTCACTTCACCCTTCTGGAAAAGTACAGTCCTCTGGATTGAGCCATCTCACCATAGGCTTATTTCATCCCACAAAAAAAAAAATGCAAGAGAGTGTATGACAGGGAGTTAAGCCCTCCCTCTTGGTCAACCGGGAAATCTGGAGCATTTTGAAGTGGATGCTCCTCCTTCTGTCCACGTCCTCCCCCCTCCTTCTTTGTTTTCTTCTTCATCTTTTTCTTCTTTTCTTTCCCCTCTCCTCCTTTCCCTAGCCTTCCCATAGGTTGGGGTCCATCTCACAGAACCTACTAGGAACCACCCTTTACTCTTCTGGTCGGGCTATTTCCTTTTTCATTTTATATCCCTTCCTTTTTCCTGTCCCTTGAGCTCCCTTGCCCCACCCTCCTCCCCCTGTTTCTCTATCTCTAGTTTCCTCTGCGAGCAGAACTGAGGTATTGGAGGGGCCGGCGTCTGTAACTGGCCAACCTGCGAGCACTACGCAATGCATCAGCCTCGATGGCGGTGCTGTCCTAGACGTTGGCCCCTCCTCCTAGAAGGTAGAATGCTTTTTAAAGCTAAAAAGTTTCCCACAGGGTCGTAACGCATCTGGTGTAGTACCCACCAGTGATGAATGGTGAAGATATACAGTAAGATCAAGAATTATGGTAGGTACGTAATTTTCATTTTTCATCACTCTCACAATGCCTACTTAAAGAATTAAGCTGAAAACAATGGGAGCCATTATAGTGAGGGAGCACTGTATGTTAATACGCACAATTTTAGGCCATGCCTGCTTGTCTATATGGGGTTGCTGTAGGTAAGGGGAAGGTGACTGGGCCTGGGTTGCTTTCAACATTCCCGGCTAGGGGTAGCAACAGTAAAGGGATAAGATGACTGGGCTTACATGGGGCATGTGGGGGAACCCAGTAGGAGTTAGTTAAGTTATGAAAGCATCCAGTAGGTAAACTCTCTTCTGCTGAAGAGCCATGAGTAGTGAGGGATTGGTGTCTGATTACCAGCAGCCTTCCGGGGGCAGGAGCAAGGATGGGCTGCTGGTGATGGAAAACTGAGAGCAGCTTGGCCAGTAGCCAGGATGTGAGTGAAAGACTTAGACATCAGAAAGAGTCCCATTAGGTGGGAGCTCATTAGTCGATTGCCACTGGAGGTGCATTGTGCCTGGTTGGTTGTAACCAGAGGAAATATAGGAACGCTCAGACAGTAGTGGCTAGGTACTACATAGTCTGACCGCTAATAGGGCAGTAGTGGCAGTAGTCAACCAGCATATTTGTTAAGCAAACAGTGAGCTCTCTACCTAGGCATGAGTTACAGGAATTAACATGCTGTCTGCCTGAGTAGTGAGGAGAGCAAGCCTGCTTTGAGAACATGTTAAGGTATAGTAGCCACAGACTGCATACAGAATAAACAAGCCTGTAGAACACAGAAAGCAGTCAGCAGAGATGTAGAAATAGTACCTGGAGTGCTTCACAGGCCTAGCGCAGGTTGGGTGTGAGCATCCACAAGAATACAACACTAATCAATGTAACACTATGCAGGCATCCCCCAGATAGGGTGTGAAGAACAGGCATGGGAACTTGCAAAATATGGAAAGTAAAAGCAGCAGTAGTGAATGAAATCAAACATAAAGGTACACTAGCTGATGCACAGTAACAGCAGCCATTTAGTTCACGTTGGGGGATAATCTGCACAGTACCTGGCTCGTGGGTATTAGCAGTGCAGTCACAGAACAGGCATGGTTTCTGGCCCCTGGCCACCTCCTCCTTGGACTGAATTCCTGGCAGACTCTCAGAAACATAGAAGTTGACAGCAGATGAGAACCACAAGGCCCATCCAGTCTGCCCATTTTTTCTACTTTATGAATGTGCCACAGGCCTATACTCTTGTCAATGGACCATCTATTCATACTCATCTGTACTGATCCCTTACGCCTATCCCATGCCTGTTTGAAGCCCTGCACTGTATTCATATCCACCACTTCCTGAGGTAGGTCGTTCCATGCATCCACCACACTTTCTGTGAAAAAGAACCTCCTCACATTACCCCTTAATCAGCCTCCCTCTAATCTCAAGCTGTGTCCTCTTGTCCTGTTAGTTTTCTTATATTGAAACATGTTAGACTCCTTCACCTTTTTAATGACCTTAAGGTGTTTGAATATTTCATTCATATCACCTCTCTCCCTCCTTTGCTCTAGGGTATACATGTTGAGCTCCATTAATCTGTCCTTATATGTTTTCTGATACAGTCCGTGCACCATTTTGGTTGCCCTTCTCTGGACTGCCTCCATTTTGTTAATGTCCTTGTGCAGGTGCAGCCTCCAGTACTGCACGCAGTACTCCAAATGGGGCCTAATCAGTGTCTTGTAAAGAGGTATTATTACCTCCCTTTTTTGACTTGTGATACCCCTGCTAATACACCCCAACATCCCTCTAGCCTTACCTACTGCTTTAGAGGTCTGCTTGGATGATTTCAGGTCATCTGTGATGATGATGTCCAAGTCTCTTCCCCTTGTGATTGCCAGCAACTCCCCTCCCAACCTATAGGTGGCCTCAGGATTTCTCTTCCCTATGTGCATGATCTTGCACTTCTTTGTTTTAAACCCCAGTTGCCACTCTTTCTACCATTTTGCCAGTTTATCTAGATCTCTTCTCATTCTGCCCACCCCATCTGGATCATCTGCTGTGTTGCAGATCTTGGTATCATCTGCAACAGACAAACCTTACGCCCCAGTCCATCTGCAATGTCACTGATGAAGATATCGAAGAAGACTGGCCCCAGGACTGATCCCTGAGGTACCCCACTTGTGACTTGCATCTCTTCTGACTGTATACTGTTTATCACCACTCTGTTTTCTGCCCACCAACCAGTTTGCCACCCAGTTGACCAAAATCTGACCCACCCGAGCCTACCCCGATTATTAATCAATCTTCTGTGTTGAACAGTATCAAAAACTTTGCTGAAGTCAAGGTAGGCGACATCAACTGCACCCCTTTGGTCCACCAGTCTGGTTACACAGTCAAAGAAATCTATGACATAAGTTTGACAGAACCTTCCTTTTGTAAAACCCATGCAGTCTTGGATCCTGTGCTCCTATGGATTCCAGGTGTTGCACTATCCTTTCCTTAAGGAGTGCCTCCATAATCTTGCCCACCACTGAAGTAAGACTCACTGGTCTGTCGTTCCCTGCCTCCTCCCTGCTACCACTGTTGTGGAGTGGGATCACACGAGCCCTTCTCCAGTCTTCTGGGACCTCTCCTGTGCTCAGAGAGTCATTAAACAGTTCTGATAATGGCTCTTCTAGTTCCACCCTTAGCTCCTTTAGTACCCTGGGATGTATGCCATCGGGTCCTATTGCCTTGTCCACCCTGAGCTTATCGAGTTCTTGTAGGATCCTTTCTTTAGTGAAGGGACTTGTGCACACCTTCCTCCCCTGTGTCCATGGTGCAGAGCTGTGGGCCCTGCCCTACCTTTTCCTCAGTAAATACTAAGCAGAAGTATCTATTTAGGATAGATGCTTTTCTAGGACCATGGATGTGTTGTTCATCCACACTTACTGGCATGTCTCCTTCCACTTTAAATCTTGCCAGAAGTCTTCAAGCTGGCTCCTCCCATCCACCCAGGTGGTATATACCTCGGCTCCACCCGATGATGCCAGATCTTACTTTCTGCTGGAAGATGCAGGTTCCCTTGTGCTCTCAGCATATCATAGGCCCTAGATTCTATCCGTCATTTTTTAACGAAAATTAAACTCATTCAAGTTAGCGATTGCGCTTTCGTTGCATCTACCATGGAGGAAATCTTCCCCCGGATTTCACCGGTGCCCCTGCGGCCAGAAGATGTTGCGCACCGATCCTCACCTCACGTGCGTTTACTACCTAGGTGTTGGCCATGACACCTCATTGTCCAGTTTTTGTATGACTTTCCATCCCAACATCCTGGACGATCACAAGGCACGCTCGAAGCTGGGGAGACTGGAGAAAAGGAACCCACCAGTGAAATCGAAGGAGGTGAGGTGGGCAGTTTCCACGGCTGCGGGATCCGCCGAACAGCTGGAACAGATGAAGGTGTTAGAGGAGGAAGTAGCTCGCACTTCAGCCAGTCGAAGCTTTTTTGTTCCTCTGAACCGTGGCTCCACCTTTTTGGGCTCCTTCAAGGAGTTGTGCCAGTCTCTCCCCACCTGGGGTGAAGCGCCTTCAGGTGCTCACTCCTCCCGCTCTCGGAAGAGAGAAGAGGACCCTGTGTCTTCGTCTCAGCAAGGACGTTCCTGGGACTGAGAGAGGTCTGAGTCCCAGGAACACACGATCTCGACTTCAGTCGAGATCGCAATCTCGGCCGCCAGCTTCACAGATCTTCCTTCTGGCCAGGGGACCGAGGAAGTGGCCGAGACGAGGTTGAAATTATCCTCAACCAGATAGACCCTCTGTCACCAGCCGTGGCCGATGACTCTTTGGAAAGGGCTGTGGTCCTTGTTTTCCCTGATGAGGAGACCCAGCCCCCATCAAGGACCTGGTTCCAGACACTCTGTTTTCACTGACCCCGGTGTCTCCTGATTGACCGAGTCGGCCTGCCCCGATCTCAGTCGAGGTCCAGAACTCCCTCAGCTGAACAGCCAAGAAAGAGCCATAAGTGCTCTTAAAAGAGGCATCGCTACAGGTCCTCATCTTCCTCAGTCGAGGAGAGGCTCTGGCGGAAACTCCGGCGCTATGAAGACCTCATGTGGCAACAGCTGATACTGACCAGGCAGAAGCCAGCTCCGCCGCCTACCCCGGCCATAACTTGGCTCCCACCTCCTAGGCCAAGGCCGACACCTCCAGAACCGAAGCCACTGGTTCCTTCACCCGTGGGGCCGGCCCGTCTCCTGGTTCAGCCTATTCTGGTCTCTCCACTGATATTGGTGGAACCACCGCCTAAACAGCCTGAGAGAGGGGCGCCCTTGAAAGAGGACCGACAAGACACCGGGCTTCCCCGACGTCTGTCAATAACAGTCACCCCAGACCACCCTTGACACATCGAGGGTGACTTAGGTGGTAGACCACTGTACCTTGACTCCTCGGACTTGGACATCACCGGCTTGCACTCACATCCCGGGGATGATGAGTCGACACTCAGGGCAGGGTTGGAGAAAGGCCCTTCCTCCTTCCATGGTATTCTCCACCTCATCTCTGCCTCCACTGGAATGTCCCTGGAGCCCATCCAGAAAAAAGGCAGAGTACCCTGTCACAGACATCCTCAAGAGAGGGGCTACCCCGACGGAGGCCTTTCCAGTGGCTGAGGCCATCGTTGGCCCAGCCCTTGAACTTTGGCAGCGCCCTGCCTCCTGCTCAGCACCATCTGCATGCATGGCCTGCAAGCATGCGGTGCCCATGGGGTCCCTTGCAGGGTTCACTGAACACCCTTCGGTCGAGAGCCTGGTGACCGCCTCGGTGTTCAGATGTACGGGTAATTCGACCGATACAGACTGACCCCCAGACAAAGAGTCCAAAAATATGTACCACTCTGCCCGCAAGGTCTATGCTGCCTCTTCTCTGGGCCTTCGTTAGGCCAGCTCAGCTGTTATTATGGCACACTTCTCCCTGCCTTCCTGGAGTCATTAGACGAGGTCCTCCCTCATCTCTCACCGGACATGCAGGCTACTGTCAAGCAGGTCCATGACCAAGGTCATGTTGTTGCAAAACAGCAGCTCCAGACATCCTTGGATATAGGAGATTATTGTGCCTGTTCGTTGACAGCCACAGTGGCCTCTCACTGCAGGGCTTGGTTGAGGCTTTCCTCCTTCCTGGCGGATACTCAGCATAAGCTTGGTAACGTGGCCTTCCTGGGGACCGACTTGTTCGGCCCAGGAGTGGATGGTCACCTTCAGCGTATAGAGCAGTCCAATGCCACTTTGGATGCTACTTCTACCAAAGGTTCTTGGGGCCAGAACCAGCAGAAGAGAAAGAAGAAGCAGTTATACACAAAAAGTCCATAAAACAACATGGACAAAATGGGTCTCAAAACAGAGAAGTGCACATAGTACCCCAGGAGCTGAAAAAATACAACACGAATAAATGTGAATGGGGTCAGCACTCAGGAACTTTTTTCTTAGGCGTTGAGACACTCAAGGCTTTTTATTGTGTACAAAAACATCACCAATAAAAGGGCATCACAGGTAAATTAGACAATGTACGGTCTCCCCAAAAATTGCATACATCTCATTGCAAATGCTCTTCAGAGCTTAAACTACTTGGGGAAAAGACCGACATACAAATATCTAGTGTAGACAACTCTCACAAAAACGCCAGCAGCCGCAGTTAAAAAACGCTATTCAACCAAAAGTCAGAAGCTGAATAAACATAATATACAGCTAGCGAAAGAATACTTGTGCAACTAATGGTCCAATGCAAAAGGCATATATCAAACTGCACAGTTACATGGCATCGTAAAGCAAAAAAGCTGAATTGGAAATCATACCACTCGCCGTATCTGAACGCCCAAGCACACAAGCATGTTTGCCATAAATGCCAAACTTCGAGCCACTGGCTGACACACAGAGAACCTGGAAGAGACAATGAACGTTGGACTATGACGCGCTTACGTATCGACTAGTGAAGTCTTCATCAGAGCATGACGTGGATACATCTCTTCCACTTAAATACAGTCCTACGCTTAAAGGGACTGGAGGATGCATATAATATTCTACCAACAATACATGATATCAGTATCTACAATTAAAAGGAAAGATACAGATAATTATATAATAGTCCAATAGCACATCCAACCTTATAAATGGGAACAGAGCCGATCAAGTCATGATCCCAAAAACATCATAGCCAGAGCACGAAAAGTCATGGCCACAAATACTATAAAAGTGCCACCACTAAATCCCAAATAAAAAAGGTGCTATAAAAAAGATGAACTAAATATAAATGACAAACAAGAAATAATATTACAAAAACACCAAAAGGGGACAGAGCCGGAAAGTCTTGTCTCCTTATTGTGGACAGAACACGACAAGTCATATCCACAAATGATAAACTTTACATGAAAATCAATCACAAATAGCTATGTCTTGGAAAATCGTCATTCAGACCCAAAGGAGCCATAGTGTTAAGTTCAAAGATCCAGAAAGCTTCCCTTTGTAGAAGTTTAGAATTCAGATCTCCACCTCGGAATCCCACATCTACTTTTTCGAGGCCAGTGAAACTAAGAGTAGCAGGGGACCCATGTTGTAATTCGTGATAGTGTCATGCCATTGCATAGTCCATGTTTTTATTTCTAATGGCTCCTTTGTGCTCCACTATTCTTAGCTTCAGATTTCTCTTGTCTGACTACATATGACATGCCACAAGGACAAGTCAGCATGTATATCACTCCTGGTATTACAATAAATAAAAGATTTTATCTTATAACTTTTCCCAGATCTCGATGATGAAAGCATTTAACATTAGTCATATTTGAACAATGAACACGCCTTTCCACAGCGATAGTTTCCTTTAGGAAACGAAGGCAGCCAATCTTGCTGTACACTCATATTTTTTTGTGGAATGTACGATCTAACTAGCAAGTCCTTTAAATTCTGTCCTTTAGTATATGAAATCATTGGTTGATTTTTATCCTATGTCTTTCAACCCGAGATCTGAGTTAATGATGTTCTAATATTTGTGAATAATTTTACCTATTTTGGGGGCCAAAGGATTGAATTCAGTGATGAAAATTAATTTATCATCATTTTCTTTCTTTTTTTGGTTGGAGTCTAGTAATGATTCCCTGTCAATATTGTCGACCAAATGTATATTTTTTAGTAAAATCTCTGGTTCATATCCTCTTACAATAAACCTATCCGTTATTTCCTTTTTTGCTTCTTCGTAGGACCTCTCCTCAGAGCAAATACGTTTTGCTCTGATGTCCTTTTGGAATATTGTAAATAACAGATCGGGGATGACAACTATCAAATTTCAGTAAAGTATTTCTAGACAGAGGTTTCCTGTACAACTTAGTTGAAAGGTCATGATTTTTCTTCTCTATCAGAATGTGCAAATACAGAATACTTTCCATGCTCCTCTCATATGTAAATTTTAAATGAGAACTTTTGTATGGTTTACATATTCGATAAATTGTTCTAACTCGGTTTCTGTTCCAGTCCAAACCATTAAACAATCATCTATGTATCGTTTCCATAGTTTTACATGCTTTAAGAAAATATTGTTTGATGCATCATAGATATTGGTCTCTTCCCATTCTCCCGTGTAGAAATTTGCTAAACTTGGTGCGAAGGTGGTTCCCATTGCAGTTCCTTTTATCTGAATATAGAAAGAGCCATCATGCCAAAAGTAGTTCTGTTCCAATACAAATCTTGCCAGCTCTACTACAAATTCAGTACTTGGCTTAATCTTATTCCTGAAACTTAGATGTTTTTGTAATGCCTTCAGACCACCCTCATGAGGGATGTTAGAATATAGACTTTCCACGTCTATAGTGACCAATATATCAGATTCAGATATTACATCTCGCAGCATTTTTAGAGCATTCTTTGTGTCTTTCACATATGATTGTAGATTTGGAACAAATTTCTGTGCAAAGAAATCAACATATTTGGACATATCACGCCTGCCAGAAGGACAGGGGAGCTCCAGGTGCTTTTGGTGGACTCCCCTTATCTGGTCTTTCACAGGGACAAAGTTGTCCCGCGCCCCCACCCGAAATTCCTTCCAAAGGTGGTGTCAGAGTTTCACCTTAACCAGGTGTTGACTCTTCCGGTTTACTACCCTAATCACACCTTGGATGCTGAGTGCAGGCTCCATACTTTGGACCTGAGATGTGCTCTCTCCTACTACAAGGAGAGGATGGCGGAAATTTGTGGAGAGATTTGCCAGCTGTTCATCACCTACACTGAAGCCACTTAGTTCTGTGCTATGAGTTGGCGGGCAAGGAGCCTCCCACAGGGATAAGAGCTCATTCTACCTGCCATACTGCTGCTTTGGTGGCTGCTTCCAGGGACATACCTATCCAGGAAATCTGCTGGGCTGCTACCTAGAAGTCAGCAAACACCTTCAATACCCACTACCAGATCGACCTTGAGTCTCTTTGGGATGCTGGTTTTGGGGCCTTAGTTCTCCAATCTTATATTTCCTAAGAAGGGGGTGTGCACCTTGTCTCCCTCCTCCCGGAGAACTGCTTGGAGTCTGGCAAGAAGTGTGGATGAAAAACATATCCACACTCCTAGAAGAACAGGTTACTCACCTGTAAAAATAGATCTTACTTCAAGTGGGAGCTCTTGCAGCAGGTTATAACAGTCTGGACTATGCCGCAGGCACTAGGACCCTACAGAAAACTTATCAGCCAGCAGTACCAAGCAGAGACTGTCCCCGACGTCAGCCCCGCCCAGTGAGCCCTGCTACAAAAGGGGGTGGACCCAGCTCCACCTCAGTTCTTTTTCCACCACATCCCACGCACGTGAGAAGAAGCCTACACTACTCAGCTTGCCAGGAAGAGCAAACTACGTTTTTTTAACCCGTTTTGTACCACTTTTCGACATTTTTTTTTTTCAGTTTATCTTGATAGATGTCTTCGCCGTCATCGGTCTCTTCAGAGATGCATCAGAACAAGTGTGACTGTGGATGGCAGATCACTTCCAAAGATGGGCACAAGCGCTGCGTCTTTTGCCTCGGGCCGGACCATGATACCCCGGACTGCTCAGCCTGCCAGGCGTTCACCAGCCAGACCCAGATCCAATGTCTCAAGGTCCTGAAGGCTTTTTTCTTGGAAAAGAAGATGGATCTGCACACTTTGGAGAAGGGGAAGCACAAGGAGAAGACCAAGCACCACGGGAAAGACCGTAGTACGTCCCAACACCGGTCCTGGTCCCTTTCTTGCTTGCGGCCCTCTCCCAAAAAGGTCTGTGTGTCCCCAGGCCCAGGTGAGTGTCCAAAGTCATCCCAGGCCAAGGCCAGCCCGTCAGGGGAGAAGCCGACCAAGCCTAAGGTGACCCCGCTAAGGGTCACCACCAAGACCTTGGAAGTGAAAGCTTCAGTCCCACCTCTCAAGGCACTGGCGCCGCCTGCTAAAGGTGTGCCTCCAGAGCTGAAGGACTCTCCGGTGCCCCCCAAAGACACCCCATCATTGGTCCCACCTCCGATGCCAGTTGAAGGGCTGAAGGGTTCAGGCGCGACCATGGAAGAGTCTGCATCCCCATCTCCCAAGTGCTCCTCCCCCGAGTTCCCAGGAGGGCTCCCCTTTGCAGGCTGTCATCCCAGATACTCCTTTTCCAGGTCGTGCGGCTGAAATTTTCATGAAGGACGAGCTGCAGGAGTTGTTCTCCTTTTGGTGGGGGCAGGCCCAGAAGTGGGCCCCCCTGAAGCCAGCCCAGTCACCGGTACCAGACCCAGCTGGCAAACCACAGCCTGGAGTTGAGCCTTCCCTGAGGAAGTCCCCCTACCAGCCGCCTACACCTCTGCCCAAGGCTCGTTCCCGCTCCCAGTCCAAAGACCACCGTCGATGCTCCAAGGACTCTGGAGACTGTCGCCAGTCCAGGTCTCACATTCATAGCCCTACTTGTTCCTTTGGGCGAGAGCGCTTCCGACGCCGGTCCTCTGACAGACGTCTGTCTATGCTCCGTCGCCGGTCTTGGGACCGACGTCAGTCCCCCAGCTACCGATGGCAGAGAGAGACTGGTCACAAGGAGAGATCAGACTATTCCAGACCTAGTAGTCGGTCCTCCTCTTCTTCACTGGCATCCTCTTCCTCTCTTGGGATCGGGGGATCCCTGGGAGAGAAGGACCAGCCTCGCTATCGTCCGACCTTTATGGACGTCATGAGGCATATCCAGGCCTCTAATGAGTGGGAAACGGAGGAACTGGATCTGGAACACCGAAGGTTGGACAGATACCTGAGGCAAAAGGAGCCGAAACCATTGGTGGTGCCTCCTTTGGTGGACACTTTCCAGGACCTGACCCAGACCATCTGGAAGTGTCCTGCCTCCAACCCGGCTGTTCCCAAGAAATCAGATAGGCTGTATAAGGCCCCGAGTACAGAAGCCTTTTTAGCAGAAAACCCTCAGGTGGACTCTTCGGTCATTACGGCTGCCCATGACAAGTCCAGGCAGCTGAAACACCTTAGCTTGCAGCCTTCCGATCAGGAGTCTCTGTATTTGGACCAGGTGGGCAAGAAGGTTTACTCTGCCTCCACCTGTTCCATCCGGTTCCTCAATTTCCTGACAATATGGCCCAGTACCATATTGCTCTGTGGGAGAAGGGACAAGAGCTACTGAGAGCCATGCCAGATTCCGAGCAGAAGACAGAACTTCTGGACATACTTAAATCGGGCTCCAACGTGGGTTCTCATGTTCTGAGAACCTTGTACGACACTGCAGATACGGTAGCCCGGGCAGCCACTTCAGGGTTTGCCTTCAGCACCATGCCTGGCTAAGAGTTTCGGGCTTTCACCAGGATCTGCAGTCCGGTATCAAGGATCTGCCATTCCAAGGTACTGTGTTGTTTTGGCAGGAGATGGAATTTCTAATTCCATGCCTCCAGGAGTCGGGCAAGTCCATCTGGTCAGTCCGCCAAATGTACCGTGGTGACCAGTAGCAGCAACGGAAATGACCTTTTCGCAAGCCCTCAGGTGGTCAAGGTGGAGAAGCCCGTGGTAACCAGGAGAGTCAGAGAGGCGGTTTTCATAGGAGAGCCGGTAACCAGCAACCTGGAGGCGCTTCTAACTGTAGGCCCAAGTCCTCCCAGGCCTCTCTGCCTATGCCTGGCTCAGCCCAATGACTCCCTTCCATTTCCCCAAGGAAGACTCCGGGGAGACGGTCAGGAGCCGCTTCTCCCTTCATCTCGAAGGGTGGAGCTCGATAACTGCAGCTCAGTGGGTCCTGGATATTATCAGGAGAGGTCACAAGCTAGACTTCATAGTGTTCCCTCCAAATACTCCACCAAAGTACTCCTGATATCCTCCTTCTCACATCCCACATATAGAAGGAGAAATTCTGACCCTCTTGCAGAAAAAGTCAATAGAGGTAGTCCCCTTGCATCAGCAGAGAAAGGGGTTTTATTCCCACTTCTTCCTGGTCCCAAAGAAGATGCAGGATCTTTGAACCCTTCTGGACCACAGCTCTCTCAATCTCTTTATAAAGTACAAAAGCTTCAGGATGGTGACCCTTCCAGGTCTACTTCCCCTGCTGCACCAGGGTGACTGGCTCTGCTCACTAGACATGCAGGATGCATATATGCATATTGGGGTCTTCCCTCCCTACCAGAAGTTTCTGAGGTTCCACTTCCAAGGGGAGCACTACCAATTCCGAGTTTTTCCATTCGGCCTCTCCTCCGCTCCTCGAATCTTCACAAAGTGCTTGGCAGTGGTGGCTACGGCTCTAAGGCATCAGGGGCATTACGTCTTCCGTTACCTCAACGATTGGCTGCTTACGGGCCCGACAAGGTCAAGCATGCGTCAGGCTCTCAGAGACACCTATACTCTATTCCGAGAGCTGGGGATCACCCTGAACCTTCAAAAATTGTCCCCCGAGCCCAGTCAAAGATTCATCTTCCTTGGAGCGATCCTGTATTCTGTCCAGGGCATGGCCTTTCTACCCCCAGACAGGGGCGATCGCCTGCAGGAGATTGCCAAATGGATCTCAGTAACTCCTCAGGTTCCAGCAAGGAACTTCTTCAAGCTCTTGGGGCACATGGTGGTGGCCATTCCGGTCACTCCTCTGGCCCGCCTCCACATGTGGGTCCCACAGTGGATGCTCAGGGTGCAGTGGGACCAGGGCTCCGATGATCTAGACTTTCTAGTCAGGATCACCGAGCCAATCAGGAGAACTTTGCTTTGGTGGATGGATCCCTGGAATTTGGAGAAAGGGGTCCGGTTTCACCTAGAGCCACCAGGTCAGACCCTTACAACAGATGCATCAGATCTGGGATGGGGAGCGCACCTGGTTACTCGTCAAACGCAAGGGGTTTGGACACTCGAGGAGTGATCTCTCCATGTCAGTGTACTGTAGATGCGAGCGGTCCTCTTTGCCTTACAGGCTCTTCAGGAGGACCTAGTGCCGGGCTGTCTCCTGATTCAGACAGACAATATGGTGGTCGTCCTTTACATCAACAAGCAAGGGAGCACTCATTCATATCCCCTTTGCAGGGAGGCGATGAGAGTCTGGTACTGGGCACTGGAACGACACATTCTGCTGTCAGCAGTGCACATTCCAGGTGTTCTAAACAATCTGGCTGACGGCTTAAGCAGGTCTCGATCCAGAGCACATGAGTGGGAGCTGTTACAGTCCATAGCAGATCAGCTCTTCGACAAGTGGGGTCATCCAGAGCTGGACCTTTTTGCGTCATCACGCAACGCCAAACTGCCAATTTCTTGCTCACGAGAGCACGCGTCTGGAGTTTTCTGGCCAGACGCGTTATCCCTTTGCTGGGCAGGGAGGTTTCTCTACGCCTTCCCACCCTTCCCTCTCATTCAGAGAGTCTTGCTGAAGTTGCAAGCAGAAGGGGCTGGAATGATTCTAGTAGCCCCCCTGATGGCCTCGGCAGATTTGGTTCCCACTTCTACAGCGGTTGTCCACGGAACCTCCAATTCTGCTGCCCATATGCTCGCAGTTGCTATCCCAGGAACAGGGATCACTAGTCCATCCGAACCTCGGTTCCTTACATCTGCATGCTTGGCTCCTTCAGACGTAGCCCAACAGAGATACAGGTTTTCCCAGAGGTAGCGGCAGTCCTAGTGTCAGCAAGGAAGCCCTCCACCTGCTCCGCCTATGCTATGAAATGGAAGCGGTTTTATTTATGGGCCTCGTCACCTGTCCAGTGAACTCAGCGTTACAGTACCTCCTTTCCTTGTACCAACATGGCCTGAGTTACTCCTCTATTAAGGTGCACATGTGGGCAGTCTCCGCCTATCATGATCTGGTTGGAGACAAGGCTTTAGCACAGTTAGATGTAGCCCACACCTTTTAGAGGGGAATTTTGCATATGAGACCTCCCATTAGGGATCCTATCCCACTCTGGGACCTCCTTTTTGTGTTGGAGAAGCTTACCCTCGCTCCTTTTGAACCAGCAGCGGATTGTGAGCTGTGTTTCCTTTCCTGGAAGGTGTGTTTTTTGGTTGCTATTACCTCAGCTCAAAGAGTTTCTGAGCTTCAGGCTCTGATGTGTAAAGAACTGTATTTAGTTTTTCACAGGAAAGGGTTTCCCTAGAACAAATCCTAAGTTTCTTCCAAAGTGGTCTCGAGTTGACCCTCAACCATTCGGTTGACCTTCTAATGTATTTCTCTTCCCTTCTAAGAGGAAGCTCTCACTCACATTGGATGTCCACAGGACACTGAGGTATTACCTCAAAAGGATGGCTGCGCACCGTCGGTTGGAGCAACTCTTTGTGGCCTTTGCACCACAATGCTTGGGCAAATCGGTGACCAAGCAGACAATTTCAAAGTGGATCGTCCACTGCGTATCGCTCTGCTATGAAAAGCACAATAAACCCCTACCGGGTTTGGTCAGGGGTCACTCCACTAGGAGAGTGTCTGCATCTTTTGCCGCCCTGTGGAATGTCTCCATAAGGGACATCTGTGCGACTGCTACCTGGAACTTGGTGCATACTTTTGTCAAGCATTACAGCTTGGATATAGTCTCCAGATGCTGTGCCAGTTTTGTTCTGGCTGTTTTGCAAGGACTTCCAAAGTGGTCTCGGAGTTGACCCTCAACCAGTCGGTTGACCTTCTAATGTAGTTCTCTTCCCCTTCTAATAGAGGGGAAGCTCTCCTTCACACATTGGACGTCCACAGGACACTGAGGTATTACCTCAAAAGGATGGCTGCGCACCATCAGTTGGAGCAACTCTTTGTGGCCTTTGCACCACAATGCCTGGGCAAATCGGTGACCAAGCAGACAATTTCAAAGTGGATTGTCCACTGCGTATTGCTCTGCTATGAAAAGCACAATAAACCCCTACCGGGTCCGGTCAGGGGTCACTCCACTAGGGGAATGTCTGCATCTTTTGCCGACCTGTGGAATGTCTCCATAAGGGACATATGTGCGACTGCTATCTGGAACTCGGTGCATACTTTTGTCAAGCATTACAGCTTGGATATAGTCTCCAGATGCTGTGCCGGTTTTGTTCTGGCTGTTTTGCAGGGACTTCCGTCCTAGGCCTCTGGAGTCAGTATTTTCCACCTCTCTGGGTCGACTACCTCTTTGGCGTGGGACTGCTTGGCATTCAGTCCTGACTGTTATAGCCTGCTGCAAGAACTCCCACTTGAAGTAAGATAGTACAGTTACGTAAGAACTTACGTAACAGTAGATCTTTGAGAGGAGCTCTTGCAGCAGGCGTTACTTTCCCACCTGCCTTCCCCCTCAAGGTGTGCAGATCTTCATCTAGTGCTTCATCTCCTCCTCTTGTTAGGTCTTGTTCACGGGCCTTGGCGGGGGAACTGAGGTGAAGCTGGGTCCACCCCCTTTTGTACCAGGGCTGACGTCGGGGGCAGTCCCTGCTTGGTACTGCTGGCTGAGAAGTTTTCTGTAGGGTTCTGGTGCCTGCTGCATAGTCCAGACTGTTATAGCCTGCTGCAAGAGCTCCTCTCGAAGATCTACTGTTATGGTAATTTCTTACGTAACTGTACTTTCTAGGAGTGGAATATGTTCTTCATCCACACACACCCACACACATACCCACCCAACCTCCCCGGCTTTTGGAGCACAACCTTGCTTCCAGCGGGATAAGATCTGGCATCATGGGGCAGAGCCAAGGTATATACCACCCGGGTGGGTGGAAAGAGGCAGCTTGAAGACTTACGGCAAGATTTAAAGTGGAAGGGGACATGCCAAGAAGTGTGGATGAATAACATATGCCACTCCTAGAACTACTGTTACAGGTGAGTAACCTGTTTTTCCTTGGTCCTCCTCCACACACTCCACCTTATCCACTTTGATCTTAGCAATACCCCCTCTGGACTTTCTCCTTTCATTAATGTATCTATAGAAAGTCTTGTTCCCTTTTTTTTTTTACTGTTCGTGCTAGTGTTTCCTTGGTTTGGGCCTTTCTCTGCCGTACTGCCTTTCCTGCTTTCTTCAGAAAAGTTTGGTGTGCCTCCCTGTCTTCATCCTGCTACATTCCCTTATATTTCTCAAAGCCTGTTATCTATATCAACGATCGTGTAGGTCATCTCCGACACTTTCAGAACCGCATAAGAACAAGTGCGACGCCTGTGATACTCGGCTCCCTCACAAGGACAGCCATTCCCTCTGCCTTTTTTGCTTGCACCCAGGACTTAAGGTTGAGGGGTGTGAGCACTGCCAAAAATGTAATCAGTCTACATGGAAACACCATCTACCATCTCTGGAAGTCCATCTTTTAAAACAAAAAATGGCTACCAAGGAGAAGGAGCTGAAGAAACTGAGGCACTCTTCATCCTCTGTGGAGGGCCATCATAAGATGAAGGACACGGAAAGTCATCGGGGCTGGGACGGGTCCCCATCTAACCCACCGCCTCCATCCGGAGTCGCGGCTTTGAAGGTAACTCCCCCCCCCCCCGGGGAAACCCTCTTCATTGACCACCTTGCTGGCGGCGGCTGCGTCAGGCCTGGGCCCGACAGGAGCCTCCGGGGTTCAGGAGGCGCCCACCTCCACTCAGGTCTCCAAGATTCCAAGGCCCAGTGATATGAGTGAGACCAGTAGGTTGAGTTCTGGCTCCTTTGGGACTCACACGTACACAGCTGTTAAGTCACCTGCCGGCTCCTCCAACGGGCGCACAGCCCCGGATCCTACACCAGGCCCCGATAACAGGCCTGACGCTCAGGTGACAGACCAGCTGACATCAGATATGCAGCTAATGCCGGAGTTCCCTCTGGCCACTCCTTTTGCATCAGTTGGGACGGTGTCTCCTGCTCCCCCCTCGGTGGAACCAGACGAAGGTGAGGGCCCACCTTCGGTGGCTATGCTGCCATCTTCGACAGTGCCTCCAGTGCTTGAGATGCCGTCGGACCTGACGAAAGTCCCTTCGGCTCCCTCAGGCCCATTGGTTCCTCAAGAACCGCCATCTGGCCCAATGCCAGGACCCTCGGAGCATTGCACCCTGCCTCCGGACCTTCCATCAGGGCCTTCTGCTCCCCCATCAGGGCTCATTCCGGACCCTTCAGTCACTCCATCAGGACCAATGCCAGGCTGTTCAGCCCCTCCATCAGGTCTGACGCCAGGACCGTCTAGCAACCCTTCTGGGTTACCGATGCCAGGTTACCCAATGCCGCACTACCCCATACTGGGTTACCCGATGCCGCAATACTCGATGCCTGGGTACCTTCCATCAGGATTTAACTATCATTATGGATACCCAGGTTATGGGTTCCATAACCCACTACCTCCACCGCCACTTCTGCAACCGCAGGTGGATCTGCAGGCAATGCTCAAGTCTTGGTGGACAGAGGCCAAGACACAGCTCACTTCAGCGCTTGAGATGTTAGCCTTCACCAGCTCCTACGCGGCTACCTGACCACCTCCTCCGTCACCAACTCCACCATCGGACCCATGACCTTCATCATCGGCCCGACGGGCGGAGCCACAGCCACATAGCCAGCGGTCTTTGGAGGTTTCCTGGCCAGTGGACTTCCCATGACTGGTTGATATCAGCTTGCCTACAATCAGCTCACCAGATGAAAGCCAATCGTCGAACTCAGACAGCGACCTCGATCACTCCGGCTGCAACTTTACGTCTCCTATGCCGGATGACTCACGGCCTAAAGAATCTCCCAAGTCTCATCCTGAGGACGCCTCCTTTTTAGAGCTCCTCAGGATTATCCAGGCAGCTTATGACTGGCATACAGTCACCCAGGATCCACAGAGACAGAGACTGGCTGTTCATTGGGACCTGTCTGATACATCTCCAACTCTCATTCCGCCATAGATAGAGCCTCACTTGGACTTGGTGACAATTTAGAAACAGCCATGCTCTTTGGCTCCTGCTGCCAGGAAAGCAGATCAGCTGTACAAGACGCCTGAAGGCAAGGACCACCTTAGCAAACATCCCAAGGCTAACGCTGTGATCATTAGCGTGGACCATGATAGATCCTTGAAGCCTAAACACCTTAGTGCCTCTTCCCCGATAGAGTCTAAGGGATAGACCAGTGTGGCAAAAGAAATTTTACTCTTCTTCCACTCTGGGTATTAGGGCACTGAATTATGTGGCCCACATGGACTATCAGAAAGCTGTCCTAGGGCAGCTGGAGGCGAAGGTAGACTCACTACAGGATTCTGCCCTGAAGAACAAAATGGCAGACTTAGTCAGATCTGCAAGATCTGCTAGTAGGCATATCTTGAGGGCCACCTATGATGTGGTAGATGCTGCTGGTAGAGGCTTAGCAATGGCTGTTGGCCTCAGATGACAGGCTTGGCTCCTGAAGTTCACTCAGCCATACAGGATGCCCCTTTCAGGGGATCAGTACTTTTTGGAGGAGATGTCAAGGACATCATCACCGATTTACAAGACAAGGGCAAGGTACTGCACTCTGTCCAGTACATGTACAAACCTCCACAAAAACAAAAGCAGCCATTTCGTCAACCGCAACATCGTCAGCAAAGGCAACCTCATTACCAACATCAGAATAAACGTCAGGCCCCTTTGGCAGGTAGGGGCCCCTTCAACCAAATCCCAAAAGGCCTCAGGCATAGCAGCCTCCTCCCTGCCCACCGCCTCCTGACTCTCTGACCCTCCCACCTCCACTGGAATGCATTCCAGAGGGACCGGTAGGGGGAAGATTCTCCCGCCACCTACCAGCATGGGAAAAGACCATGACAGACTCATGGGTACTGCAACTGATGGCAAAAGGCCACTCAATAGTATTCACAGAGAGACCACTAAAAAATGCTCCAGGTTATTCATTCTACCCACCGCACCACATTCCCTTGGTAAGAGGAAATAAACTTCCTGCTGGAAAAGGCAGCAATAGAGCCAGTTCTGAAACAGTATCACGGAACAGGGTACTATTTGCACTACTTCTTGGTAGCCAAGAAGACAAGCGATCTCAGACCCATTCTCGATCTGAGCTCCCTAAACCTCTGTGGAATACAAGAGGTTCAGAATGTTGTCTCTTCCCAGTCTACTTCCTCTCATGCAGAAGGGTCATTGGCTCTGTGTACTGGACATGCAGGATCCTTACCTGCATATCCCGATTTTTTCCACCACACCACAAATTCCTCAGGTTTTGTTTTCAGGGAGAGCATTTTCCATTCAAAGCTCTTCCTTTTGGCCTTTCGTCAGCACCCAGGTTATTCACGAAGTGCCTAGCGGTTGTGGCAGCCTTTCTGCGCAGACAGAGGTACAAGTATTCCCATACCTCGATGATTGGCTGCTTTCAGGTCCATCAAGAGACAGTCTGGCCAGTTCCTTGGCCCTTACCCTGGACATTTTTCGACGGGTGAGCATTATGGTCAATCATGCTAAATCCCACCTTTTTTCTACCCAACAGCTCCAATTCATTGGAGCAGTGTTGGACACAGTGCAGGGCAAGGCCTTCCTACCATCAGACAGGATGGCAACATTGCAACAGCAGGCAGGCCTAGTGGCCTCTCAGAGAAGGATATCAGCCAGGTCAATCCTTCAAATGCTTGGGCTCATAACTGCAGCCATCCCTTCTGTCCCCTTAGCCACACTGCACATGAGTCTCCCAATGGACCCTCCGAGTACAGTGGGACCAGAGATCAGACAATCTAAACCACAAGATCCCAGTCTCAGACCCGATGGCTCGGGAACTTTTGTGGTGGCAGGACCAGGACAGCCTCTCCAAGGGTGTCCCATTCCACTCCAACATTCCCTCTCAGACCCTGACGACAGATGCCTTGGGCCTGGGATGAGGAGCGCACCTGGGAAACCATAGGACACAGAGTCCTTGGTTTCCACAATGAACTGTCCCTTCATATCAATGTTCTCGCGATGAGGGCAGTGTTGAACACCCTTAAAGCTTTCCAACACCTCATCCAACCGGGTCAGCTCATGATTCAGACAGACGTGTGTGTAGTCTGGTATACATACAAACAGGGCAGAACTAACTCTTATCCTGTCAGGAAGCAATGAGAGTGTGGTACTGGGCAGCCAACCACAACCTTCATTTGACAGCAGTCCATGTGCCAGGCGTTCAAAACGTCCTGGCAGACGCACTCAGCTGCACACAAGCCAGTGCACACGAGTGGGAACTCAGACAGTCAGTGGTAGATGACATCTTCGGAAGGTGGGAAGGCCACAAATAAATCTGTTTGCCTCCCCACTCAATGCAAAACTACCAGCTTTCTGCTCACTCGCTCGCTCCAGGGTTTGGTGTTTTCTGGTGAGACGCACTGTCTCTATGCTGGAAGAGGAGGTTCATGTACACCTTCCCTTCACTCCCATTGATTCAGAGTACACTAATGAAACTCCAGGCAGAAGGAGCACAAATTATTCTCATTGCTCCCTTCTGGCTGAGACAAATATGGTTCTCTCTGCTGCAACACCTGTCATTAGATCCTCCCTTTCCACTGCCAGTCTCTCAAGATCTCTTGACACAGGAGCAGGGACCCTGGTACATCCAGGTCTCTGGTCCCTTCATCTGCATGCTTGGCACCTACTGACATAGCTGCCGCACATTTTGGGGTCTCCCCGAGAGTAGCACAAATTCTGGTGGAGGCCAGAAAGCCTTCCACTAGAGCCACTTATGCCGTGAAATGGAAAAGGTTTTCCATATGGGCAGACTCAAAGGGGCTAGAACCTTTCTCCTGTTCAGTCACACAGGTCTTAGATTACATGCTGCATCTCTACGACCTGGGTCTTAGTTACTTCACTTTGAAAGTCCATTTATCTGCCATTTCTGCCTACGACATCCCTGTGGGAAGCAAGACTCTGGCACAGCTGGAAGTATCTAAAACCTTCTTGAAGGGGATCCTCCATTTAAAATCATCAGTACAGAGACCTGCTCCACCCTGCAACTTGAATTTCATCCTGGAAAAACTCACACTACCTCCTTTCTAGCTGGCAGTGAGTTCTGATACGTGCTACCTTTCCTGGAAAGCACTCTTCCTAGTGGCCATCACTTTAACTCAAAGGATTTCTGAACTTCAGGCCCTAATGTGTAAGATACCTTACTTGATTTTTCCGAGAGACCAGGTGGCTCTACGAACCAGTCTGAAGTTCTTGCCTGAGGTGGTATCCGAGTCCACCTTGAATCAGTCACTTGACTTGGCATCAGTGTACTACAGCGAATACTTCAACCTGGGGTGGCTTGTTTTGCACCTCTGGATGTACACTAATTCTTCAGTACTCATATGAACAGGATGAAGCCTGTTCACAAAACTGACCAATTGTTTCTTTTGCCCAAAGAGAGGGCGCTGCTGTTTCAAACAGTGTTTGTCAAATGGTTGGCAAACTGCACTACCTTCTGTTACAAGAAGTACAACAAACCCCTTCCGGGGGAGGTCAAAGGACATTCAGCCAGAGGCATGGCTGCTTCTGCTGCTTGCTTCAGGAACGTTTGAGCTGCAGACATCTGCGCAGCTGCAACTTGGAGTTCTGTCCATACCTTTACCAAGCATTACAGTTTGGACATTGCTTCAAGGCGCAGAGCAGGCTTTGGCCTTTCTGTTCTTCAGGGCCTCTTATCATGAGTACCCTGTTCATTCCGGCAAACCCTTTCCTACTGCCCATGTCTGACTTGCCTCATGTTACTGCTTGGGACTCAGTCCTGTATGTGAGTATCTACTGTAAGAGCCCTCTCGAAGTAAGATAGTACAGTTACGTAAGAACATACTGTAAGCGTAGATCTTCGAGAGAGGCTCTTGGAATAGGTACTTCTTTCCCTCCCACCTACTTCCTGGGTTTCTTCGTCTGTTTCTCCTGTAATAGCCTTTTAGCTCCAGGAGCCCACTCTAATCTCCTGTCGCACCTATCGAGGTTGCCAGCAGGGAGAACTGGAGAAAGGTGTGGGGACCGCTCTATATCGCTCACGCTGATGTTGGTCACGGGGGATCTCCTGCCAGACTCTGCTAGCTAGAAGTTTTCCATGTGGTTCTGATGCCTAGCAACTTAGTCCTATATGTAAGTACCTACTACAAGAGCCTCTCTCAAAGATCTACTGTTACGGTAAGTTCTTGCATAATTGTACTGTTCTATTCCAGATACTTCTAGTCTTGAAATGGACAGGATATCTACATCCTGTATTAGATCTCAAAATATTTTAACTTCTACATCAAATACAAAAAGTTTTGAATGGTGTGTCTGCAGGCCCCGATTTCCCCGGCTGCAGACAGGGGACAGGCCCTGTTCTCTGGACATGCAGAATGCACACCTTTATCGTGGGTTCAAGTGACACAATACGAGTGCTCTATTTTACAGGTATAGAAGACATCTGGAGTGTACTGGCATAGTTCAATGGTTTTTATTACTGATGTGTGTCCTTAGCACCAAACTATAGTGGTAGTTGCACAAAAGTTGACTGGTAGCACGTGGTGCAAGATACTACACAGTATTGCTATACGTTATCCAATGGCTACTGCGCTAGCACACTGCTCTGTATAGATAGATATAAACTTTTTATTCTAGGGACATGGATATGTTGTTCATCCACACTGTCTGGCAGGTATCCTTGCCGCTTTACATCTTGCCGGAAGGTCTTCAAGCTGGCTCCTCCACCCACCGAATTGTTAAAACTCTAGCTCAACCCTCATGTTGCAGATCTTCCTTACTGTGGAAGCTCAGGTTCCTCCTTAACGCTCTGCGTATAAAACTGGTTCCTAATTCTTCGATTTTTCGAATTTAAAAGTTTTTGTAAGAGACTTCGTCTTCTCCTCGCGGCTCGCGAAGGACAAATTGACTCGGTTTCGGAGATGCCCTTGTCGGGCAAAAGATGTCTCTTACGGATCCGCACTCCACATCGATCTACTGTCTAGGCCTGGAGCACGACCCGCAGGCCTGCAACCTGTGCTCTTCCTTTTGACCTCACGTCCTTGAAGACCGTGCTGCCCGTTTACAACTGGGGCGTCCGAGAAGTTTCCTCCGTGAAGTCAAAGAGGCCGGTCGGCGGTTTCCGTGGCGGCGGGCCTTGAGCGGATCTGCTCGAGCACATGATCGCCCTCGAAGAGGAGGTACGCGGGCCGCTTCTACCTCGGCTGCGGCATTTGTCCCGCTCTCTCTGGGTGCCTCTTATTCAGCTTCTTTTAAGGAGCTTTGTCTGACCCTCTCTACTAAAGGTGAGGGAACAACTTCTGCTGGACCGTTTTCTCGGTCCAAAAGAGAGCAAGGGTAAGTCCCACCGTCGGCGCTCTTGGGAGCGGAAAGATCCCTCTCCCGGGTTCAGCAGGCGTCGACTTCAGTCGACCGGCTCGACTTCGACCACTGGTCTCATGGTGTCCCGTCAGGCCAGTTGGCCGAGACTCCGTCGGCCAGTCCGAGATTTTTCTCGACCCATTGGATCGAGTTGTCGGCAGGAGAAGCTGAAGTCTCTCCTGGTTCCCCGGTGGGAGTTGAGGGACCCGTTGGCTTGTCTGATTGCCTCCGGTTCCGGGCCGTCGGTTGAACCCTCCGAACCGAGGGTGCGGTTCCCACGACACCTCCGCTCTCCGTCCTTGGGAAAGCCGAGGTCTCGGTCTCCGGACTTGCGGTCCAGCCGATCCCGCCGTCATAGGCGGTCTTGGAGTACCATGGCAAGCGTCGCGCCGCTTGTCCTCTTCCTCCTCCTCGGGCGAGGAGGCTTCGACATCAAAGTGCGTCGATGATATGAGGAACCTCATGTGGCAGCAGCTCCTTCTGACGGGGACAAGCCGGCGCCCGTCGCCTTCCCTGGCCATTAAGTGGCTGTCACGGGCGGCGAAACAGCCCCTCGTTTTATCCGAGCCTGTTCCCAGGCTGGTTGTTCGGCCAAAACCAGCTGCCCCACCGATTCGGTGGAACCTCGCCTCCACAGCCGTTATTTGGGGCGCCGACCAAGAATTCCTCATTCGGCTCAGGGACTGCCCATGGGCTGTCTATCACCCTCACTCCTGATCGACCTCGGCAGGTGGAGGTGGCTCAGGTCGAGCAGCTCTTTGGGACTCTTCCGAGTCGAGGGCGATTCCTCCCTTTTCTCCGGCGAATGGACTTGGGTCCTCAGGAGGACAGTCGGTGGGCGATAGCCCTTCGTCCTTCCTGGGATTGCTTCCAGCTCATCTTTGGAGTCCACGGGATGGAAGCTCGAACCTGTTTCTAAGTGGGCCAGGTATCCCCTCATGGAATTCTGGACCGGTGGGATCTACGGAGGCCTTTCCGGTGGCCGAGGCCATTGTCGGGCCCAGCCTTGGAGCTCTGGCAGCGCCTGCTTCCCTGCCCTGCGCCTTTGGCCAGGATGGCCAGGAAGTATCACGGTCCTCACCGGTTCCTTGTCCGGTTTTGAACCCCTCGGCCGAGGGTTAGTTACCGATAGCATTTTCCGGCGTGCGAAACGCTAGGGATGTGGACAAACCTCCCGACAAGGTCAAGAAATTGGACTATGCAGGCGAAAAAGTCTGCGCTGCGTCCTCCCTTGGCCTTCACCAGGCCAGTTCGTCCGTCCTCATGGCACATTTCTCTCACGCCCTGTTGGGCTCCCTGGATGAGGTCGTCCCTCATCTTCCTGCGGATCTGCAGACCACGGTTAGGCAGGTGCGGGACCAGGGCAGTGGCCAAACAGCAGCTTCAGACTGCTTTGGACATTGGGGACTCATGTGCTTGGTCTGTGGCGGCCGCAGTGGCTATGCGTCATCGGGCTTGGCTGAGGATATCCACCTTCAATTCGGATACCCAGCACAAGTTGGCGGATGTCCCCTTCTTGGGGACCGACCTCTTCGGCCCTGGGGTGGAAGGTCACCTGCAGAGGATCGAGAAGTCCAATGCTACCTTGGACTCGGTCTCATCCGCTCAGAAGGACAAAGGCCGCAAACCACAGCCTAAGCCCTTTCGTCCCTCTGCGCCCACGGCATGTCCGGCCCAGCAACGTCAGGGCCAGCAGGCGCGATCTGGCATCCCAAGCCCAAGCCGTCGGCTTCCTCCAACAGGAAGCAGGGAGGTGAGGCCAGGGTCCCTCGGCGGTCCCTCCTCCAAGCCTGCCCGGTGGCCGGGTTGAGGGGTGTCACTGGCCCGTCACCTCACCCAGGTTCCCCGTGGGGAAGGATGGCTCCGTCACTTTCTTTCCGCCTGGTCCGTTATTACCACGGACAGGTGGGTGTTAGAGGTGGTGGGAAAAGGCCTACCCTTGGAATTCAAGCAGGCCCCGCCCTTCAGAGCCGTCGCACCTCGGGGGGCATCGGGATCCTCAGCCTCACTGTCGGCTCGCTGAGCCGACACCGCTCTCCTCCTCCAAAAGGAGGTGATCAGGGAGGTGGCGGACCCTCCCTCAGACCCAGGGTTTGTGTCCAGGTACTTCCTGGTTCCGAAACGGACAGGGGGCTGGCGCCCCATTCTCGACCTACACGACCTAAACAAGTTCCTAAGGTCTCGAACCTTCAGGATGGTCACTCTGGCTCAGATAATACCATCCCTGGAACCCGGCGTGTGGTTCTGCTCTCTGGACCTGCAGGACGCGTTCTTTCACGTCCCTATCCGTCCGTCACATCAGAGATTCCTTCGCTTTCGAGCGGAGGGATCCCTTTTCGAGTTCCGAGCCATGCTCTTCGGCCTGTCTCCAGCTCCCAGGGTCTTCACCAAATGCATAGCAGTGGTGACAGCTTTCCTGCAGCGCCGAGGGATCCGGGTGTACCCTCACCTGGATGATTGGCTGATAGCAGCCCCCTTCAGACAGGAGGTCAAGCGGTCCAGAGATCTGGCCTCCAGGTTTGCTCTCAAATCAGCCTTCTCATCAATGAGGCCGAAACTCGAGCGAAGCAGGTGATTCTTTTCATCGGGGCAGAGCTCGACTCTCTTGAGGCAGACACGACTCCGGCGGACAGGGCGAGTTCTTTCCTCCTTTGCCCAATCATTTCTGGTTGGGCAATCGCGCCCTGCCCGGGACTTCCTGCACCTCTTGGGTCTCATGGCGGCCTGCACCAGCGTGGTCCGTTGGGCACGCTGGCACATGCGCCCTCTTCAGTGGGGACTGGCCAGCCAGTGGTCATAACGCTGCGCTCCATTGGACCAGCTAGTGACAGTGACCCAGGGGATGTGGAACGCTCTCCGGTGGTGGACCTTTCCAGTTCATCTGCAGGAGGGCATCCCGTTTGTCCGCCCCGAGCCGACGGTCTCTCTATCGACCGATGCCTCTCTGATGGGTTGGGGTGCCCATCTGGGGGAACACCGGGCTAACGGCCTCTGGTCCCCGCGGGAGTCCCGATGTCACATCAACCTGCTGGAGCTCCGAGCGGTTCACCTAGCTCTCCCCGCCTTTGCTCCGTTTCTCCGGGGTCAAGTGGTCAGAGTCCAGACGGACAATACCACGACCATGTACTATCTAAACCGCTAGGGCGGGACGCGCTCCATGCTTCTATGCAAGGAAGCTCTCCGCATTTGGTCACTCGTGCGCAGCCTGGAGGCGGATCTCCTAGCCATTCATGTGTCAGGAGCCTCCAACACCCTGGCTGATGCCCTAAGCTGGATAGAGGCTGCATCCCACGAGTGGTCTCTCCTGCCGGAGGTAGTACAAGATCTGTTCTCCCATTGGGGCACACCTCAGGTGGACTTGTTTGCCTCCAGGGAGAACGCGAAGCTGAGGCTGTTCCATGCCCGCCCCCTCAGCAGGGCTCGCTGCAGGGGGATGCCTTCTCGAGGCCGTGGACCCCGGGCCTCTTCTACGCCTTCCCCCCATTTCCCTTGATACACAAGGTGCTTCTCAAAGCAAGGAGGGACAAGGCGCAGGTGATTCTGATAGCCCCAGACTGGCCCCGCCAGTTCTGGTACCCAGATCTCCTCAGCCTCAGCTCCAGGCTCCCGAGGCAGCTTCCAGCTCGCCCGGACCTGGTCTCAGTCAATCAGGGGAAGGTGTTCCATCTGGACCTTCAATCCCTGCACCTGATGGCCTGGTTCCTAAGTGGCTACAGTTCCAGGCCTTGGGTCTTTCCGACGAGGTCCTCAATGTAGTTGAGGCGTCCCGTAAGGAGTCGACCAGGAAATGCTATGCCTTCAAATGGAAGAGGTTTTCCATTTGGTGTCAGGGCAAGGCTTGGACCCTTCCTCCTGTTCCTTGGCAAGCATCTTGGACTATTTATGGTCCCTTCTCGTCAAGGGCTTAGGTCGGCGACCCTAAAGGTGCACCTGGCAGCCATCTTGCCTTACGAGGCGGCGGGCGGGGGCAGTTGGTGGCGCATGGGAAGGTGGTCTGGGCGCTTTTCAAGGCCTTGATCACATTTCCCTCAGTCGAGAACCTCCACCTCCGTGGGATTTACTGCTGGTACTGGCAAAGCTCATGGGCAAGCCATTCGAACCAATGCACTGGTGTGAACTCTCTCACCTGTCGTGGAAGACCGCCTTCTTGGTGGCTATCACGTCAGCCAGAAGGATGGAGAGCTCCAGGCTCTGCATCGAGTCTCCTTACCTGGTCTTCCATGAGACAAGGTTGTCCTACGCTTCCACCAAAATTCCTTCCAAAGGTGGTGTCAGAGTTTCACCTTAACCAGGTGTTGACTCTGCCGGTGTTCTACCCCAATCCACACCTCGGAGGCCGAATACAGGCTTCATACTTTGGGCCCTAGAAGGCTCGCTTATTATAAGGAAGTATGCAGCTGAAATTCGGGTAGAGGTTCGCCAGCTGTTTGTCACCTACGCTGAAGCCGCACCTGGCAGACCTGCAACCAAGCGGACGATAAGCAGGTGGGTCACCTCCTGCATAGATCTCTGCTATAAGTTGGCGGGCATGGAGCCTCCCAGAGGGATAAGAGCTCATTCTACCCGCCATACTGCTGGATCAGTGGCTGCTTCCAGGGACGTCTCTATCCAGGATATCTGCAGGGCTGCTACCTGGAAGTCAGCACACACCTTCATCACCCATTACCACATCGACCTTGAGTCACGCCAGGATGCTGGTTTTGGGGCTTCGGTTCTCCAGTCTTTATTCCCTAAGTAGGGGGTGTGCACCTTGCCTCCCTCCTCCCGGAGAACTGCTAGGAGTCTGCCAGACAGTGTGGATGAACAACATATCCATGTCCCTAGAAATACAGGTTACTCACCTGTAACAGGAGTTCTAGGAATGGTATATGTGTTCATCCCACCATTTCTCAAACTCCTGGCTTACACACAACCTGAGCTTCCAGCGGGCCAGATCTAGGCGTCATGGGGCGGAGCCGAGTTTTACCACCGGGTGGGTGGGAGGAGCCAGCTTGAAGACCTTCCGGCAAGATTTAAAGCGGCAAGGATACCTGCCAGACAGTGTGGATGAACAACATATACCATTCCTAGAACTCCTGTTACAAGTGAGTAACCTGTATTTTTTATACAGGAATAAACGTGTCCTTAGGGAAATGTTCCCTGTTTACAAGACAGTCCTGTGTATATTACAAATCAGTTGCTATAGAAATATAGAATACATTTCAAAGTATGGCATATATCACATCACATTTGACTACAATAACTATACAAACATTGTTGACGTAGGAGACAGAAGACCCTATTGACAACTGCAGACAAAAGGAAAGCAATTTTCCAGTGCAATAACAAAAGCATTGTGAGATGAAATAGTATGTATTGAAAAATACAGGTTATTCCAAGATAGTGCAGCCTGGAACTGCAAGGTTTTTTCCTCCAAACTGTGTTTTGCATGTAGTAGGGTATAGTTTGTTTATGTGCACTGTGCTACTGGTCAACTTTTGTGTGACTGCCACTATAGATAAGGGTACATATTCACAGTCTCATATGAGAAAGATTTACCAAAAATATATGACGACAGCTGCTATTTCTCAATTTAGCAACATCTCAAAATTACTATTTCTTATGCCCGGAAGTCTTATGATGACCTACTGTATAGCCTTGACTTCTAATCTGAGTTAAAAAAACAAGCTAAGCTAACTAACCTATATAACAATGCTGGCATTCATGTTATAAAACAGTTACCCAAAACTAACCTAACTAATCTTCGTGACAGTATTTGCATTCATATTATAAAGTATTTACCCCCTAACCAGTAGCTTCAGTGACCTGTAGTCTTAGCTACTAAAATGTTGCATGAGAGGCTGTTAATGCATGAAGCAAGAGCTGAACAAATACTCTTACCCCTCTTGTGACCCTGTCTGCAGACTGCAGCCAGTGCCCACTAAGACAACCAGCAGCCATCATCTTACCTGAGTCAGTCTTCACCATGCATTACTACTGGGTACTACGCTGGAGCCAGGACTCCATTGGAGACTTTTTTTTTTTCCCCCCCTATGGGCAAAGTTGACGCAGGGACGGCGCTGCCCTCAAAGCCGATGTTCCAAGTGGCGCTCACGGGTTGTTAATTATCTGTCATCGACTCCGCCCTAGCCTCAGTTCTTCTTCTCCCGCCGTCGAGTGTAGACCTCATGTGGAGACTTCAAGCAAGTGCGTAGTTGGTGTTTCACGGCCCAGTTTTGCCAGTTAGTTCTCGGTTCTGTTTCGCCTTGCTCAACATCACTCCTGGTGTTGGTAAGACCATTTCATTTATTTCTAAGCAGCATAGAGTACTCTTCTCTGTTTTGCTGTGTGGTCATGTCTCATCCAGGGGGCAAGAAGTCGAAGGTGGGGTGGCCACCAATGCGTCTGTGCCCCTGTGGCCACCTTTATTCCCTGATGGACCAGCATGACCACTGCCTTTCCTGCCTCTGCCCAGCCCACGACTTGGACAACTGTGACACCTGCTTCTCGATGGGCCATCGAGTTCTTGAGATCCGTGCATTTAAAGCCTGACATGTGCCGACAACTTTCGGGGGGCGGGTTCGCAGTCAGCAGGCCAAGGTCAGGACTCTTGACCCTTCCTCCTGGTCCCCTCCCAGTCCTATATGGCCCATGGAGGAGGACCTCTGCCTCTTCCAGCCTTGCAGCGGGGCTCCTTCTGCAGTGCAGGAGGCCCAGTCTGCTCCTCTGGGGGAGGGCGGGCAGGAGGCACTGCTCTAGCAGTCACCTCTTCGGAGGTGAAGGCTCCCCCAGTGTCGTTTCCTGGGGCCTCTGGCCCTGGGCCAGCACCATCCTCAGCATTGTCTGGTGATGCCACCCTTGGCTCCGGTGCCGTTCGCAGCATCGGAGGCCTGGACTGGCAGTCCCTTGGCGTCGCTTTCACTCCTGGTGCTGTTCGCGGTGCCGGGGATGTCAGCAGTACCATGAGAGGTGCTGACGCTGTTTCTAGGGCTGTTTCTGGTCTTGGTAACATGTGCAGGACTGGGGTTGGTGCCGCTTCTGACTCCGGTGCTGTTCACAGGGCTGGGGACGGCACCGTGGTCGGTGCCACTTCAGAGACTGGTGCCATTTGCAGCGCTGGGGAAGGGGGCAGCGACATGGCTGGTGCTGCCTTTGACTCCAGTGCTGTTCGCGGCAGTGGAGGGGAGTGCAGCCCTGTGCTCAATGCCATTTCCGACTCTGGCACTGCTCGCAGTGCCGAGGAGGACCACGGCATCAGGCGCGGTGCCGCACTTGTCTCCGGTGCCACCTGCGGTGCCTTGGCTGAGGGTGGTCCAGCTCACGGTCCAGGAACTGGTAGGGTTCGGGGAGTCAAATGGCATCAGGCCTCTTTGTCCACCTCTTCAGAGGGGAACTCTGGCTCTGATCTTGATTGGCTTCCGGATTCTTCGGAGGCTTCCAATCCCTCGGTGTCTAGCACCTCGGCCCCCACGCAGCCTTTCTCTGTGTGTCGGATGTTGCTGGCCGGTTCTGGGGTCAGTGGGACTGAGCAGCCAGCAGTGGTCCACATGGCCACTGACATGCAACCTGGGGCCACTGGCGCATCTGCTTCTTCAGCTGGGGCACCTCCTTCCTTGGTGTGTGTGGACAGTCCGAGTTTGGGACAGCCCGGGGCACCCCAAGAAGGAGAGAGTTCTGTACCCTGAGTGGATTCTGCAGAGTCCACCATGGGTTGTTAGTTGCCTAGGCTAGTGGCTATGAGGAAGAGGGCTCTCAGAGTCTAAAGGGTTGAGGGGTCAGGGTTTGGTGCAACAAGCCCTCACTGGGACCCGTCCGGGTTATGGGAGGAGCCGTAGTGTGGACCCTCACACTTCCCTGGAACACTCCTTGAGAGGGACCTCAGCTTTGGAGGTTAGGGGCCATCTTTCTGGACTCGCACGATCCCGGTCACCTCACGGGGGATTTCTTCCCATGGGCACAGCTCTGACCGTTCCGACCCGGTTGAACGGTTGTTAGCTGCTGGGACCTCCAGATCTCCCTTCCTGTTGGGAGCTTCCTCTAGGCCCCCCCTGCCCTGACAGAGGCCGTTCTCCTGCTGCTAGGAGCTTGGCCCTCGTGCCTCTGCCTTCATCCCCAGCTATCCCAGGTATTCCCGGTCCTACCGGACCTCTTACCTGGGAACAGTTCAGAGGTTCGGCTGCACATTTCCCTACCTACCTTAGTGCCTTGGACCAGCAGGTGTTCCACTATGCTTCCATGCAGCCGAACCCTGAATCTCCGAGTTCGTCAGTCTCCTCATCCTCCTTCTCAGAGGGGGAGGAATTATCTGTCCATATCTCCCTAGCATCTGATCTTTCTTCATATCAGTGCTTCCTCGCGAGGATGCTGGACGAGCTCCATCTGACTCCGTCCCCCGTGAGCAGTTCCAAGCATGCGATGCATGCCTTCTTAGGCGAGTACAGTGCGGTCAACCTGGTGCTTTCTGCCTGGCCTGTCCCTTTCTGGGAGGCATCACATCGACTTTGGCAGCGTCCCTTCTCCACTCTTCCAGCCCCAAGGGACCTACGCCAATGGTATTGCATCCCTCCCGGGTCTCCAGGTACCTTGCCTCATCCCCTTTCAGGTTTGACATGCCTGGACACCCCCTCTGGGCCTTGCTCCTCGCACAGTGACTGACCCCCAGACTCTGGCTCTGTGGATTTCGATTTCTGGGGGAGAAGGACCTTCTATTTGGCATGGATCCTTCTTTCTGTAGCTGCACATCAGGCCCACTATGCTTCCTGTGACAGGTTCTTGTGGTCAAGGCTAGGACAGTTCCTAGCCTCAATGACTGATATGGAGGAAACCAGGCAAGGCATCGCCCTCTCTGCTCAGGGCCTGGAGCTGGCAAGGCACCAAGCAAGGGCATCTTATGACACCAACGAGGTAGCCTCCAGAGTTATAGGGAGAGCAATCTGGATTAAGCGGATGGCATGGCTTCGCTTATCCCGGTTGTCACCCCTGGCCTGGCGTAGGGTGATTTCCTCTGCTTGGAGAACCCACCTTTTTCTCCCGCGGGTGATGAGTGGGTTTCGGGCACTTTCCCTCTCCCACTGGGGGTTCCTGTCTCACCTGGACCAGTTTCAGGCCTCCCCAGGCCTGTAAGGATTTTCCCCTTCAGTTTCTCCCCCACTGGAGGCTAAGGGAACTTAGTTCCTTAGGGGGGACGTATTGGGCCCCTTTTGGGGGTCTCGGTACTCACCCAGTAGTGATGAATGGTGAAGATTGACACAGATAAGATATGAAAATTACATACCTACCATAATACTTGATCTTTTTGTGTATCTTCACCATTCCTCACTAAATCCCGCCCATCTTCCCCCTGGGGCCTCAGTCTCTGGGTTCCCCCTCCCCCTGTGTGTCTCCCTGTTGTTCCAACTCCTCTCTCTCCTTTCTGTTGTGTTCAGGAGGCAGGGGACCCTGGAGACACACAGGGAGGAGTTACTTCCTATGAGGGTTTTTTTGGGTGGGTGGGGGTCCTCCCTCCCTCTCTCTCTTGTTCACCTTTGGCTTCTCTCTGCTCTCTTAAATCTGGAGTGCGGGTGGAGGGACAGATGGACTCTTCCCCTCCATTCTCAAACCTCTTGTTTTTCCTTATTTTGGATGTCCCTTTGGACTAATCTCTCCATACCTTTTTAAGGGTTCTCCCCTTATCTGGGGGGGGAAGTGATGCGCCCTTGTCTACCTGGAACTCCTTCTCCCTAAAAGTTTTTGGCTCCTCTTGGGGCTACTGCAGCTTATTCAACTGCAGGCTTCGCCTCCTTGGCAGCTTCTGTTTAAATAGACAAGACTGGGTGGTCCAGGCGATCCTTGTCTGCCATCAACTTGCTCAAATACTAGGAGTCCAGGTCCGACTGGCCAAGGATGCAGTCCTCTCCTCCCCCCCCCTCTTCTTTTCCTCCTCTTTCTCTTTTCCATCCCTATTTTCTCTTCCAGAGATTGGGGCCCCCCCTTACTCCCAATCCCCTAAATCTAGTCATAGAAACATAGAAACACAGACTTTGAAGGCAGATAAGGACCGCTAGGCCCATCTAGTCTGCCCATTTCCCTACCTACAGGATAGGCCGCAGATCCTATTTAACCAACAGCCTATATCTTCCTGCCCCCCACAAGAATTGCCTTATGTCTGTCCATGCATTCTTGAATTCTCCCACAGTTTTAGACTCCAAACTTCCTCAGGAAGGCTGTTCCATGCATCCACTACCTTCTCTGTGAAATAATACTTCCTCACATTGCCCCTGAACCGCCCTCCTTCTATCTTTTAAATTGTGTCCCCTTGTTCTTGCAAGTCTCTTTTCTGAAAGATGCTACCCTCTTGGACTTTGTTGATTCCCTTGAGGTACTTGAAAGTTTCTATCATGTCCCCCCTCTCCCTTCTTTCCTCAAGGGTATACATATTAAGCTCCTTTAGTCTCTCCTCACTCTGCTCCTTTCTTTCCTCTCATCATTTATTTTTCCTTTTTGGTTTTTATATCCTTTCCTTTTATTTATCCCTTGGGCTCCCTTGCCCCACCCCTCCATCCTTTTTCTTACACACTCTGGCATTTAAGAACTGAGGCTAGGGCAGAGTCGACGACAGATAACTGCCAACTTGTGAGCACCACGTGGAACGTTGGCCTCGAGGGCGGTACTGTCCCAGCTTCGACTCTGCCCATAGAAAACAAAAAGTCTCCTGCGGGGTCCTGGTTCCGGCGCAGTACCCAATAGTGATAAATGGTGAAGATACACAGAAAGATCAAGAATTATGGTAGATACGTAATTCCCATTTCCCGGAGTCTGCTAGTACTGTCCTGCCAACTGTCTGAAGTCTAGGGTTTTTATAATCTTTGGCCATCTAAAAAGTTGTACTGATCCAAATAAATATTGGTTGGAAAAAATCAACAGGAATCACGTGTTTGAACCATCTATTGGTACTGACCCAGATAAAAAGTAGTAAGTATGGATAAAGACGTAAGTGGGGAATTTTATGGCTGATAACGGTCAAAAGGAAAATAACAATTTTGTGGTTACTAAGAGTTGATAGGCAAGTAGGAACTTGCAAGAGGTCAAAAGGTAAACGGCTACTTTTTGACTAACAGTGAGAGGCAAGTAGGAACTTGCAGGAAGCCACAAGTTAAATTGCTTCTGTTGTGTCTGCTAAAAGATAAATAAACATGATAAAATTGCTATTTGTGGCTTCGTACATAATACAAATTACTACTTGTATTGTTAGCTGTGTTGCCTGTAGCTAAGCTAAATTCCTATAGCTAGTTTGCAAGTTATCTCTCTATATACTTTTTCTAACTTGCCTATAATTTCTCATTTATCTTGCCCCTGCAAATGCTTGGCCTGGCCGGGTTTTCATTCAAACCCCAGGTCCATCTTTGGCTGGTCCATGCTAATGCTTGACCTGGCCGGGTTTTCATTCAAACCCCAGGTCCATCTTTGGCTGGTCCATGCTAATGCTTGACCTGGCCGGGTTTTCATTCAAACCCCAGGCCCATCTTTGGCTGGTGCATGCTAATGCTTGACCTGGCCAGGTTTTCATTCAAACGACAGGTCCATCTTTGGCTGGTCCATGCTAATGCTTGACCTGGCCGGGTTTTCATTCAAACCCCAGGTCCATCTTTGGCTGGTCCATGCTAATGCTTGACCTGACCAGGTTTTCATTCAACCTCAGGTCAATCTTTGGGTGGTCCATGCTAATGCTTGACCTGGCTGAGCTTTTCTCAAACCCAGGTCCTTGAGAAAGACTTCCATTGTATCATTCCCACCTCATGTGTCAATCTGGCTTTGTGAAGACAGAGGCCAGAATGGCAACAAATTAAAAGGTTAATTGTTGTAACAGGGTATAGTTATTTATATGATGCAGGTGCTGGAGAATGGTGCACCAAATTGTAACAGCCTGCTCTTTTCTTAAACCACCTTAAATAAACAATATTGGCCAAAACGGGAATCTGCAAATGTCAGCCGTAAAAGGGGTTCTAACATGCCCATACAGTAGCTTTTTTCTGGTCCGATGGAGTGGGCATGTAACTGACAAGTCCATTCTGTTCTGTGAAAGTAGCATCAACATTGTCCCAAAATATATTGTTCACTGCAATGTTAAATAGTTCTGAAAGGTTATCTCTGTGGTTGCTCATTCTTTGATGTTGAAAGGAAAACTGATTGTATTCCTGGGAAGATTAATTGTGTTGTGGAGTAGTATACTTCGGCAGTATATAAATAGAGGGCTATTAATGTTCTCTGTTATGGAATACATTAATGTACCTTTTGTGTGGTCAGAAGTTCCTAATCTAGTAGTATAGCTAGAGCACCACCATTTGTCTGTATAACTTCACAGGGCGTGCCCCCACTTTTACGGGCATTACTAATGTTTGCCCACTGTGTAATATACTGGATAAGGTAGCTGATCATAGACTGTCCCTTTACCACCATACAAATAATGTTTGTTTTTTTTTGGCGACTCTTTTTCCCCTCCGGTCATGGATCAGGGGAACTCTCTCAGGCATCCCAGCCTTTATGCCTGCCCACCTGAAATCCGCTGTGGTCTGTTGCACTCGCGTCTCCCCCCCCCCATTGCCAGCACCCCAGTTTAACCCACCTGGGAAGGGTAGCCCAACTCCAACTTGGGCTCCTTAGAAGGCAGACTCTGGCAATGGGTAGAGCCAGAGGAGGAGCTATGAAGCCCCAGCCGAGTCGGATCCGGTGCTGGGCGTGGAGGATAGGTGCCATCGCCTATCCCTCCAATCCGGATTTTTCCATTTTCTTGGCTAATGTCGTTTCCCCAACATGGGACGTGCAATACCCGCTCAATAGTAGCTGTCCCAATATCAACCCCATAGCACTGGCTCGGTGCGCATGCTTGGCAGTGCCACAGTCTCCACCAGGAGCCGCTGCTACACCGGACAACCCCTGGATCCCTCCCTGAGAAAGAAGAGCAGTCCCTCGAATGCTCAATCCTCTCTCTCCCCTGCCAACCCCCGGCGGTCTGGGCTTGTTCCCGAAACTGGGTCGCTGGCGTGATGCGAGATGTGGCGTCCAGCGCCTCAACCCTCAGTGCCACCGGGCCGGCTGCAAATAATGTATTTTATTTTGCAAAGAATATATACACACATATCTATGTACATACATATCACAACACATACTATACCATACTAATATGAATATGATTTATTAATTATGGTATTATTTTTTATTATCATAGACTATCCATTTACTGTTGGGCTATGGTATATCATAAAGAGGTGGGATTTGACACACTGAGTTCTGATGCCAAAATTTGGTCTAAATGTCTGCTAAAATCGGTTACATTGTAGTGATAGTCACGATAGTGGGTGACATTTTCTGTGGGAGCTGTCTCCCAACTTTCAGTATAAGATCTAGAGGGAAACATTAACCACACAAATTATAACCATTACCAACCAAAGTACAATCCCCAAAAATAAAAAAAGATTATGAACTTTGAGCGTTTTGGCATGGGTTTCCATTGTGTGATAAAAAACAACTTTCTTAAGTCCTTTGTGTTATATTACTGCTGTCTTGGGATTTAAAATCTTCTTGATGGTTGTTGGTGAATGGTATCTTGGTTGAAAAGATGACTTCTTATTCCTAAAGTGGGTCTTTTATACCACCAGATCTCCCACCTTTGGAGTCCATTTAGGGGAATGTGCATCTTTATGATACAACAGGTAGTTCAGAAGGCTAATCTTGAGTGCAGTTTCAATGTCTTTGAGAAGAGTGTCAGTTGCTGGAGGGGCCAAAAAAGAAGCAGAATGGTTGCTGAATGAACTTGATTTCCTATCTCCATCAAAACCCTAGCTATCAACACTGTCCATTTTGCTCCTGTGGACTTGCAGCACTTTTGTCAAGGCTATTTTAATGGATTGGTTTAATCTTTCATCCTTTTGCGAGCTTTCTGGGAGGTATGGGACATGCAGCAGCTGTTTTGCCCCAAGGCTTCCCAGGTGTCTTTGATGGTTAATAATGGTGGTGGCTATATTGTCTTCAGAGGGGGGAATGAAAGGGTATCCACAAAATTGGTCTACGACAATTAGTGTATGCTTGAATCCTCCCTTTGCTGTTAGTAAAGGTCCTGTAAAGTCCATATATACTCTGTCCTGAATTCCAGAGGAAGGAACATATAGCTGGTATCTCTCTGTATTCTACTTGGATTGTTGCTTCTACAAGGAATGTAGTTGCAAGGCATAAATTAGTAGTAATAAAATGTATGTATACAGTATAACACCATTAGGACAATTTATGCCCTATTTACAAGGTGTACTTGTGCAGTAAACACTAAGTTCATATTGCTGCACATAACAATGAAACATATCAAAAACAAGTCAGTACACATAATAAAGTAATTTGGTATGTAAAAAAAAAAAAAAAAAGTAAAAGCAGAAACATTCACCAAGCTTTTTTATAAATTATACCACCAGTCATCAATAACTACACTAAACATACAAATACAAGCTATGAAACACATTTTAGTGCTATATTACACTCTATTGCATGCACATCTAAAGCTAAGAAACTGTCTAACCTCTGTTTTAAAACTGTGTTCTGTGAAGTCCAGATTTCTCAGGTCTGGAGGTAGTGCATTCCAAGTATTGGCAATGCTAAACTCTTAACATCATTTTACCAAATTGTTAATAATCCTAGGCTGTATCAAGTCCCTAGTCCCGTTTTTTCTTAGGTTTAAAGTGTGCCTAGGTTTTCTAGTTTCTCTATCAAATGTTGAGGTTTTTATTTCTGAACATACTTCAGACTAAATTAATCCAAATATTATTTTGTCTTAAATCAAGTGAAGGCCAGCCCAACTTATTGCAGCTTCCCACTATATTTGCCTTATGTCTGTCCCATGGGGGAATTCAAACATGCATGGGACAGACATAAGGCAATTATAGTGGGGAGTTGCAGAAAGTAGGCTGTTGGTTAACTAGAATTTGCAGCTTATCCAGTAGGTAGGGAAATGGGCAGACTGGGTGGGTCAAGTGGTCCTTATCTGCCATCAAAGCCTATATTTCTATGTTATTGTACATTGTACTGTGGTGAGTATTATAACTACACCTCAAAACAAATCTTGCCAGTCTATTATAAAGATGATCAGGTTTTTCTAACTGCTGTTTACTTATATGTCTGTAAATGTGATTCCCATAGTCAATTATCGGCAAATTCAATTGGTTTGCTGTTGTTAAACGTACAGATTTTGCTGTACTTGTGAACCTTCTTGCCACCCCATACGCCCATTTGCTCTTTTTACAAGGTCTGAAATATGGCAGTCAAAGTTTAGATAATGATCAAAGTAAAGTCCTAAATATTTATAAATTGCTGTTTGGCTCAAACATTTCCCCTTCCATTGTCTTTATTTGCAGACATAAGCTTTTTGATTTGGTTGCTTTGCTCTAAATAACATTGTTTGTATTTCTTTTACTATTAATGATCAAACCCAGAGAGGCAAAGCACTCCTGCACTGCCAAGAAATCCTGCTGTAGTTTGATTTTGACTTCATTGGGGCTTCTCCCCTCAGCCACCAACACAGTGTCATCCACATAAAGATGGATACAGGAGTGCTCCACACAATCTGGGAGACCATTAATGTAAATAATAAATAGTAGTGACCCCCAGGATCGATCCCTGGGGCACGCCACAAGTTATCGGTAAAATGTGTGACTCAAACCCATTTACTGTTACTACCTATGTTCTTCCATTCAAGTACGAGCTAAACCACTGTCAAGATTCATCTGACAGTCCTATATTTCTTAATCTTCCCATTAAGATATTGTGATCCTCCAAATCAAATGCTTTTGACAGGTCCATGTACACCGTGCTAACGGACTTTGCCCTCCCTGAGGGAGTAGCTACTGTATCCAAAAAGTCTGCTAGCGCAGTACCAGGACATTGATTAGCAGTGATTGCAAATCATTACATTTTTGATTACCAATCACTCGAATTTGAGGAGCAATTTATAAAAATTTTTGACTGCAGCACATCACTGCAGAATGCTTTTTTAAGCTACCAATAAAATAAGCCGAAAACAAGGATATTGCTCATTTTTGTCTTGCTTATTTTGCCAAACTTTTTTTTCTCATGAATAAAAGAAAATTTATTTGCGGTTTTTAACCATAGTATTAGTTTAGGCCTCTAAAGCAATATCAACTCAGCAAGGCCTCTAAAGCAATACCAGCTTACTCAGAGAAAATACAAAAATAAAAGCACCACTCCGTAAATAAATATTTTGTTTTTAAAGTGTTCAAAACATTAAAATTACCGTATGAAAAATACCTGATCTTACTTCAAGAGTCCGCTCTTGCAGCAGGTAACACCAGTAAGGTTGAAGCCAGCAGGCGGCAGGACCCCATGGAAAGCGTCTGGCTAGCAGTCTATAGCAGGGACCGCTCCCTGTCAGCCAGCCTCTGACATCACACATGGTATAAAGGGAGGGCAATACCCTGCATCCCTCAGTTCTTTTCCTGCCGTTGACTCGCATTCATCAGCTCCACGGATGCCTCTCGCTAGTTAAACTGCCATTTTGCTATTACTTAGCTTCACTTTTCTTGTTTTCTCTATGAAAAAGTTTGCTTTTTCAGGGATCCATAGTTCTGTATGTTGTCTTCTCCAACATCCTTCATTGAATGGCATCCTTCCAAGTGTGCCTGCGGCAAATAAATTCTGCCCAAGGATGAGCACTTGGCCTGCCTCCTGTGCTTAGGCTCCGATCACAATACTCAGGCCTGTCCGCACAGCCAAAAATTTAACAGCTGGATGAAAATCCACCACCAAAAGGCCCTTAAAGCGTTCCTCACAGAGCAACAGGTAGCTGCTATGCAGAAAGATTCCTCTTCTCAGGTGAGTTCTTCCCACAAGAAATCTTCCGGATAGCACCGCCATAAGGAGAGGGAAAAGGAGAGAGCTCCCTCGAATTCCAGGTCTTCAGGCTCCCGCTCTGCCTCCCAGGGCAGCTCAGACTCTGTCTTCTAGGTAACCTGTTCTCCTACCCGGCTAGCAGTAGTCAAACCACCCACCCTGATCTGGGCATCAAGTGGTAAAGGCCTCGGCTCTGGGTCCTCTGGCCCAGCTTTGCAGACCCTTAAAATCTGGCCACCTGATCAGGCACTCTGACCTCAGCAGGTCCGCCTCAGGACCAATGTCAGCCCAGTCCCGGTTGGCCTCTGTTTCTGGTGCCGACTCCTGGGACAAACACAAGACCTCGGGACACTCCTCAAGGAGATCCGCCTCACAGCCTCCTCGGGCACTTAAGCTGCCATCAGATGAAGATCCAGCAGATCATTATTTGTCAGCGGGCGACACCCACCGATGACACTCAACTGACATTGCTGCTTCAATGGCTCTGCCATTGGCACCGCTGGTTCAGTCCCGATGTTGCGGTCCCCCCCCCCCACTGCTGGCTGACAAATGTTCTGGGCACAGTCCTCCGAGACTATCAGTCATCGGCCTTGGGCCAGGCGTTTGCTAATGATATCGGACTTACTACTGTGGCTCCGACATCCCCTCCCCCAGATGCGCGCTGCCGCTGGATTATGAAACTGGGCCGGCGTCAGGCCTGAAGACCGATACAGAGCCCAAGCTCCAGTTGTCCCAGGTCAAAGACCTGTTTGTATATTGGTGGAAGGCCATCAGGACAGACCTCCTGCCACCAAACTTCCCTGGGCAACGCCCCGTTACTGGGGCTGGTTCCTAAGGGACTCACTCCCGTCTCAGGCATGGGCAAAACAGGCCTCAAACGTCACTCAGGTCCAGGAGCCGCAGTTCTTCCATCTCCTCTGAGTGTCACAAATGCAAATGCTATAACACAAGGTCTCAGTCCTCTTCCCCCCCATGGACTTGGACGTTCCTCAGTCTCTTCCTCCTCAGCACCTTCGTCTGCTACAGGTCTGTCTCCTGTAGAACCAAGGGATACTCTCAACTCACTGCTGGATGATCCTTCCTTTGTGGAGATCATGCGCCACATACAGGAGAACATGGGCTGGGAGACGGAGGACCTTGACCTGGAGAAGACTCCATTTGGCCAAGTACCTGCACCAAAAGGACCTGAAGCCTGTTGTGATCTCATCCTTGGTCAATACGTTCGCAGACATCATCGAGGCAGCTTGGAAAACCCCTCACACTTCATCCACGGTGCCCAAAAAGGCAGATCACCTATGCAGGGCCCCGAAGGAGAAACCCTTCCTGGGCGAGCAGCCTATGGCAGACTCCATTGTCATCTCAGCTGCCCATGACTGATCCCAGAGGTCACATCACCTTAGCACATAGTCTCCAGATTGGGACTCTAAACAGCTGGATGCTATGGGGTGCAAGATATACTCCTCAGCAACATGCACCATACGATGTCTTAATTTTTTTACACATATGGTGCAATTCAAAACGCCCTTTGGGAGCAGGGGATGGAAATTGTCAAGGAGATCCTGGACTGTCTGCAGAAAGCTGAGCTGGAGAAGCTACTGCAAATGGGCTCGGATGTTGGCACGCATGTCTTCGGGTCAGCTTACAACTTGGCGGACACGGCTGCAAGGGCGGTGGCCATGGGAGTATATGTCAGATGCCATTTCTGGCTCCGGGTCTGAGGCTTTGCCCAAGATGTTCAGACCAACATCTTGGATGCACCGTTCAATGGTTCCATCCTCTTAGGTGAGGATTTCAAGCGGATAATCACCAGGCTGCAAGATTCAGGCAAGGTAATTCGGTCCATACACTCCATGAGCAAGCTGAAACAAAGGCACTTTTGGAAGCCACATTTTAGTGGCAAAGGGGTACAATAGTCCAGATTCCAGCCACAGCAACAGCAGAGAGGTGGCTATGACTGCAAAGGCCCCTCACGAGGCTCAACAGGCTCCAGGTCTAGGGTCACCAGCCCAGAAAAATCTCCCCCCTCTCACCACAACCTGACTCCTTACTGGACCCACCTCCTCCCATAGCACTGATGGGGGAGGTGGTCGGAGGTCACTTTTCTCTTTACGCCATGGGTTGGCGAAAGGTCACCTCTGACCAATGGGTCCTACAGATGATCAACAGAGAGCACTCAGTCGAATTCTTACAGATGCCACCGGACAGGCCATCACCACCCTCCCGTTCCCCGCCACACTTGGAGCTAATTTGGGGGGGGTTCAAGCTCTTTAACTGAAGAGGGCAGCCTGTCCCCTGCTCTCTCAGTAGTGGGGGATCATGCCCAACGTCCGGCATGCCCGACGTCAGACGTGGTATAAAGGGGGTGGTCCCCCGGCGCCATCTCAGTTACTGTCCCCCCATTGACCCGCATTGTTCGGCTCCTCGGATGCCTCGCTACAGCAGTTGACCACAGGTAAGTAAATCGCTTAGATATATATTTTTTTTCTGATCATTTCAACATGTTTTCGCTCACCATGCAAAAGTCCCAGTCGGGTCCCAGTTCATCTTTGCCTGCTAGGGAGTCTCCCCATGGAGAGAAGACCTTGGGTAAACACTCCAAGTAGAAGGACAGGCCCCAATCAGAGTCCCACCACAAGTCTCCCTCCAGGCCTCCTTCATCGACCTCCGGCGGGAGGTCAGGGTCTGTCCCCCCTTCACAGGGGACTAGCACCACAGATCGTCCTCTTCCAAACCCAAGGACCAGCCTTTGTCCTCTGGATACAACCAGGCCCAGGTCCCCCTGGCTCACCAGCCCCCATAAACCCTAACAGGGCTCAGTCCAGGAAGGACAGTCACCTGCTGTTGGGCCCAAGGAGGGCGGCAGCTCCACAAGATCCTCTGACAGACACAAGAGACCAGATGATTCCAACTGGCAGCAGGAGGTCATTCGCCACTGGAAGCCTCCTCCACTGACTCCAGCCATGGGGACCCCTCTAACAAGGACAAATGTCCCCAGCTATAACGCTGCACCAGACAGTAGGCACTTTGCCTGACAGATGCTCACAAAGGGGCTGGGCTTACCACGCCTGTATCTCCCAGGATGACCAGTCGCCAGATCAGGTGCACACCACTCCAGATGCCAGGTCGGATGACCACTCTCCCAGGGACCCAACCCCACAGCATGATGCAACAGGGGCTGCCTCCCTAAAGGAGATCACAGTACTGGACGCCCCACTGACGCCCGGTCTGTCAGCCCCGATGCCACCTCCACCGGTCATACCCCTGCTGGACGTCAGAATTTGTTTAATTCTTGATGGAACACCATGAAAGGTGACCTTCTCTGTAGGCCCCCAACACTGACTCCTATGCCCCCTCAGGAGGAAGGTGCAGAAGAGGGAGCACGAGCCCTCAAGGGTAAGAGGGAAACTTCCCCGATCCCTGACTCTAGCAGCCATTCCACTCCCACTTCCAGGGATGAGGCAAGAGAATCCACTCCAGATTCCTCGGACTATGAGGACCTGAGGCCACCCACGCCAGACACCAAGGATACTCCCAGGTCTCCACCGGATGGGATGACCCTACCTCCCTTGATATTATGCAGCACATACAGGCATTATTTTATAATGGGACAGCGAAGAACTCGACCTAGAAAGGAAGCGTCCCCAAGCGAAGTTCTTGGGGAAGGACCTGAAACCCTTTGTCATCCCCCCACTAGTGGAGCCCCTTCCAGGACGTGGAAAATCCCCGGCCTGGAGGAAACCTTCGTCCACCCCGTCGGTTCCATGAAAAGCTGACCACTTGTACAAACCACCTAAAGAAGAGCAGTTCCTGGTGGAGCAGCCAGTGGTTGCTTCTACGGTCTTAACTGCAGTACACAGCAGACAATCGCAACTGAGACACCTTAGTACACAGCCCCAGATCCAGAGTCGAAGAAACTAGACCAATGGGGGTGAAAGGTCTAGTCATCAGCCAAAGGGGCCATTAGATCTTTACACTTTTTGGCCCATATGGTCACTTATGAGAAGTCACTATGGGGGAAAAAAAACATAGAGCTTCTTAAGTTCCATCCAGACTCGGACACAAAAAATGAACTGCTGGCTGACGCTCAATCCAGTCTGGATGCTAGCAAGCACGTCTTGAGATGCTCGTATGACTCGAGCCGATATGGCAGCTAGAGCAGTGGTTCACCATCATCTGACCAGTGGTGCTACGAATAATTCAGAGATTCGTATCGAGTTTCTCAGTCACCAGACAATCCGCTTGTGGCATCTCACTGCTCAGCAGCACATGCCTTTTTCTGGAACAGGAGATTATTTCTTTTCTCCAGAAGAAGGCCATCCAGCCAGTCCCAGGGTCCCAGCAAGGCAAAGGCTTTTATTTATTATATTTATTTATTTAGTTTTTGTTTACTGGGTAGGTGCACTAGCCATCACCATGACTATTTTCAGCCATGACCTGGGAGGATACAGTACAATATAGCAACAAAACAAGACAATTTACATAAATATCTTTGGGGATAACAATATCAACAGTAAAACAAAGTAGGTAAGGAGAGGTAGGTAATTACATCAAATATTTCAACAGTAAAATCATAATAGACTTACATCAATTTGATAAACAATGGAGATGCAGGAAGGAAAGATACTGAAAGGTGGTTAAGCAGTACAGAGTGTAGAGATATTGATAAAAAGGGAATTAAGAGATAGAAACAAAAACTGAGTGTCAGTGCAGGACAATGCTTGTATTGAGGGTAGGGGGCTAAGGGGGTTTGAAACAGGAGCATTTGTTTGTTGAGATAAGGTACTTGCAAAGCTCAGACTTAAAGGCATTGTGAGAGGGAGCAAGGCGCACAGATAGGGGGATGGAGTTCCAGTATTGGGGAGCTAGAACAGCAAAGGCACTTGCTCCCTTGGAAGAACTGTGCCTAGGGATATATACAATGGACTCCCATTTCTTCTTGGTGCCCAGGAAAATGGGAAACCGCCCTATTCTAGACCTCAGCCACCTGAATGAGTTCATCCTATACAAGAGATTTTGGATGCTCACCCTGGCAAGCCTGTTTACCCTCCTTCACCAGGAGAACTGGCTGTGCTCCCTGGACATGCAGGATGCCTGTAGGCACATAAAGATCCTGCCCTCACAGACGTTTTTGCAATTTCTGTCTGGGAATGAGCATTACTAATTCAGGATCTTGCCCTTTGGCCTTTCCTTGGCTCCAGGATCTTTCCAAGTGCCTCGTGGTAGTTGCAGCAACGCTTGGGAGAAGGGTCACTTGTCTACCCCACCTCGAGATTGATTGATGTCGGCGCCTATAAAACATCAGCTCCTGAGCACTCAGGGAGACCGTACAGCACTTCCAGGCTCTCAGAGTACGCCCTGAACTGGCGAATCCCAACTCGACCCTCCCAATGGCTTCAATACATTGGAGCGGTGCTCGGCACTCTTCAAGGCAAGGCCTTTCTTCCTACGGACAGAGCACTCCGACTTTCGGCCCTAGCTCACAGGATCTAGTCAGAGGATCAAGTGCCTGCCAGAGTAGTCCTGCAGTTGTTGGGTCACATGGCTGCAGCCATAGCCACTGTTCTCTTCTCATGTCTCAATATAAGAATTCTCCATTGGCACCTCAGAGTCCAGTGGGATCAGGGTTCTGATGAGTTGGACCGACCTATCTGGATCTCTGAAGCGGTCCGGCGTTCCCTTCAATGGTGTCAAGCTCCAGCTCACTTAGAACAGGGTGTCCCTTTTCAGAGGCAACGTCCGACACAATCTGTCACAACTGATGCCTCGGGACTAGGCTGGGGTGCTCACTTTCACGAGCACCGGATGAGAGGATCGTGGTCTGCCATAGAAAGGTCTCTCCCCATCAATATACTGGAGATAAGGGCAGTTTTTTACACCCTTCAGGCCTTCCAGGATCAGCTCTCCTGGGGCCCTCTGGTAATCCAGTCAGACAATACCCCGGTAGTCTTTTACTTGAACAAGCAAGGAGGACCAGGATCGTACCCTCTTTGCAGAGAGATCATGAGAATCTGGGACTGGGCGATAGAAGAGCTGATCCTTTCCTAGTCGCGGTCCATGTGCTGTAAGTAGTCAGAACTGCTCGCTGACAGTCTAAGCCATTCTTGACCACTGAACCATGAGTGGAGTTGCTGGCAGGGACATAGCAGATGACCTGTTCACAAGATGGGGTCATCCTGAGCTGGACCTCTTTGTGTCCCGGCACAATGCCAAGCTGCCATATTTCTGCTCGCTAGATCCAGAGCCTAGTGTTTTCTGGGGAGATGCATTGTGCCTCTCTTGGGCAGGGAGGTTCCTCTATGCCTTCCCTCTGGTTCAGAGAGTACTGCTCAAACTGCAGTCAGAAGGGGCCAGGATGATCTTGGTAGCCCCTTTCTAGCCTCATCAGATTTGGTTTCCGCTTCTTCAACAGTTGGCTACAGGACCCCCGGTACCACTGCCTCTCTCCACCTACTTGCTGTCCCAGGATCTCTACATTCCCTTCGCCTGCATGCTTGGGTCCTGCAGTCCTAACAGAGAAGAGACTGGGAGTTTCTCAGAGGGTGGCAGAGATTTTGGTGGCAGCAAGAAAACCCTCTACCAGAGCCAGTTATGCCATGAAGTGGAAACGATTCTGTCTCTGGGCAGCAGCGCGATCCTTGGATCCTCTTCAGTGCTCCATCAAGTTCATACTAGAATACCTCCTCCACCTCCTTGACTTAGGTCTGAGTTATTCCTCTATTAAGGTGCATCTTTGCGCAGTTTCGGCATATCATGATGCGATTGGAGAAAGGACTCTGGCACAACTTGACATTTGCAAGACATTCCTCAGAGGGGTCTTGTATATTAGACTCCCCAGGAAGGATCCAGTTTCTTCATGGAACCTCCTGTTTATTCTAGAAAAGCTCACCCTCCCTCCTTTCGAACCGGCCGCATAATGCGAGCTACGATTCCTTTCTTAGAAGGCGTTGTTTTTAGTTGCCATTACTTCAGTCTGGAGGCATTCTGAGCTTCAGGCCCTGATGTGCAGGGAGACTTACCTTATTTTTCATAGGGACAGGGTGCAACTGCGTACAAATCCCAAATTCCTGCCAAAAGTGGTGTCTGCTTTGACTCTGAACTAGGACATCCAACTTCTGGTTTACTACCCAGAGTTCTCCAGCGGGGGGGGGAGGCCTTGTTGCATACTCTGGATGTTCACGGAATTCTCCATTATTAGTTGGACCGGACTCGTTCTGTCCAGAAGACGGACCAGTTGTTTGTGGCATTTGCAAAACACAAGACGGGATCCTGTCACTAAGCAAACACTATCCAAGTGGTTAGTGAATTGCATCTCTTTTTAAAGTTATCAGCATCATGGCAAACCCTTACCAGGCTCGGTTAAGGGTCATTCCACCAGAGCTATTGCCACTTACTTTGCCTCTCCAAGGAATGTGTCACTGGTGGACCTTTGTGCTGCAGCCACCTGGAGCACTGTCCATACCTGCATTCGGAACTACAGTCTGGACATAGCTTCTAGGAGAGGAGGTTTCGGTTTGGCTGTTCTTCAGGGACTGCTCTCATGAGAGAGTGATCTTGTTCGTCCCCTCACAGTCATTCCCCCTTCCCTCTGATCTGGGCCTATTTTTGAGGTACTATGGGACTCAGTCCTAGTGTATTACCTGCTGCAGGCTCGTGAGTCAGATAGTACAGTTACGTAAGAACTTACCGTAACAGTGATCTTAGAGAGGGCTCTTGCAGCAGACTGCTTTCCCATCCTTCATCCCCAGGTCAGTTTGTACCTCTAATTTATTCTCTGTATAGTGAGAGTCCTTTCTCGGTTCTCCATTGACCTAACGCGGTCTCTGGCGGGGAACTGAGATGGTGCGGGGGACCACCCCTTTATACCACGTTTGGCGTCAGGCATGCCCGGCGGTGGGAGTGGGGGAAGGGAGAGTGTTCACCCGCTAGAGACTGCTAGCTAGAAAGTTTTCCTGAGGGGTCCTAATGCCTGTGGGCTTAGTCCTAATGGTATTACCTGCTGCAAGAGCTCCTCTCGAAGATCTACTGTTACAGTAAGTTCTTATAACTATACTTTCTGTATCCCAGAACTGGTCCATCAGGAGCTCAACTGGTGGACAACATCCCCTTCTCTCGTTAAGGGTCTGCCTTTCCAGAGAATGCCTCTAGCCCAAATCCTGATGTTGGATGCTTCCCGGCATGGATTGGGCTAACTCAGGCGATCACAGGTCACTTGGTTTTGTGTCAGGGGCTCTTTCACAAACATCTTGGAGATGAGAGACATTCTCTATACCTTGCAGGCATTGATACTGTGCTCCTCCTGGGACACCTGCTGATACAGACAGAGAGACAACATGGCAGTGGTGTTCTACCTCAACAGACAGGGCAGCACCCACTCGTACCCCCTTTGTTGAGAAGCAATGTGGGTATGGAATTGGGACATAGCTCACCACCTAGATATTTTGGCGGTTCATGTCCCAGGGAATCAAAATACCCTAGCTGACACACTCAGCAGGACAATGTTTAGAGTGCACGAATAGGCCCTTCTACAGTCTGTCATAGAAGATCTCTTCAACAGATGGGGCAGATCGGAACTGGACCTCTTTGCATCCCCAATCAATGCAGAGTTGTCCAATTATTGCTCACTAGATCCTGGGTCTGGCGTTTTCTAGTGAGATGCGTTATCCCTCTCCTGGATGGGGAGGTTGTTCTATGCATTCCCTCCCTTCCTTCCCACTCTTGCAGAATGTACTTATCAAGCTACAGGCGGAGAGGACAGTAATGATCCTGGTGGCCCAAGCAGATTTGATTTCCCCTGCTGTAACAGCTGGCAGCTGAGCCACCGTTACCTCTGCCATTGAGCTCTCACTTGCTCTCTCAGGACAGTAGGATCTTGGTGCACCCAGACCTGTGGTCATTACATCCCCATGCATGGCTTCTGAGGACCCAGCCGTGTCACACTTTGGGGTCTTGGACAGAGTTGCCAATGTTCTGATGGCCACCAGAAAACCTTCCACCAGAGCTACCTACACCATGAAATGGAAGCGGTTTTGCCTCCTGACTGCTGCCCACTGTCTAGACCATTTGGCCTGTCCAGTGATCTCGATCCTCGAGTACCTTTTGTTGTTCTCAGATTCGGGGTTGGGCTACTTGTTCGTTAAAGTCCATTTGTCTGCAATTTCTGCCTACCATGCCCCTGTTCAAGGCAGAACTGTGGCACAGCTGGACCTGGCCTGCACCTTTCTTTGGGGCATTCTCCACATGAAGCCCCCCATCAGGGGCCCCGTCCCCCCTTGGGACCTTCTTTTTGTGCTGGAAAAGCTCACCTTACCCCTGTTTGAACCAGCTGTGGAATTCTAGCTTTGCTTCCTTTCCTGGAAAATGTTATTTTTGGTTGCCATTACTTTGGCTCAGAGGATCTCAGAGCTACAGGCTCTGATGTGTAAAGAGTCTTGTTTGGTGTTCCACAAGGACTGGGTGGCCTTGAGAGCCAGTCCTAAGTTCTTGTCCAAGTTGACCCTGAATCAGGACATGCACCTTCCGGTGTACCATCTGGAATGCTCAAAATGGGGTGAGGCTATTCTCCACATATTGGATGTTCGCCGTATCTTGCGTTATTACCTCTACAGAACACGGGAGTTTAGGTGCTCCGACCAGTTTTTTGTTTCCTTTGCCCCCAGAATCTGTGGGGCTCCTGTAGCCAAACAGACTCTCTCCAAATGGCTGGTAAACTGTATTTCTTTTTGTTACCAGAAATTTGACAAACCCTTGCCAGGCTCAGTGAAGGGTCAGTCCACGAGGGGAGTGGTGGACGTCTTTTGCCACTTTAAGAAACGTGTCCGTGGCCGACATGTATGGCTGCCACATGGAACTCGGTCCATAAGTTCATCAGGCATTACAGTCTTGACATTGCCTCCAGACGCAGAGCGGGGTTCGGCCTTGCTGTTCTGCAAGGACTGCTCTCCTGAGGGCATTGCCCTCTTCGGCTCTCTCTGCTTCCTCCATGCGGGATTAGTCTGGGTCTCTTCTACTGCTTGGGACTCAGTCCTACTGGTGTTACCTGCTGCAAGAACTGACTCTCAAGTAAGATAGTACAGTTACATAAGAACTTACTGTAATAGTAGATCTTGAGAGAAGCTCTTGCAGCAGGTACTCTCCACTTACCTTCCCCCTTGAGGAGTCTTTCTGCATTATGCTTTAATTAACACTGTAGTTGCCCTATGTGGAATTCACCTCGATTCTCTGTTCTAGATCATCTTCCATCCTCGATGCCAGAGTCTCCGACGGGAGAACTGAGGGACGCAAGGGACCACCCTCCCTTTATATCATGCGCGATGTCAGGGGCGGGCCGACATCGGGGGGCGGTGCTCACTATAAACTGCTAGCTAGAAGTTTTCCATGGGGTCCTGCCACCTGCCGGCTTCAGTCCTACCGGTGTTACCTGCTTCAAGAGCTTCTCTCGAAAATCTATTGTTACGGTAAGTTCTTGCATAACTGTACTTTCTTAGAACAAAGCACCTTTACTGGCTCCAGTATGGATACACAACCTTTTTGCTAGCTAACCACCAGGTCTGTCAAGCTAACCAACAGTTTCAAAACAGACATTTAGCCCATGCCATCAAAACCTTGATGATTTTCAGCTCTGCATTTAATTTGCTTTATGTCTTGACTTGTTAGGGCAGCAGGCATGGCTTTTCCTTAACCAGAAGCAAAGCAGCTCAATCCCAAGAACGTGGCACAGTAATGTGAGTTACAACAGGTACTAGAACAATGAAGGAATATGAGCAGCACTAAGGTCAGTCAAAATAGAAAAGAAATTTATCACATGCTCCACAATAATAGCGGTGCAGAAAAAAGAGCAAACATGTAGCAGTGTGCAGTACAATGATTTCAGCTGGGAAAAAACAGAAACATGAGACAAATCTGTAGCAGACCCCAACTGGTTTTGCACTACTGTCACCTCTTAGGAAGTCCCTTTTCCTTACCTGGGCATTGGCAGTCATGATCATTGTCTAAACCCTTGCGGTGACTGGTTCTCTTCGCTCAGCTGAGCTCACCGATTGCACTTCATTGCTGTTTGCACTGTGCAACTCCCTCCTTCTCCTGCCATGTCTGCTGCTCAATCTGCACATGCCTTGGGGACAGACTCAGAAAACTGGTCAGTTGCACACTGTAGCAATCAGGCAGGGAGTGTGCGGCAGGCATGTGGATGACGGAAGCAGATAGGTGGAAAGGGAGGATGGGGTAGTGGGGATTGGCCAGAGATCACTCAGGAGGGGAAAAACTTCCACTTTTAAAACACAATGACCCGGAGGTTGATTAGCAATTGCTGCTAATCAAGCCTTCAGTTGATTTATTGGGGTCACAAATTGCAATACAAACCCTCTTATTTTATGCCTTGTGTTGTGCACATAGGTTCATGTGTCCTGGGTTTTTGTTGACCACCACTAATTGTCCAGTAATGCCAAGGTGTTATCTACAGAACCTAAGACCCCAAATGTTAGCAGGAAGTATCTTTTTATGTCCTTCCATATCCATTTGTCTCAGACCGAAACAGTTGTTCCCTTCAGGTAAGGTTCGATCCAGGTGAAGGCAATAATCCTGTTACCGGTTGTAGATGACTTTGAAGATTGCAGAGGTAGTCATCTTTATGATAGGGGTCTTCAAGCGGGGGTGGCTGCATGTGCCATCATTCTTGTGGCCATTAAGGAGTTTGGCATGGCAGCAGGTGAGGACTGCATGACAGGCCACAGAGGTGGTCAGCTCTTTATAGCAAGCCTCCTTTGCTAAATCTGTCTGCCTCAGCATTCGCCAGTAATGTATATCCCTCCTGATTATGTCCCTATATGGACTGACCTGAGGTGGGAAGTAGTAAATGGTAGAAATAAAAAATAAATAAAAAGTAAAGGTAGAAATAGAGAGTGAAGGCATTTTGGCAATAATTAGTCAGTAGGTACTAGTACCTCAGGTTAATTACCAAAAATAACAGTTGCCTTCTCTAGGGCACCGACCTCTGCTGCTTCTGCTGAAGATGCTGCAACTGGGAGAAATCAGTCACCTAAACTATTTTACCATTCTGGCATCTCCTTATTACTATACCAGTTCCTGCCCTGCCACTGCCACTGCCTTGATACTTTTGGTAGGATCTGTCACAATAAACAAGGAGTTATAAAGGTTGAGTTTCACCTCAGCAGTGGCGGAGACCTCCAGGTCAATTAGTGCAGATACACAGGTTACTCACCCGTAACAATAGATCTTACTTTGAGAGGGCTCTTGCAGTGAGTAATTACATATAGAACTGATGCCGACAGGTGTCAGGACCCCATGGAAAAATTTCTAGCTAGCAGTCTCTGGCGGAGGACAACCCCCACGTCAGGTGACCGACGTCATGCGACGTCAGTGTAAAGGGGCGGTCCCCCACACCCGTCTTCCTGTTCTTTCCCACCATTAGCTCATGTCAGCGCCTCGTGGTAAAGTTCAGCGCTCGTCAGTTCTGTCGTCAGTAGTTTTACCGTCGTTTTTTTTCGGTACATTCGACAAAATTGTTTAATTTTCGGTGGCGTATGTCATCCCCTACACCCTCCGAGCACAAGAATAAGTGCAACTCTTGTGGTGCCCAACTCCCGAAGAAGGACGGCCATTCCCAGTGTCTCTTCTGTCTGGGCCTGGATCATCAGGTGGAGAAGTGCCAGCACTGCCTCAAATTCAACGCCGCCACCCACGGACGGAGACAGCAGTCCCTGGAGGCTCACATCTTTAAGAAGAAAATGTCCTCCATGGAGAAAGAGTTGAAAAAGCTCTGGCAGGCTTCCACTTCCCCCGAAGGCCATCGTAAGGAGAAGGATAAGGAGAAGCACCGGGGCCGGGGCTCCTCGTTCACCGCGACTTGGCTGGAGGCGCTGTGGCTACAGATAACATCTCCCCCGGGGCCCACTCCACAACAGCCACCTTGAGGCCTCCAAGGGGCCGCCCACCTGCCTGGCTCACGCCTGGCACTTTGGGCACCTCCAGGCTATTGGAGGCCCCCCCCAGTAAGGCCACCGCCGTGTGGCTACTGATCTGAGTGGCTCCAGTAAGCTGGACGTCAGCTCCTCTGATGCCCGCCCAGAGGCGGCCGCTAAGTCACTCGACCCTGTGGGGCGGCGCACGGCCCCTGTTCCGTCCGACCAGGCCGCTCTCCCTTCGCTGCCTGTCTCTGGTGATGGGTCTGCTAAACCCGGACTCCGCTGTTAAGTCAGACGTCAGGCTGTCCAATGCCCACGTGATGGCTGAGCAGACACCGGACACCCTTTTGTCCACCGTTCCTGGCTCCTCACTGCCCTCCGGGGACCCTGGGTCTCCTCAGCCTGACCCCGGGAATTTTTCCCCTCCTTCCCCGGGTGATGCTGAGGATCTTGTTGTGCCCCCGTCAGGTCCCCCTCCCACTGGGCAGGATGACCTGACGTTGGTTCCCAGACGCCCGGCCCCGATGGCGGTTCTGCCTATGCTGGGTGACATCCCTCTCCCGGATGCTACCCCGCCGGGCCCACCGACCACTGGGCCTCCTGTTCCAGAGCCCACCTGCTGAGTCTCCTGCTGGGCCATCTACCCCAACAGACCCCCGGTTCCTGGGTATCTGACCCTGTCGTATCCAATGCCGTCTTACCCAGGTCCACAGTATCTGGTGCCCCAGTACCAGACTCAACCTATCAGATGCCGCGGTACACAGTGCCTCATTACCTGACCCGGGTTACCCGCCATCGGGTTATGGATCGTGCCATATGGGTACACTCAGTATTTGTATCCTCCTCCTCCTCCACCACCCCTCACCGCCGATGGATTTGAAGGAGACTCTGGCCTCCTGGTGAGCTGAGGCCAAGGCTCAGCTCACCAGAGAGGTGGAGAGTCATCTCCCAGTGACTTTGCTGACCCGGTCCCATACGCCCGAGATGAAGGACTCCTCCCACCTCCAGATACCGAGGCGAGCTCTCCAGTTCTAGAGCGGGGCAGGATATGCTTCCCTGAGGGCTTCCCAAGGGGTCTGTTCCTCCCCTGCACCGGGAGGGGGAGTCTTCTTCTTCCTCTGCCTTCTCCTCTGACAACTCCAATGGTTGCTCCAACCTGGACGATGAGCCTCGCTCTCCAGATAAACCCAGGCCTAGGACTCCTCCGAAGTCCCCTCCAGAGGATCCTTCCTTCAGAGTTGTGCAAAATCCAGGAGGTTCATGAGTGGCGCTCCTTGGAGCCAGATCCATAGCGTAAAAAGCTTGCTATGCACCTGGATCTGCCCGAGACCACTCCGACATTGGTGCCACTCTGGATTGAGCCTCATGCCAACCTTGTTTCCACTATTTGGAAGCAACTGTTGGCAATAGCCACTCTTCCCCGGAAGTCGGACAGGCTATATCAGGCTCCCAAGGGTGCTGACTCCCTTAATTCTCACCCTCGAGCTGACTCTGTTGTGACCATCGCCGCTCATGGTCAGTCAGCTAACCCAAAGCATTTGAGCTCGTCACCACCTGACAAAGAATCCCGTCTTCGGACCAGTATGACAAGAAGGTCTTCGCTTCTTCCACTCTGGGTATTAGGACCCTGAATTATGCCAGCCATATGGGGGATTACCAGAAAATGATTCTTAGTGAGGTGGGATCCAAGTTGGACTCCCTTCCTGATTCTCAGGTGAAACAGGAAGGGTCTGGTCTTGTCCGCTCTGCACGTTCTGCCAGTCAGCACATTCTTTGTGCCACGTACGATGCAGTGGACACTGTGGGTTTACGGCATCATGCCTGGCTCTGTGTGTCAGGGTTGGTCCCAGAAGTGCAGTCTGCTATCCATGAAGTGCCCTTTCAGGGTTCGGTGCTGTTAGGTGGTGATGTCAAGGACATTATCACCGATGTGCAGGAGAAGGGGACTGCACTGAAGTCTGTGGACTCCATGTACAAACCCCCTCAGACGCAGTGTCGTCCCTTTCGCAGACAGAATCGGCAAAAGGTGAAACCTCAGGGAAAGCGAGCCAATAAACGCTGGGCCCCCCCCACCCAAAAAAGCAATGGGGGCTTCAGCCGCGATGCTGCCTCACACCACCTGACTCCTTTCCTCTCCCACAGCCACTGGGGTCTCCAGAGGAACCGGTAGGAGGGAGGTTCTTCCTCCATCTTCCGGGTTGGGAGAGGATAACTGCAGACACCTGGGTACTCAGCTGATTGCAGAAGGACACTCTGCTGAGTTTCTTGAAACCTCCTCCGAAACCCCCGTGGAGTTGTGCGTACTCTCAGGAGAATCTTCTTCTGGTACGGAAAGAAATTTCTGCACTTCTTTTGAAGGAGGCGATAGAACCCGTCCCCTCTCCTCTTCAGGGGACGGGGTACTATTCACATTTCTTCCTGGTTCCGAAGAAGTCGGGGGACATGAGGCTGATTCTTGACCTCAGCTCCCTGAACTTGTTCGTGGAGTATAAGAGGTTCAGGATGTTCTCTCTGCAGAGTTTCCTGCCCCTTCTCCGACCGGGACATTGGCTGTGTGCTCTGGATATGCAGGATGCTTACCTGCATATCCCTATCCGCCCTTCCCACCGCAAATACCTGCGTTTTGCTTTTCAGGGGGACCACTACCAGTTCAAGGCTCTCCCATTTGGTCTTTCCTTGGCGCCCCGAGTGTTCACCAAATGCCTTTCGGTGGTGGCGGCCTACCTGCATACCCAGAGGGGTGCAAGTTTTCCCGTACCTGGATGGTTGGCTCCTGGTGGCCCCATCCGGGGAGGAACTCCTAACGCTTCCTTTCCCTTGCCCTGCAGGTTTTGCTGGCCTGGGTATTACCATCAACCACACCAAGTCCCACTTGATCCTGTCCCAGAGGCTTGAGTTTATTGGGGTGATCCTGGACACGACCTCTGGCATGGCTTTCCTTCTACCGGACAGGCGGCTGCACTCTAGGCCCAGGTCAGCCTGTTGTCCAGCCACAGACGGGTCAAGCGCATTGTCGGTCCTTCGTCTCCTTGGACTCATGGCGGCTGCGATTTTGACAGTCCCTCGCGCTCGACTCCAGCATGAGAATTTCTCAGTGGATGTTTCGATCTCAGTGGGATCAGTTGGTGGGCCGACCTAGATCAACTCCTTCTGGTCTCACTCCTGTGGCTCGGGACTTGCAGTGATGGATGGTTCAGGAAACTTTGCCAGGGAGTTCCCTTCTGTCTTTCTCCCCTCCTCCCAGGCGCTGACCACGGACGCCTCGGGCAAGGGTTGGGAGTCCATCTCGGCCTCCACAGGACCCTGGGCTCTTAGTCCAAGCTCAGAAATCTCTTCACATCAATGTGCTGAAGCTTGGGCAGTGCTGTACACTCTTCAGGCTCTGCATCTGCTTCCGGTCACTTGACTGTATAGATGGACAATATGTGTGTGGTCTGGTACATCAGCAGGAGGAGGAACTTGTTCCTACCCTCTTTGCAAGCAGGCGATGTGAGTTTGGGATTGGGCAGTGCAGCACAACCTTCACCTCATGGCAATTCATGTTCCAGGGGTCAAGAACACCTTGGCAGACAGACTCAGTCAGTCGTCTGCTCAAGCTCATGGTGGGAATTGAATCGGGGTGCAGACGATATCTTCTACATTGGGAACACCACAGGTAGACCTGTTCACATCCCTCAAAATGCAAAACTTCCTGACTTCTGCTCGCTCGCTCCAGGGCATGGCATTTTTTGGAGAGATGATCTGTCTCTAGACTGGAAGGGCAGATTCGTCTATGCTTTCCCCCTGATCCCATTGATTCTGAGGGTCTTAAAGAAACTCTGTTCAGAAGGAGTTCAAATGATTCTGTTCGTTCCTTTCTGGCCCAGGCAAGTTTGGTTCTCTCTTCTGCAACAGTACCGAGAGGATCCTCCTCTTCCTCTTCCTCTGTCACAACTTTTGCTGACCCAGGATCAAGGGAACCTGGTCCATCCAAGCCTCAAATCCCTTCGCTTGCATGCGTGGCTCCTGCAGACATAGCTCAAGCCCAATTTGGGCCCCGAGTAGCTGTGATTCTGGTGGAGGCCAGGAAACCCTCCACCAGATCTACTTATGCCTTGAAATGGAAAGGGTTCACTATTTGAGCCACCTCCAAAGATTTTGAGGCTTTCTCGTGCTCTGTTGGCGGCTTCTGGATTACCTGACACCTCTTTGATCTGGGTCTCAGTCATTTCCTCCTTAAAGGTTCATGGCAGCCATTTGACCTACCATGTCCCTTTTACAGACAGGACGTTTGCTCAGCTGGAGGTCTCCAAGACCTTTCTTAGAGGGGTCCTCCACTTGCGACCCCCTATCTGGGTTTCTACCCCTCCTTGGGATCTGAATTGTATTCTGGAGAAGCTTACTCTGCCCCCTTTCGGGCCGGCAGCTTCAGCAGACCTAAAGTTCCTTTCTTGGAAGACTCTCTTCCTAGTGGCCATCACTTCTGCTCGAAGGATTTCCGAGCTCCAGGCCCTGATGTGTAAAATTCCGTATTTGATTTTTCACAAGGAACGTGTGGCTCTGTGTACCAACCCTAAGTTTCTCCCTAAGGTGGTAGTGGAATCTACGCTGAATCAATCCATAGAGTTGCCTGCCTTCTTTATGCAGCACTCTCATCATGGAGAGTACCTCTTGCATACTTTGGATGTTCACCAAATTCTGAGATACTACACAAGGATCTCAGAAAGACTGATCAACTGTTCGTCTCTTTTCCTCGTAAAAGAAGGCAATGCTGTTTCTAAGCAATGCCTATCGAAATGGTTGGCTCATTGTATTGCTTTCTGTTATGATAATACACAGGACCCTGCCAGGTCAAGTCAGAGGCCACTCCACCAGAGGGGTCGCTGCCTCTGCGGCTTGTTTCAAGAATGTGTCAGCGGCTGACATTTGTGCAGCCGCCACTTGGACTTCTGTCCATACCTTTATGAAACATTACAGTTTGGACATTGCCTCTCACTGTAGAGCAGGCTTCGAGTTGGCTGTTCTGCAAGGCCTCCTTTCCTAAGGCCTTTACAGCTGGAGGACCTTCTTCCAAGTAGCTTTCCTCCTCCCATTTGCTTCTTCTTGTTCCAGACTGCTTGGGACTCAGACCTATATGTAATTACCTACTGCAAGCGCCCCCTCGAAGTAAGATAGTACAGTTACGTAAGAACTTACCATAACAGTAGATCTTCGAGAGAGGCTCTTGCAGTAGGTAATACCTTCCCGCCCTCCATCCCCCTAAGCCTTTTCAGCTCCTTTTCCAGAATGGGAAATATCCACTTCTCTCTCGTCTCGCCTTTTGGTGGGAAAGAACTGGAAGGCGGGCGTGGGGGACCACCCCTTTATACTGACGTCACATGACCTCGGTCACCTGATGTGAGGCGGTCCCCGCCAGAGACTGCTAGCTATCAGTTTTTCGTGGGGTCCTGATGCCTGCAGGCATCAGTCCTATATGTAATTACCTACTGTAAGAGCCTCTCTCAAAGATCTACTGTTACGGTAAGTTCTTACGTAACTGTACTTTCTAGGAGGGGTATATGTTGTTCATCCACACTGTTTGGCATGTCCCTTTCCCCTGTAAATCTCACCAGAAGGTCTCAAAGCTGGCTCCTCCCACTGACCTGGGTGGTATAACCCTCGGCTCTGCCCCATGATGCCAGATCTTTGCCTGCTGGAAGCTAGGTTGTGCATTGAAGCCGGGGAGATCAGGTGGGTTTGTGTGGATGAACAACATATACCACTCCTAGAACTACTGTTACAGGTGAGTAACCTGTGTTTCAAGGGATGGGGATATGTTGTTCTATCCACACTGTTTGGCAGACTCAAGCAGTTCTCCAGGAGGAGGGAGCCCCAAAACCAGCATCCAGGCGTGACTCTGGTCGATGTGGTAGTGGGTAATGAAGGTGTTTGCTGTCTTCCAGGTAGCAGCCAACAGATTTCATTGATAAGGATGTCCTGGAAGCAGCCACTGACACAGCAGTATGGCGGAGTTGAATGAGCTCTTAACCTCTAGGAGGCTCCTTGCCTGCCACCCTGGAACAGAGATTGATACACAGTGTAATCCATCTGCCAATCCTCTGCTTTGCTCCAGGTCTGCCAGGTGTGGCTTCAGCGTAGGTGGCAAACAGCTGGTGAACCTCTCCCCAAATTTCTGCCATTCTTTCCTTATAGTAGGAGAGAACTCCTCTCAGGTCCAGAGTATGGAGCCTGTCCTCAGCGTCCGAGGTGTAGTTCGGATAGAACACAGGCAGAGCCATCACCTGGTTGAGATGGAACTCTGACACCACTTTTGGGAGGAATTTCTGGTGGGGGCGCAGGACAACCTTGTCCTTGTGGAAGACCAGGTAAGGAGATGCCACCGAAAGCGCCTGGAGCTCCCCAGTCCTTCTGGCTGACGTGATAGCCACCAGGAAGGCGGTCTTCCACAATAAGTGTGACATCACACTTGTGCATTGGTTCGAATGGCCTGCCCATGAGTTTTGCCAAAAACAGTAGTAAATCCCACGGAGGTGGAGGTTCACTCACCGGAGAGGATATGTGATCGCGGACTTTGAAAAAGCGCCCGACCACTGTTTCCTGCACCGATGTCGGCTGACCGGCCCACACCTGGTAAGCATAGATGACTGCCAGGTGCACCTTAAGGGTCGTAGACCGAAGATCCCTTTTGGACAGAGACCAAAGATAGTCTAGGATGCTAGCCACTGGACAGGACAGAGAGTCCAGGTCCTTACCCTGATACCAAATGGAAAACATTTTCCATTTGAAGGCATAGCACCTCCTGGTGACTCCTTCCTGGATGCTTCCACTACTGTGAGTACATCCTGAGAGAGAGACAGAGTCTGGAACTCTAGCCGCTTAGGAACCAGGCTGTCAGGTGCAGGGATTGAAGGTCTGGATGGAATACGTTCCCCTGATCGACTGATATCAGGTCTGGGTGTGCTGGAGGACGCTTTGGGAATCTGTTGCTGAGGCTGAGGAGATCTGAATACCAGAACTGATGTGGCCAGTCTGGGGCTACTAGGATCACCTGCACCTTGTCCCTCCTCACCTTGAGAAGCAACCAGTGGATCAAGGCAAATGGAGGGAAGGCATAAAAGAGACCTGGGGTCCATGGCCTCAAGAAGGCATCCCCTGCAGTGTGCCCTGCTGAGGAGGTGGGCATAAAACAGCCTCAGCTTGGTGTTTTCTTGGGAGGCAAACGGTCCGCAATGGTTTGCCCCAGTGGGAGAACAGACTGAGTACTATCTCTGGATGGAGAGACCACTCATGGGACATCTTGCCCACATAGCTGAGCATCCGCCAGCTGATTCGAGGCTCCTGCCACATGGATGGCTAGGAAATCTGCCTCCAGTTGGCTCATGAGGGTCCAGATGTGGAGTGCTTCCCTGCACAGCAGTCGGGAGTGCATGCAGCCCTGTCTGTTGAGGTAGTACATGGTCAAGGTATTGTTCATCTGGACTTGAACCACTTGACCCCAGAGAAACTGAGCGAATGCTGACAGCGCCAGTCTGACCACTCTGAGTTCCAGCAGGTTGATATATCGGGATTCCTTTAGGGGTCCAGAACCCGTGGGCTCTAGGGTTCCTAATGTGGGCTCCCCGGCCCATGAGAGAGGCATCGGTCTTGAGGATGACTGCCGGCTCTTGGCAGACAAACTGGATCTTTTCCTGCAGATGATCCAGGACGGTCCACCGTTGGAGAGCATCCCACATCTTCTGGGTCACAGTGATCAGCTGGTCGAAATGACCTTGGTGCTGAGTCCACTGGGTGGCCAGCTCCCATGAGCCCATCGGACCACGGTGGTGCAGGCCGCCATGTACCCTAGAAGGTGCACAAAGTCCCAGGCAGGGTGCAGGTGTCCAACCAGAAGTGACTGGGCAAAGAAGAGAATCTCTGCCCTGTCTGCTGGAAGCCAGGCTCTGGCTCAGCAGGAGTAGAGCTCTGCCCCGATGAAGCATATCACCTGCAAAGTCATGAGTTCACTTGGCCTCATTGATCAGGAGGCCAAGCTGAGTGCAGGTTTGGAGGGCCAGGTCCCTGGACCACTCCAGACTTTTGCTGGGTGGAACCTGCCAAGATCCAGTTGTCGAGGTAGGGATAGACTCAGATCCCTTGATGATGAAGGTGGGCTGCCACCACTGCAATGCATTTGGTGAAGACCCATGGGGCTGATGACAGGCCGAATGGCATGGCTTGGAACTCATAAAGGGTTCCCTCTGTTGAAGTGGGGAACCGCTGATGAGATGGACTGATTAGGATGTGAAAGAGCGTTCTGGAAATCAGGAGTAGAACCATGTTTGCTCCAAGGATGGTACATAGATACATAGACAGTGTTGGTAGATAAGGGCCTATGGCCCACCCAGTCTGCCCATTTGAGCTTGTAAGTTCAGTTTGTTTTCCTAGAAGTCTGTTGCCCCATACCCTGACCTCCAGAATTCTTTTATGTCTATCCATGCATTCTTAAATCCGTGATTGTTTCAGCCCCCACTTCCTCTGGCAAGGTGTTCCACTTGTCCACCACCCGTTCTGTGAAGAAATTCTTTCTCATGTTTCCTCTGAATCGTCCTCCCTCAACTTCATCCCATGCCCTCTAGTCCTGGAACATCTTTTACGCTTAAAAATAGTGTTTTCATGCCCTGTTCCTCCTGTAAGATACTTGTATGTCTCTATCATATCCCTCTCTCCTCCTCTCCCCAGGAGTACATGTTCAGTTCCTTCAACCTGTCTTCATATGGTATAATCTGGGACTGAGTTACCATCCTGAATATGCGTGGCCTGAGAAACTGGTTCAGGTCATGCAGATCTAGACTGGGGTGCCAGCCCCCCATTTGCTTCAGGACCAGGAAGTACCTGGAAATGAACCCTGGGTAAAATGGGGGGTCCATGACTCTGACCACGACCTCCCTGAAGAGGAGTTGGGTGACGTCGTCTTGGAGAGCCGACCGAGTCTGCACAGACATCATCTCTTCCCATGGGGTGCGGGCTCGGCTGGGAAAGTACTGCTCGAATTTCAGAGGCAGACCCTGGCTGACCACTTCTAAGACCCACCTGTCCATGGTAACAGCTGACCAGGCAGAATGAAAGCGGCAGAGCTGGTCCCCCATGAGAGGACCCAGAGCTGGCATGACAGGAATAGAGGTGGAAGCCCCTGTCCCATCACTGAGCAGGCTTGGAGGAAGAGGGTCCAGACTGGAAACTGCCTGAACCTCGACCTCCCTGTCTGTGGGCCGCAGAAGGCCCAGACTTGGGCCGAGGGCACCAAGCCTGTGTCTGCTGTTGTTGCCCACCCTGAAAGGAGGGCTGCTTGGCCGCAGAAGCAGGGTGCCAGAATGGCTTTTCTGCTTCTTGGCACCTTGAGTATCTGTCTCTCTGAGGAGAAGTGGTGGAGTCCAAGGTGGCATTGGACTTCTCCATCCGTTCTAGGTGACTGTCCACACCTGGGCCGAAGAGAACAGTGCCCAGGAAAGAACATTGATAAGCTTATGCTGCATTATCCTCTATAAAGGTGGAAAGCCTTAACCAAGCCCTGCAGCGCATGGTAACTGCGGCTGCCACCAAGCGGGCATGAGTCCCGAGTTCAGGGCCATCTGGAGTTGCTGTTTGGCAACAGCCCGACCCTGGTCTTGGATCTGTTTGGCTGTAGTCTGAAGGTCTGCAGGGAGGTGAGGGAGGACCTCATCCAAAGAGCCCTGGAGGGCATGGAAGAAATGCGTCATGATGACTGCTGAGCTTGCCTGACAGAGACCTAGCGAAGAGGTGGCATAGACCTTCCTGGCAGAGTGGTCCAACTTTTTGGATTTCTTGTCCAGAGGTCTGTCCATGTCTGCCAAGCTGCCTGTGCTTCTGAATGATGGATTTGGTCACCAGACCCTCCGCAGAGGGATGTTCCATGAACCCCGAGAGGGACCCAGTGGGCACTGTGTACTTGCAGGCCATCTGGGCAGGCGGTGCAGGGCAGGAGGCAAAGTGTTGCCAAAGCTCCAAAGTCAGACCAACAATGGCCTCGGCCACTGGGAAGAGCTTCCTTCAGAGTGTTCCCTCTCTTAAGGATGTCCGTAAAGGGTATTCATCCCATTTCTGGACGGGCTCAAGGGGCATCCCCGTGGATTCGGAGATCAAGCGAAGAATCCCCAAGAAGGATGAAGGGCCTTCCTCCATAGAGACTGCCCACGACTCCATCTACTGGACGAGAGTGTAGGTCGGAGTCATCAGAATCTGAAGTATCTGGATAAATCAGCCGGCCACCAAGGTGCCCCTCCACATGCCTGGGGCAGTCAGGCATGAGGGTAACAGACAACCTATGAGGAAGACCCAGAACAGTCCAAGATTTCTTCATGGGAGCCCCTCCCAAAGGCTGTTTAGGTAGTGACTCCACCACTGTTGGTGGAGAGGTTGATTTTGGCTGAACCGGGGCAGGTTTCACCGGCTCTGTGGGCGGGAGAACCATTTTAATCAGTTCCAATGAAGTTGGCTTTGGCCTAGAAGGCAAGAGCCAAGTAATGCCAGTTTCTGACTAGACAATATCAGCTGTTGCCATAAAGGTCTTCATAGCGTCGATGGAGTTTCCACTGAAGCCTCCCCTCTCCAAGGAGGATGAAGATGAATGGTGGCACCGCCTTTTCAAGATTTCGGTTGAGGGGTCTGGGACCTCGACCTTGATCGTCAGGTGACTGACTGGGTCACTCAGGAGACACAGGGGAACTGGCGATTTTCCTTGATCTGGGACCGGCTCCTTGATGGGATTGCCAGCGGGCTGGGTCTCCTCATCGGGAAGAGGCAGGACCGGGATCTAGTGAGAGAGTTGTTGGCCTCATCAGGTGACAACAGATCGACAGGGTGAGAGTGATCTCAACCACGTCATCGATCAAGACCTCAACCAGCTGACCAGATGGCACGGCCGAGGAAGCTGGTGGCCGGTCACAGTCTCGACGAGGTTGAGACTGGAGATCCCTGGGACCGAGACTGCTCTCAATCCCAAGAACATCTTCACCGAGAAGAATCTCTTGATTCCTTGTCCTTTTATGGCACTGGAAGACATGTGAGCCTGAAGGTCCCTCGCCCTTGGTGGGAGAGACTGGCACATCACCTGAAAAGGAACCGAGAATATAGAGCCAGACTGATCGGAGCTAAACATCACCCAAGAGGAACAATCCGTGGCCTGCTCTGCCTTTTCCTCGAAGACCTGCATTTGTTCCAGCTGCTCAGCAGACCCCCACAGCCACGGAGACCGCTCACTGGGCCTCTTTCAATTTGACGAGTGAATTCTGTTTCTCAGGCCTACCCAATTTTAAATGTGCGAGACGATCGCCAAGGATGTTAGGGTGGAAAGCGAGACACGTCTCGCAGGCCTGGATGTCATGGCTGACACCCAGACAGTAAACACATGTGGCATGTGGGTCTGTTCCCAACATCTTCTGTCCACACATGCATTGGCGGAATCTGGGAGAAGATTTCTCTTCCATCACGGTCGAGACGGCAAACTTGCGATCGCTAACTCTAATGAGTTTAATCTTCAGAAAATCTGAAGTATGAGAAGCCAGGGCCTATAGAATGTGGGAGCAGTAAGAAGGCAACCTTAATCTTCTATCAGAAAGGAAGATCTGGCATCATGGGGCAGAGCCAAGGGTTATAGCACCCGGGTGGGTGGGAGGAGCCAGCTTTGAGATCTTCCAGCGAGATTTAAAGGGGAAGCGGACATGCCAAATAGTGTGGCTAGAACAAGCGTATCCACGTCCTAGAAAAGTTGTTTTCTTATGGGCTGTATTTAAAAGTGTAACAGGGATCACTTCACAGGGTTTCCCACAGATACCTTTGGCCCACAGTTTTCCTAACGTTATCTGTTTTCCTTCAGAGTATGCTGGGGTTATGGACAGGAAACTAGTACCATAATCCATTCCGAGTAGTAACTTGGGATTGGAAAACATTAAGTGCCTGAATAATAGTGCAGAATATTTTCCTCTACTGGTTTGAAGAATCTGATGTGGGGTTGGACCTTCACAATGTCTGTGTTCAATGCCTTGGTCCTGAACATGACACCTATCCTCTCTAAGCAGTTCAACAAGGCCACCAAACATTGAAGACTTCAGCGGCTTCATGAGTGCCTCATGGAGCAAACGTTTGCCCTTCTGGAGCAGCAGTAACGCTCCAAGCCCGGAGAGTCTTCAACGTCCTCCTCAGGGTCTCACCGCTCTGCAGGTGAGCCCTCCTCATCAACAGGACAGGGTCCTGGTAAGAAACATGCCAGCAAAATGAAGCACATTTCTACCGCGCCCTCGTTGATGACGAGTACCCCATTCAGTACTAGAAAGGTAAGTACTGAGAAGGTTGCCACTGTAACATCATCTTCTGCACTGTCAATGATTGTTGGCTCCTCTCTTCCCTTGTCAACGGCTCCTCCATTGATGGTGGGTTCTGGGGTGAAATTGCAGCTTCTACGATTGTGAATATGTTTTATCCACACTTGTTGGCATGTTTTTTCTCTTTACGAATCTTGCTGGAAGGTCTAAAAGCTGGCTCCTCCCACCCACCTGGGTGGTATATCTCAGCTCTGCCCCATGACATCAGATCTTTGCCGCTGGAAGCAGAGGGTTGTGTCAGAAGCCGGGTGAGGAAATATGGTCACAGTGCCAGACCACCTTGTCCTGTGCCACCGTCTGTTGACTAGCCCATGCCCGCTAAGCAGAGATGGATGTCAGGTGCACCTTAAGGGTCGTGAGACTGAAGACCCCCCTTTGGATAGGGACCAAAGGTAGTCAAGGATGCTGGCCACCAGAGAGACAAAGGGTCCAGGCCCTTGCCCTGACACTAAATGAAAAATCTTTTCCATTTGAAGGCATAGCACCTCCTGGTCAACTCCTTCCTAGATGCCTCCACAGCGGTGAGTGCATCCTCGGAGAGACCAAAGCCTGGAACTCTAGCCGCTCAGGAACCAGGCTGTCAGGTGCAAGGATTGATGGTCCAGATGGAATACCTTCCCTGATTGGCTGATGTCAGGTCGGGCATGCTGGAAGATACCTTGGAGGTCTTTAGCTGAGGAGATCTGGATACCAGAACTGGTGAGGCCAGTCTGGGGCTACCAGGATCACCTGTACCTTGTCCCCTGACCTTGAGGATCACTTTGGGAACTGAGGAAGGCATAGGCAGGCCTGGGGTCCACGGTCTCGAGAAGGCATCCTCGCTGCAGCAAGCCCTGCTGAGGGGGGGAGGGCATGAAACAACCTCAGCTTTGCGTTCTCCCTGGAGGTGAGCTGATCCACCTGAGGTTTGGCCCAGTGGGAGAACAGGCTGCGCACTACCTCTGGATGGAGAGATCGCTTGTGGGATGCCTCGCCCATACGGCTAAGCATCCGCCAGTTGATTTGAGGCTGCTGCCACATGGATGGCTAGGAGATCTGCCACCAGTCGGCTATGAGGTCCAGATGCAGAGCACTTCCTGCATAGCAGTCGGAGCACGTGCCACCCTGCTTGTTGAAAAAAGTACATAGTCGTGGTATTGTCTATCTGGACTTGCACCATCTTACCCCAAAGGAGTGGAGTGAATGCTGACAGTGCCAGCTGGACTGCTCTGAGCTCCAGCAGGCTGATGTGATATCAAGATTCCTCGGGTGTCCAGAGACCATGGACTCTGTGATTCCCCGTGTCGGCACCCCAGCCCGTAAGATAGAGACATCAGTCATGAGAACGACTATCAGCTCTGGATGGACAAACAGGATCTGTTCCTGCAAGTGTGCTAGGACGGTCCACCATTGGAGCATGCCCCACATCTTCCGAGTCTCAGTGACCAGCTGGACAAAGTGACCATGTCGCTGAGTCCACTGGCTGGCCAGCTCCCATTGAAGGGGCGCATATGCCACTGGGCCCAGTGGACCACAGCAGTGCAGGCTGCCATGTACCCCAGAAGGCGCAGAAAGTCCCTGGCAGGGTGCAGTGCCCAAACAGAAATGATTGGGCAAAGGAGGAGAGAACCTCCACCCTGTCTGTCAGGAGCCTGGCTCTGGCTCGGCAAGAGTCGAGCTCTGACCTGATGAAACAGATCACCTGTGAAGGTATGAGTTCGGCTTGGTCTCATTGACCAGGAGACCACGTTCGATGCAGGTCTGGAGGGCCAGATCCTGGACTTCTCCACCTCCTGTCTGTAGGGACCCACTATGAGCCAGTTGTCGAGACAGGTGTACACTCTAACCCCCTGATGCAGTGGACCACCACCACTGCAGCGCATTTGGTGAAGACCCAGAGGGCCGATGGCAGGTCAAATGGCATGCTCAGAACTCAAGGGGTCCCTCTGCTTGAAAATGGAGGAAACTTGGTGAGGACGGATGGATTGGGACATGAAAGAATGCATCCTGAAGATCCAGAGAGCAAAACCACATGTTCTGCTCAAGAGATGGTATGATCAGAGACAGAGTTACCATCCTGAATGTGCAAGACCTGAGAAATTGGTTCAGGTCATGCAGATCTAGAATGGGATGCCAGACCCCTGTCTGTTTCAGGCCCAGGAAATACCTAGAAACAAACCCTGGGTTCACAGAGGGGGTCCGTGACTCTGGCCACCACTTCTTTGTGGAGGAGTTGGATGATGTCATCTCAGAGAGCCCTCTGTGTGTGTGTGTGTGTGTGTGTGTGTATGGACACCATTTCCTCCCGTGGGGCGAGGGCTTGGCTTGGTGGGTACTGCTCGAATTCCAGAGGCAGTCCCTGGCCGACCACTTCTAAAACCCACCTGTCTGTTGTAACAGTGGACCAGGCGGAAAGGAAGTGGCAGAGCCAGCCCCCCACGGGAGGACCCAGAGCTGGTGTGATGGGTATGGGGATGGTCACCTCATCCCATCACTGGGCAGGCTTGGAGGAAGAGGGTCCATTTTGGGGACCATCCAAACCCTGTCCTCCAGGCTTGTGGGTCACCGGGGGCCTGGACTTGGGCCAAGGGCACCAAGGTTGAGCCTGCTGCTGTTGCTGCCTCGATTGGAAATGGGGCTACTTGGCCACAGGGGCAGAAGGCCGAAAAGGCTTTCTCTTCTGCCTTTTGGAACCCTGGAATTCCTTCTGAGCAGAAGTCACAGAGTCCAAGGTGGCATTGGACTTTTCTATGCGCTGCAGGTGACCATCCACACCTGGGCTGAAAAGATCGGTACCCAGGAAAGGGACATCCATCAATTTGTACTGAGTGTCCGCCTTGAAGGTGGAGACCCTCAACCAAGTCCTGTGGCACATGGCAACTGTGGCCACCACCAAGTGGGCGCAGGAGTCCCTGAGGTCCAGAGCCATCTGGAGTTGCTGCTTTGCAAATGCTTGGCCCTGGTCATGAACCCACTTGACCGTGGTCTGGAGGTCTGTGGGTAGGTGAGGAAGAACCTCATCAAGAGAGCCCAGAAGGGCATGAGAAAAATGTGCCATGGTCACCAGGCTGAGCTAGCTTGTTGAAGGCCCAGCGAAGAGACGGCATAGATTTTCCAGGCCAAATGGTCCAATTTGTTTGGACTGTTTGTCCAGGGGTCTGTCGGTGTCCCCTGAATTACCCAAGCTCTTGAACACAGATTCAGTCACCAATTCCTTGGCTGAGTGGTGCTCTGTGAATCTCGAAAGGGAACCAATGGGTACTGCATGCTTGCAGGCCATTCGGAGCTGAGGGCAGGAGGCAGGGTGCTGCCACAGCTCCAAAGCTGGACCAACAATGGCCTCAGCCACTGGGAAGGCCTCTGTCAGTGAATCCCCTTATTTGAGGATGTCAGTGAGGGGGTATTCGGCTAATTTCTGAACAGGTTCTTAGGGCATCCCTGTGGATTTGGAGATGATATGGAGGATGCCCATGAAGGAAGTAGGTCCTTCCTCTGTCAAAAGACTCCCAACGGATTCCTCATCCAAGGGGCTAGAATGTAGGTAGTCTGGATAGATTGGATGGCCACCAGAGTCGTCCTCCACCCACCTAGGATTGTAGGGAGTTAGGGTGATGGATAGCTTATGTGGGAGGCCCAGAACAGACCAAGACTCCTTAGAAGGAGCCCCCAAAGGAGGCTGCTTAGGTGGTGGCTCCACCACAAATTGGTGGAGAGGCTGATTTTGGCAGAGCTGGAAGGGTCTTGACCAGCTCTTGAGGAGACGATGTTGGCCTAGAAGGCGACAGCCAAGTAATGGCCGGGGTAGAAGTTGGAGCCGACTTCTGGCCGGACATAATCAGCTGCAGCCACATCAAATCCTCGTCGTGTCGACACAGTTTGGGTCGAAGCCTCTCCTCATCCGAGGAGAATGAAGAAGAGTGGCAATGGTGCCACTTATTGGAGCGCTTATGCGTCTTCTTCAGCCTGTTGGTCGAAAGGGTCCGAGACCTCAACTTGGATCATCGGGGGGACCGACTGGGTCATTTGGAAGGAGCCGAGGAGAACCGCAGCTCTTCCTGGTCAGGGACCGGGACCCTGAGGGGATTCCCAGTGGGCTGGGTCTCCTCCTCAGTGGGTTCAGGCTGGACCGGGGTCCTGAATAAGGAGATCTTCCCTTGTCAATCTTCACCATTCATTACTGCTTAGGTTAAGCGATCGCGCACCGCTCACGGAGTTTTTTGAGTCAGCTCCAGCAGGCGCTGCCGTCGGCGTGACGTACCGCGTCATGCATGAGGGGTGGCCGTTAAGTGCCGCAAACTCCTCCTCTATCTCAGTTCTGTTTCTCCCGCCGTCGAGACTGCACCTGCTGCGTGGTAGCGAATAGTGTTCTCGGTTTCTAATACCTCAAGACTCCTCGTGTTCTCTCAGATGACTCTCTCGACGCCGCATACCGGTAATACTGTTCCTTTTTTCTATCTCGGCGGCAGTGCTTTGTTGCTTTTTCCTTGTTTAGTTCGCATCATGTCAGGTTCGGGATCAAGGCATAAGTCGAGAGCCGGCGCCCTATCGTCCGGTGCTCCTGTGGCCGGCATTTTTCCGTCTCGGACCGGCATGATGTTTGTCTCCGTTGCCTGGGACCCAACCACAACATGGACGCATGCGATGTCTGTTTCTCCATGGACCGTCGTGTCCTCGAAGTCCGCGCGTTCAAGCTCGGCAAGGCTCCGCCGACCTTCGGGGGACGGCGTCGCTCCAAGGATTCCCAGGTAAGGTCTCTAGGCCCTTCCCCGGGTCCCTCCCCGGGTCCCCTCCCGGGCCTATATGGTCCGAGGAGGAGGAGGCTTCCTCCTCTTCTCTTGTCCCGAAGGCTTCTCTCGCGGTGTCAGGGAGCGTCTGTGGTCCTCCGGGGCCGCGGCGGGGACCCGCCTCGGCAATCACCTCCTCGGAGGTGCAGACTCCCCCAGTGTCGAAGCCCATGCCTGTTGGGCCTGGCACTGGTGGACCCTCAACGCTGCCCTCCGGCGCTGTTTCGGATCATAGGCAGTGCCGCTTTGGCCTTCGGCACTGCTTGCGGCGCCACAGGCCCGGTTTGCGCTCTCAGCAGTGCCGGGTTGGGTTGCAGCGCCGTGGGCCTAACTGGCGCAGCAGGGGAGCTGGGACCGGGCCTAGCAGTCACGAGTGGGCTAGGGTTGTCCGGCGCCATCCCTAGCACCGGCGCCGTTCGTGGTGCCGTTCCTCCAGGGACCCCTGGGGTTGCCAGCGTGGAGGTTCTGCTGGTCTCGTCCTCTTCGGAGGTCAATGACACAGTCGTGGACCCTTCCTGGCACCCTGACTCTTCGGGGTCCGGGTCCCCAGTAACACGTGGTGCTAGGCGACACAGCGGGCCCCTCCCGCTGTCTCCACTCCTGTCCTCCCCTTCCGGGTGGTGTTGCCACCTCTTGGGGTGGGGGAATGCTGGAGTTGAGGAGGAGGGCTGTCTCGGAGTCCGAGGGGTCGAGGGGCGGGGGACAGTCATCACGGTCTCAGCCGGCCACCCCTCGTGGGGTGGCTAGGAGCTGTAGCTCCAAACCCCGCCTTTCTCTCTTGGGCCCTGGGACTCCCTCCGGTGGCGTTGCTGTGGACTGCCCTTCTGGATCCATGCAGTCCCAGGTTCATCACAGGGGAGGATCCCCTTCTGGGCTCTTCCAGGCCTTGCATCCCCAGGGTTCCGTTTTGCGACCTGGTTTGTTATCCGGGATCCCGCCAGCTCGGGCTCCGTTCCCCGGATTTCAGAGCCCTAGCAGAGGTCAGTTGCCTCTTCGCAGGTGCCCTTCTCCAGTGCCTCTGCAACCACCCCCCGCTCTTCCAGGCCATGTCGATCCTATGGGTCCGTTATCCTGGGAGCAGTTCAGAGGTTCTGCGGCGGCCTTCCCCTCATACGTTAGATATATGCATGAGCAGGTCTTTCGACTCTCCCCACCGCCTCAGGAATCTTCTGGACATTCGAGCTCCCCATCATCCTCGTCTCCCTCCTCTGAGGGAAAGGAACCCCTTGCTCATCTTTCCTCAGACGCTGATTTCACTGAATATCAGCGATTCCTTTCGAGGATGGTGAGGGATCTTCGAATCTCTTACGTTAGGCGAGACAATACTGAATGGGAGACGCGTGAATTCCTTGGAGAATTCAGTGCCCAGCACTTGTGGTACCTTCCTGGCTATCCCTTCCAGGAGGAGTCTATCCGTTCCTGGCAGTCGCCAGCAGCCCTTCTCCAGCCCCGGTAGACGTGGGCGAAGGTATTGTGCCCTCGGAATCCCTGGGTACCCTTCCCAACCCGTCCTCGGGTTTGGCATACCTAGAGACTCCTTCCGGGCATCGCCGCCTGGCGCATGACCGTCCACTGGATTTGGATTCCCTACAATTCGACCGGTGGGGGCGAAGAGTGTTCTCTTTCTCTCATGCGGTGGCCTGCATTGCATCACATCAGGCTCACCACGCTGCCTACAATCGGCATCTGTGGTCAATGCTCTCCCAGTTCTTAGCATCAATGCCTGATACGGAGCACACCAGACAGGCTATTGCCCTCTCCGCTATAGGCCTGGAGCTGGCAAGACACCAAGCAAGGGCATCTTATGAAGCTAATGAGGTGGCTTCCAGGCTTGCGGGGACAGCGATCTGCATTAAGTAGAATGGCATGGCTTCATCTATCAAGGTTGTCACCCCTGGCCCGGTGAGGTGATTCGCTCCTGCTTTCCGGGTGACCGTCTCTTTTCCTCCAGAGCTAGGGAGACTTCTGCAGGGGCTTCCTCCGTCTCCCGTCCTCGGGGCACCTCCTAAGCTCTTCTCCCACATAGGCTTCTCTCTGCATTAGCCAGGGTCTTCCCCTTCTGTTTCTCGCAACAGGAGGCTGGGGTCTTGTTCCCTCAGGGTTCTACCCCCTTTTTTTAAGGGGAGGGCTTCAGTACTCACCCAAGCAGTAATGAATGGTGAAGAATTGACAAGGAAGATATAGAAAATTACGTACCTACCGTAATTCTTGATCTTCTCTTGTATCTTCACCATTCATTACTATCCTCCACCTTCCCTCAGTGGCCTCCTTCTGTGGCGTCTTCCCTCCCGTCTCATTCCTCTTGTTTTCTTGGCCTTTATGCCAAAAAAAAAAAACTTTTCTATTTTCCATTCTTAGTGAATGGATCTCTCTTTTCCTCAAAGGTAGGAGGAGCGAGCCGCAGTTATAATTTTTATCTACTTCTGAGGGAACTCTTTCTGACCACCCTTTGGGTGCGATTCCTTACCTTCTTCAGGTCATGCAGTTCTGACTCCAAGTGGCCATGCCTGTCCTGGCCCCGACAAAGTCAAGAATCCTCCTGGCAGGTATTATTTCTAGCTGTTCTAGCTACTGACTGAACTTGTCAGCTCTGAGCATCTGTCTGCCTTGCCCTAGGGAGTCTGATTGAGTTCCACTCTATTTTCATACAAAACTGCCTTCGAGAAGGCATAGTCTTTTCCATACACTGCTGTGTTAGTACCTAACAAGGTGCGAAGGGACTTAGTCCGCTTCCTGGCTGGGCGCTCTACCCAGAACAGGCTCTGCCCGGACAGTCTAGGAGCCCTCAACTAGGATGAAGGGACTGGGCATGTTGAGAGTCCAGAGAGTCTCCCCTCATTTGGATCTGTTCAGGTGGTTCGGTTGAACCTCCCCTCAGTCCTAACAACTGGGATTCTTGCTCCCCTGTTAGTCTCGAGCCTATAAGCCTCTCAACCAATGCTCGATGGGCACTGTTCTCCCTCTCAACATACCCCTTTTCTTCTTCTCCTTCTTCCTCTACTTTCTCTTTCCTTCTCTCTGTTCCTCCCTTAGAGCCGCCCCGGAAAGGAGGCCCTGTGGTCCCTTAGGGTAGGAATTCTCTCTCCTCTGTCTATTCTCTACAGGCTTATCCCTTTTTCAGTTTATATCCTTTCCTTTTTCTATCCCTCGGCTCTCTTGCCTCGCTTTTCCTTTTTTCTTACGCTTTATTTTCGCCTCTCCGACTAACAGAACTGAGATAGAGGAGGAGTCTGCAGCACCTAATGGCCGCCCCTCACGCATGATGCGGTACATTGCGCTCGAGGGCGGTGCCGTTGGAGCAGACTCAAAAAAAAAAAAAAACTCCCGTAGCGGGTGCACGCCTCCGGCTTAACCCAAGCAGTAATGAATGGTGAAGATACAAGAGAAGATCAAGAATTACGGTAGGTACGTAATTTTCATTTGTCTGCCTCATCAAGTGATGACAGGGTTGGTAGTTAATACAATACAGTCAATACTATATGCATGATTTCTGTAGCTTTTATATATACCGATTTAGGGATTGGTGGTTGAAACACCAAAATGGATATTAGTACCTGGTTTAAAAAATTTGGGAAAAATAACAGGTGGAATAATTTTCATAAGTATGTTATGCTTAGAAATCAATTAAAGAAATTTTATACTTTAACAAATACATCTCAGATAGATTATACATCTCAGATTAATAACATTAGAAAAGAGATGCAGAAATACCAATATAATAGAGCAAATACCATACAGGCAATGTTAGCCAATCATACAAAAAAACAAAACAAAAAAAAAAAAATCACCCTTGGGAGATCCTTTTAAAGCATGTAAACATATTAAAGAGTCTTATTAAAACAGACTCTTAAAGGATGAAGCAGGTAATATTCTAACTACCGGGTTGGGATAAAGTCTTAAGTCTTGATGAAACAACATTTTTGTTCTTTATCTCCACAGGCCTTGATTTCTCCTTCTACTTTCATAAAACATATCTAACGCCTCAGTGGCTGGTGCTATCACTTTCCTTTGGATACCCTGCCATTTACAACACCCCATTACAGAACTAGAAATAAAATCTGCAGTACAGCAGCTTAAACTTAACACATCACCTGGCCCAGATGGGCTTCCTCTAATAAGTTTTACAAAACTTATTCTACATTAGTTAATAACTTGTCTTCAATAGGTTTTTCAATTTTTCATGGAATCTCAGATAATGTCCCCAGCACTTTACTGAAGGACTTGCCAGTATGATTTATTTAAATCAGGTGATAGACAAGATATAAAAACTGAGGCCTATTACACTTTGAATTTGGATTATTGTAGCTCATTTATCTTGATAAAATAATAGGCTTGAAGCTTATGCTTTAAGATTAATTTCTCCTACCAATTCTGTGGTCTAACAGATAAGAAAATCCAGACAGCACTAATGATTATAAGAGATGTGATAGAATATCTAACACTTCAAGGATCAACAGGTTATATAATTACAGCAGATTTAGAAAAAGCATTTGACAGGGTCCATCTGCCATATTTATTTCAGGTGTTACTTAAATATGGGTTTCGAGCCCCATTATTGAACTTAATTCAACTTCTATATAAATCTGCTAAAGTTTATCCTATAATAAAAGGTATGACAGTAAAGGGTTTTTTGTTTGTTTGCTTTTTTTACAAACAGGAGTCAGACAAGGATGCCCCCTAAGCCCTTTATTACATATTTTTTCATTAGATCCCTTCCTGTGTTCTATTACAGAAGTACCAAAATGGCCAGGAATTCTTAATACAGACACAGGGAAACAATTACTTTTACAGGCATATGCTGATGATGATGTTTGTATGTTTTTAACAGCACCAGAACAATGAACATCGTTTTTGGTAGAATTTGAAAGATACGCACCCATCTCTAATGCAAAATTGAACATTTCCAAAACAAAAGGTTTAATGGTTGGGTCTGGTATACAGAAAGATTTTTATTTTAGGGATATCTTTATTTCATCTACTCCACTTTTAATATTAGGAGTTCTTGTTGGGCCACAGAATTTACCAAATGAAAATTGGGATCTGGCATTGAAAAAACTGAAGGTAAAATTTCTAGATGGAAACAGTGAAACTATCTAAAACAAAAAGGATATTGATTTTAAAACCAATACTTTGTTCCTTTTTTGCAATATATAGCAATGATTTTTCCTTTGCCTCAACAGTTTGAAACCAGGATCTACAGTTCCTTTTTCCAGATGTTATGGGGGAATAGATTGAACCCTGTTAAGCGTTGTTTTACATATCTGACAAAAAAGAAAGGAGGACTGGGTATGATTGACCCTGTTGTGTTTTTTCACGCTTTATTTTTTTCTCAAACTATTAAATTTGGCCTAAGATCTAAACAAGGAGAAGGTCAAGCATGGGTTTACAAAGCTTTAAACAGATATTTTCATATTTGGCATAATATGGCCCTGAAATTATCCAGTCATGTTCATGTTCCTTCGTATTTTCGAGTTGCTGTTTCAAAATTATATAAATGGCAAATTACAAAGACACTGGTGCAAACCACTATGGTAGACACTTTATATGAAACTATTATTTCCACAATTTACCTTACTTGAACCTAGCTTTAAAACTGCCCTACAAAATCAAAAATTCTTTTTGTATTAACACAATTGAATAATAAAAGACTCCCCACCTATATGTGGGAAATGCAGTGGTTAGTTATGTATGGGAGGTTAAATATAAGGGGCAACGCAAAATATAAAGCACAGTTAGAAAGGAACTGTCCATATCCTGGATGCATCAACCTGGAAGAAACAATGGAACATTTTTTGCTCAATTGTTCTTATGCGAAATCATTGTGGGTTTTTTTTTTTAGGTACAAAATGGAACTTACCTTGGTTACATTACCTCACTTATGATATTTTAGTCTTAGGAATTTATCCTTTGGGATTAGCCCACTTTCACCAAGACACATTATCTCTCCTTTTCAGTTGCCTTAGATTTTACTTACGACAGGCACGTTGTCAATGGGTAATTTACCAGAAAAGAATATCCTTTGAAGGTTATAGTTGGATTGTTTCTCAAGAATTAACAAAAATATATTTAAAGATGTTCAAATGTTCACTACAACAGCAGTAACACGGTGGTGAAAGGTTTCTCACAGAGGATAAAGTTTAAGTGAATTGTTTTTCTAATGTTTTGGCTGTATCTTGTTTAAAATGTATATATCTACGTAGTGTTATTGACTAGGTTTCATTTAATAAAAATCTCCCCTACTCTTTTCAGTAAATGCCATGGGATCTTTAACATCCACCTGAACTACCAACAATTCAGGCAGATGGGACCTCGGTTTAACGTCTCATCCGAAAGACGGCACCTCAGAAGTGCAGCACCCCTCTCATGCCGCACTACAGTGTCAGTACTGGGATATTAACCCACGTGCCACATGTGGGAACTGAACCCATAGCCCTCTATCTCCCAGCCTCAGAGGTGACTGTGCTACCTACTGAGCCACTGACACTGGCAATTTGCAGTTATAAGTCTTTCTGTAGCAGGATTTTTGAGAGGCTTTGAGAATGTCCAGAACCCCATGAGACAGATGTAAATTTGCATATTCTAGCTCTTCAAGAGCCATACCTTGAGATTGAGAGACCGAAGGTTGGGGTACTAAATCCTCCCCTGAGAGGAAGTTAACAGGTTGTGATTCCTGGGGATGATAGACTGCTAAGGACAGCAACAGGGGATACTAAGGCTGTCTGGTCCAGTCTGGAGCAATCAGGATCACTCTGCAAGACTGTGGCTTTATCTTGACCAGGACTTTGAACAGTAGAGGAAAAGGAGGAAAGGCATACAGAAATGTCCCCTCCCAATTCAGAATTAGAGCATCCAGGGGACTGAACCCAAGACTGGGGGGTCCGCAACAAAAGAGGGGAAGTTGGAGATTGTCTGGGGCTGCAAAAAGATCCATCTTTGGGGTGCCCCACCTTGAAAAGATCACTTTTAACACTAGGGGGTCCAGGGACCATTTGTGATGGCCCTGGGAAATCCTGCTCAATGCATCTGCTAGCACATATCCCTTTTCTGGAAGGTGGACTGCTAGCAGAGGCGTCTGTAGAGAATAAGACAGGGACCATAACATCATGGCTTCCGTGCACAAGGCCATAGACAGAGTGCCTCCCTGCTTGTTGATGTACCACATGGTGGTGGTGGTGTCTGTCCTGACCTGAACCACCTTGTTCTGTACAGATTCCGAGAAGGCTTGTAGAGCCAGGTACACTGCCCTGACATCCAGAAGACTGATGTGAAGAAGAGACTCCTGAGGGGACCACACTCCCGGAGCTGTAAGGGCTCCTAGGTGAGCTCCCCACCCCAGGAGAGAAGCATCCATGGTTAGAACCACAGAATGAGATTGCGTGATGAATGGAACCCCTTGACTGAGGTTGTCCTGATCCAACCACCATTGGAGAGCCTGGATCAGGGGTCTGAGTCACCAGATTAAGCTTGGTTGGAGGATCTTTCTTCTGAGACCAAAAAGCCCTCAAATGGAACTGAATGTCCCTCATCTGAAATCTGGCCCCTTGGATCACTGCAGTGGAGGTTGCCATGTGACCCAGAAGCTAAAGGAAGTGACTTGCTGGTCGAGAAACCAGAAGGTGGAAGGAGGAAGCCAGCTCTATAATAGCCCTTACTCTCTCCAGGGGAAGAAAAGCGCTTGATTTGACAGTATCCCGCTCTACCCCTATAAAACTGAGAAGCTGTACAGGCTCGAGAACTGACTTGGGAAGACTGAGAAGAAATCCAAGGGAAGAGCGCACCTGCTGGGTCCCTTGCAGATCTGACTTGACTTGGTCTGGTCTGGAGACTGACCCACAATGAGCCAGTCATCCAGGTATGGGAATATGGAAATATTGTTTCTTCCTTAGAAAGGCCACTACTACTGCTAGGCATTTTGTAAACACCCTTGGGGCTGATGTTAGGCCAAAGGGCATTGCTTTGAACTGGTAATGGCCTGAAGGCAATTTGAACCGGAGGTACTTTCTGTGGGAGCACCTGATGGGAATGTGGAAATAGGCATCTTTTAGGTCCAGGGAGGCTAGCCAGTCCCCTGGCCTTAGAGAGGGAAGGATTGTTCCCAGAGTCACCATTTGAATTTTGGTTTTAAAAGAAGTTTGTTCAGGTATCTTAAGTCTAGGATGGGTCGCCACTCCCTGTCTTTTCAGGGTAAGGAAGTACCTAGTTGTAGACCTTGCCCCTGTGCATTGTAGGAACCTCTATGGCCCTTAAGGCCAGTAGAGATGAACGTCTGCCTCAAAGCAATGGTTTCGAGATGCATGCAGGTGAATAGATCTGGCCTCTAGCTTTGGGAATTTTTGAAGCCGTGAACTGAGGCCCCTGGGCTTACTACCCAGGATCCACTTGTCTGAGGTAACAGACTTCCAGTCCTGGAAGTAGTAAGTCAGCCTGCCTCCTACAGGAATGGGGGAGTCGACCCGGGCTGACACATCAGGGTGTCTGCTTGGCAGAAGCCTTAGGCCGAGGGCTGGATGCAGCCCTGCTCATCCCCCCTCTGCCTCTCCCTCTGAAGAACCCCCTCTAAGAAAAGGGAGGAGGAGGCCTGTGCTTGGTAGAAAGGCCTGTGAAAAGGCCTGTCCCTGCCCCTAGCCTGCTGCCTTTGAGGAGCTGCCTGCCTTTCCTTGGCCTGTGCACTCCTATAGGTGGTCCTATATTCATCCATCTTTTTCATGTAATTCTCTGTCTGCTCCCCAAACAGAGAATTACCCACCACAGGGAAATCCATGGCCTTAGCCTGGGTGTCCTGTGAAAGGCTAGTACATCTGAGCTAAGCCATCCTCTGAAGAGCCACAGATGTAGCCATGACTCGTGATGACACATCACTGGAGTCCACAGCAGCATGAAATTGTACCTCTGATACCTCAATCCCATCAGCAGCCACCTCCTCCAGCTCCTTGGCAAGCTGGGGGGAAGCCTGCTTAGACAGCGCCAGTACAGTGTCCCACTTGGACTTCTGGTACCTGGCTGTATAGGCCATGTAATTTGCCTGCCCGAGTCCCAAGGAGGATGCCATGTACTGTTTCTTTGTCATGGCATCCAGCATCCTGGAGTCTTTATCTGGGGGTGTGTGAAGTCAAGGGTATGTTAGCCTTATCACAGGCTGCAGCCTGCACAACCCCAACATGGCTGCATTGTTGGTACAAATACCCCGTACGTGAGCTTGATAAAGTGTATCTCTTGTCCATCCTTTTGTCAACAGGAGGTACAGAATTAGGAGCATTTAACATTTTCTGCGTCTGTTTCCCAAAGGACTTATGAAGGGGAATAGACAGCCTCTTGGACTCTGGGATGTCCATCATCGCCACATAATCAGGCTCCTCCTGTTCATCCACAGCTTCTTCCACAGGGAGCTGGAGGGTTTCTGCCACTTTTCTGTAAAACATGTAGTGGGAAGGGGACTCAGAAAGCCTAGGAGGGGGAAACACCAGAAGACCTGTCTGGGGAGACGTCCGGTTCAGTGGGCTCATCCAGATCTTCCATACCATCAATCATCATCACCACCACCACCACCACCACCACCACCACCACCACCACCACCTTCATAACCCTCGTCACCTTCTAAATCCGGTTCATAAAAATCTTCAGAGGCATAATCCTGAACCGGAGGAACCGACCGAACCGAACGTCTGCCAGAAGGCACCGGATCAGACAGAACCGGACGAAGCATTCCACAATCCTAGTCGCTCGGGCAATCTCCTCAGCGGTCGGAACATGGGTCTCTGGATCCGAACCGGCAGATTTGTCTTTTCGATGGAACCAATCCCTCGGAATCGGTTCTCCTCTTGCCCGAAAAAGTATCACCCTGGTCAGATGGCACTCCTTCTGGTTCAGTCGGAACCAGACCAGGCTGGCCATCCAGGTCAGCGGACTTCTCTGCCTCCGTATCCCCAAGCCTGCCCAACCCTTTTTTCCAAGGTAGACTTATGGAAGTTCTTGCAAGTGTGGCAGTCTGAATCTAGGTGGTCAAACCCCAGACAATAAACACAGGTGGTGTGGGGATCAGCTTTAGCAAAGACTTCCCCACACACACTGCAATGTTGAAACCAGGTGGGCCCTTTTTTTCTTTTGGGTTTCTCAGACGTAGCCATCCTAACCAACAAACTTACCCTTTTTACAGCAACAGCTAGGCAAGACTCCCTTATCAGTTTCTAACCATGTCATGGGTATTGGAGAGAAAAAAAAAAGGAGGCACAAGAAAATACGTTTTTTTTTGTTTTGTTTTTTTTAACCGATAAGGACTGGTAACCACACACTAAAGAACACTAACAAAATACACTAGACAACCGGTTCAGCTGAACTGGTCAAAATACCACTTTACAATTTCTACAAGTTTTTTACTATGGCTAGTTCACTACCTAGTACTTATTGTACCATAGACAGAGATCTGAACCGAAATCAGACAAAATAATTGGTAAAACGGACGACTTTAACCAACTGTTGAACTGCGGGCAAAGGAGAAGTCTCCGGAGCAACTCTTCAGTTAAGTGGAGTAAAGAATCTGATGGTTACGCTTCAAAGAGCAGCAGAGGTTTGAACCAAGCTCAAGCTCAACATTCTATGCTCTGCATAGAATTTAACCCTCTACTCTCTCGGGCAGTTCAAGTGCTGGGGCTAACTGCAATAGTCAGAATACAGCAATACTTCATGTTGTTTGAAGCCCCAGCACTTGAACTGCCCCGGAGAGGAAAGAGTTAACTCTATGCAGGAAGCATAGAACGTTGGGCTCAGTTTCAAACCTCTGTCTGTAGCGCTTCCAACTGAATCCGTCAGATTCTTACGAGCTACTACTAACTACACTCCTATAGTGGAAATTGTAAAGGAATATATGCCAACAGGCAACAGATTGGGTCCCCCAAAGACTCAAGTCGAGAACCCAAGACAAAAAAAAAAAAAAACACCAGATAGTGAGTGAACTAATATGTAACTATAAGAAACAGCAGAACAATAACCCACCCCCCCTTCTAGAAAGTAGAGGTGCCAAGTACATCCGAGGTGCAACACAGTACCTGCCAGCCCACTTCCCAAAAAATTAGGTTCTGAGAGGGGAGGCAGGGAGGGAGGGAAGTCAGAATACAGCAAGACTCCATTAGAAGAAACACAATTACTAAGGTGAGCAATTTTTTCTTCAAACAACATGATGTCTTGCTGTATTCTGACATATGCAGACTACCAAGCAGTACCGCCATGGAGAGGTGGGTACCGAACCTATTTTGGGAATAGGCTCTGCAGTACTGCTGTTCCAAACTGAGCATCACTCCTAGCCTGGATATCCAGATAGTAATGCTCAGTGAAAGTATGGACAGTTTTCCAGGTGGCTGCTTTGTATCTCTCTAGTAAAGGTATATCCCTGGCAGCAGCCAGGAAAGCAGCTGTATTCCTAGTCGAGTGAGCCCTCAGGCCTGAGGGAAGTGTTTTACCCAACTTAGTATAGCAGAATTGTATACAGGAGACAACCCACCTGGCAATAGTTCTCTTAGTGACAGGTCTACCCTTCCCCACTTCACTGTATGTGAGGAACAACTGAATACATTCCTTCCTGTGTGCTTTAGTGTGCTCAATGAAATAGCTAAGTGCCCTCTTAACATATAGACTGTGTAATCTTCTTTCCCCTAAAGAAGAGTGATCAGTGAAAAATACAGGAAGAGACATGGACTGGTTCAGATGAAAATCTGAGACCACCTTGGGAAGGAACCTCCTATTGGTTCCGCGGACCACCTTATTTCAATGGAATGAGATAAAATCTGGCTCCACTGACAGGGCTTGCAATTCACTAATATGCCTGGCAGAAGTGACAGCTACCGGGAACAGAGGCTCGAAAAGGGGTTGCATGAGCTGAGCAATACAAACATTAAGATCCAAAGCAGAGGTAGGGTGCCTAAATGGAGGGTTGGTATGAAACAAACCTTTAAAGAACTTACAGAAGACAAGGTGAGATGCCAGAGAAGAAGCCTTCTCTGCTGACAGAAATGCAGATACAGCCGTTAAATGAAATTTTAAAGTGACTGGCCTGAGGCCTAGGCCAGTAAGATGAACCATGTAATTCTGAACTGTAGCCAGATCAGCAGTATCCGGGACAATATCCTTATGGGAACACCAAATGCTGAATCTCTTCCATTTGGAATTATAAATTTTCTGGTGGCATGTTTTCGAGAGGCCTTAAGAATATCCAACACCCCCTGAGACAGGTCAGGCCTGCATACTCTAACTCTTCAAGAACCAGGCCTTGAGGTTGAGAAACTGGAGGTTGGGGTACCAGTATCCCATCTAGACTTCTGGTACCTGGCTGTGTGGGCCATATAATTAGCCTGCCTGAATCCCAAGGATGATGCCAAATACTGTTCTTTGGAAGTAGCATCAACCTTCCTAGAGTCTTTATCTGGGGGGTGTGAAGCCAAAGGTATGTTAACCCTGTTACAGGCTGCAGCCTGCACTACCCCAACATGGCTGCACTGGTGGAACAAAAACTATGTACCTGAACCTGAAAGCATATACCTCCTGTCCATTCTTTTATCCACAGGAGGTAAAGAATTTGGAGTTTGCAGAATTTTTTGTGTCCGTTTCCCCAAGGATTTATGGATAGGTAGGTAAAAGGTAGGAAAAATTTATTTTTATACAGGTAATACATGTCATTTGGACAGAAATAGACAACCTCTTGGACTCTGGGATGTCCATCACCACCTCAAAGTCAGACTCCTCTTGTTCCTCGACAGCTTCAACCAAGGGAAGCTGGAGGGTATTAGCCACTTTCTTGTAGAATAAATAGTGGAATGGGGACTCAGAAAGCCTGGGAGGGGAAACATTGGAAGGCCTGTCTGGAGAGATGTCCGGTTCAATGGGCTCATCCAGACCTTCATCATCTTCATCATCATCATCTTCTTGTTCTTCCTCCTCCTCCCATTCCGGTTCATAAAATTAATCCAGAATGTATTCCAGAACCGGGGGGAACCGACCAAACCGAGCACCTACCAAGAGGCGCCGTATCGGACGGAACCGAACTGAGCGATTCCACTATGCTTATCGCTCTGGCTATTTCTTCAGCAGTTGGAGTATGCGGTTCTGGATCTGAACTGGCAGATTTCCTTTTGCGTTTTGACGTAATTGACCCCTCAGGGCCAGATCTCCTCTTACCCAAGGGGGTATAGCCCAGGTCAGTGGGCACCAGGTTCCGCAGGAACAGAACCGGGCTGGCAATCCAGATTAGCGGACTTCTCTGCCTCCTTCTCCTTGAGCCTACCCAACCTTTTTTCCAGGGTGGCCTTTGGGAAATGTTTTACAAATTTGGCAGTCTGAATCGAGGTGGTCAAACCCCAGACAATAAACACAAATGGTGTGAGGGTCTGCATTATCAAAGTCATCCCCACACTCACCACAGTGTTGAAACACAGTGGGCCCGGTTTTTTTCTTGGGTTTCTCAGACATGGTCAGGCTACAAAACTTACCCTTTACAGCTTATTTGCCAGGTAAGATACTCCTATTGATTACCAACAGAGTTACGGGTCAAAAAAAAAAAAAGTGTGAAATCACGGTTTTGTGAAACCAGTAGGAACTGGTACCTCACACTAAACCCAGAAAGGAATAAAACCCCACAAACAATTGGTTCCAAACCAGACCAACCGACAGGTTTACAATTTCCAAACAAAATTTTTTTTTAAAACAAAAAGTTTACCATCTTAATAATACTTACTGCACCATAGACAGGGAGCTGAAACCGAAAAACCAAAAACTGATTGAATAAACTGACTGATTCTGAACTGAACTGAAATGTAGCGAAGGAGCAATCTCCGGAGTGACTGAACAGTTAGGCGAAGTAAAGAATCTGACGGTTACACTCTGAAACACTACAGACAAAGGTCTGAAACCGAGCTTGAACCCAACATTCTATGCTTCCTGCACAGAGTTAACTCTTTCCTCTCCGGGGCAGTTCAAGTGCTGGGGCTAACTGCATATGTCAGAATACAGCTAGACTTCATGTTGTTTGAAGCTTGGACTCTTTGTAAGGAGGTCGGTCAGTGTCGGCAGAACTGCCAGTACGCCTGAACACAGAGGCAGTCACCAGGCTCTCGGCCAAAGGGTGCTCTGCGAACCCCACTAGGGACCCAATGGGAACCGCATACTTGCGGGTCATGTAGGCTGACGGAGCTGGACAAGAGGCAGGATGCTGCCAAAGTTTGAGGGCCGGGCCCACAATAGCCTCGGCCACAGGAAAGGCCTCCATCAGGGTATCCCCTCTCTTAAGGATGTCCGTAAGAGAATACTCTGCCTTTTTCTGGATTGGCTCCAGGGGCATCCCTGTAGATTCAGAGATGAGGCGAAGGATCCCTTGAAAAGACAAGAGACCTTCCTCAGTCTCCAGGCCAACAGTCGATTCGTCATCACCTGGATGTGAATGTAAGCCGGTGACATCCGAATCCGAGGAATCAGGATACCACGGCCTACCACCCAAGTCGCCTTCGACATGCCAAGGGCGGTCCGGGGTCACTGTGACCAACAATCACCGGGGAAGCCCGGTGTCCGCTCTGTCTTACTTGGAAAGAGACCCCCCACAGGCTGTTTGGGCGGTGGTCCCACAATTGGTGGAGAGACCGTTTTGGGCTGAGCAGATGGTTTTGCCAGCTCCACAAGCTGAGGAACAGATTTAATCAGCTCCGAAGGAGTCGGCTTCAGCCTAGGAGGTGAAAGCCAGGTAATGGTTGGTGTAGAAGCCAGAGTGGGCTTGTGCCTGGTCAAAATTAGCTGTTGCCACATGAGGTCCTTGTAGCGCTGGAGTTTCCGCCACAACCTCTCCTCATCAGATGAGGACGAGGACCATCGATGGCTTCACCTCTTTTAGAGCACTTATGGCTCTTCCTCGGCCTGTCGGACAAGAGGATCTGAGACCTCGATCGAGATCGGGCGGGCCAACTCTGTCACTCGGGAGACACCGGCAGGACCGGTGATTTCCCGGGATCAGGGACCACATCATCAATGGGAGTCCCAGCAGACTGGGTTTTATCATCTGGAAAGACCAGATTAGGGGTTCGATTGAGTAAATCGTCAACTGGAGTCAGTGATATCAGATTGATAGGACCAATCACGATTTTGACCTCGTCGATGGATAATTCGGTCGACTGACCAGACGGCAAAGCCGAAAAGCCAGCGGCTGAAGAAGCGATCTCAACCGAAGTCAAGACTGCATGTTCCTGGGACCAAGATCTCGCCCACTCCCAAGAACGTCTACGACGAGAAGAAGATGCTCCCGGATCCTTCTCCCGCTTATGGGATCAAGAGAAGTGCGATCCCGCAGGCGCCTCTACCTTGGTCGGAGAGACTGGCACAACTCTCGGACGGAACCCAAGAAGGTGTAGCCCAGGTTGAGAGGAACAAAGAAGCTTCGAGAGGAATCTGCAGCACAAGCTGCTTCCTCCTCAAACGCTTGCATACGTTCCAACTGCTCGACGGATCCCGCTTCTGCAGAAACCGCCCACCAAGCCTCCTTGGATTTCACTGGAGGATTCCTCTTCTTCGGTCTCCCCAGCTTCAGGCGTGCAAGACGGTCGTCAAGGACGTGGGGATCAAAGGCAAGACACAGACTGCATTCGAGGTGTAATGGTCAACACAGAGGCAACAGACACACGCAGTGTGGGGGAAATCGGTGCACAACATTCTTCTGACCGCAAAGGCACCGACGAAATCTGGGGGAAGACTTGTCTTCCATAATCGAAGCAGCAAAATTGCAATCGCTAATGCGAACAACGCAAATTTTCAGTAAAGCCGAAGGTTTGAAAGCCAGGGCCTACAAAATGTGTGAGCACGAGGGAGGTAACCTGAATCTTCCAGCAGAAAGGAAGCTCTGATGTCATGGGGCGCAGCCAAGGTATATACCACCCAGGTGGGTGGAAGGATCCAGCTTGAAGACTTCCGGTGAGATTTAAAGCGAAAGGGACATGCCAAAGAGTGTGGATGAACATATCCACGCTCCTAGAAATTTTCTTTCTTTACCCTCTAAGTGCGTAGGTGTTTTAGGAGCGGTTCCGAGTTCTTGGACAATTAGCTGTTTAATGGAAAATAACTGTACAGACCTAATAATGCTAGATAACAAAGATTTGGTCTATACTGGATGTGCAGGTTGTAACACCCTAACTCAAACTGGGCACTATGAGAGGCGAGAGCTAATAATGTTAATGGCTAATTACTGTGCAGTAACTTGTTTGATGCACAAGAAATTAAATGCCAAAAAATGCAAGGTGATACATATAGGGAACAAGAACCACAGGACAGAGTACTGGATTTGGGGAGGTTAAATTCTGGGCACAATGTCTGAGAAAAGAGGCCTAGGGTCATCATCAGAGATTCCCTGTAACAATCAAGCCACTGCAATAAGGCCTACTGTAAGACAAACAGGATGCTGGGGTGTAAAGGAAGGGATGCATTACTGCCTCTGTATAGATCACTGATGAGGCCCCGCCTGGAGTCCTCCGCTAAGGAAACACAAGGACAGGCTGGAGACGGTGAAAACTAGGGTGACCAGAATGATTCTAGGCCAGAAGGGCAGAGCTTAAGACGACTGGCACAAGGCACTAAACATAGACTTGCTGGAGGCTTGATGAGAATGTGTAAATATGATACAGACCTTCAAGCTCCTGAAAGAGGTTCAGGAATGGACCCGGGAAGTCAGAGGGCCAGCCCAGGGTAGGGGGGAGAGAAGGACCGAGGGTCCCATAGATGGTTCTCCTCCAGGAGGGAGGGAGGGCTGTGTGTCCAACACAACATCAGGCCCCTAGCAGAGGCTGAGGTCTTTACCATGGTCAGCGCCGGACTTCTCAGGAGATGTGCGGATGCAGTAGTCATTGCACGTCATACCTCCACATCAACTGGGGGAAAATAAAACACATTGTGGCCGCCATCAATGATGCCTGCTCCCCGACCCTGATCGTCAGCTACAGCACTCCCCAGCTGACCTATCCGGGTTTCCGATGGCACTGACCTGACCTCAGACCCCACTCTGGGGGGGTTAGCCAGGAAATGGTCAGTCAGGGCCCCTCACCAGCAACCTTCTTCTGTTGCCACGCCTGCTCATAAACAGTGCAGGTGGCTCCCGCCTCGGGGCCACGGGCATCGCTCAGAGCCAAGTCCACGGGGCTAGGAAGGGCAGGGTTGAGTATTAGGCAGGCCGCAGTGAGTAAAAAAAAATACAGGTTACTCACCTGTAACAGGAGTTCTAGGAATGGTATATGTTGTTCATCCACACTTATTGGCAGGTCCCTTGCCGCTTTAAATCTTGCTGGAAGGTTCAAGCTGGCTCCTCCCACTCCACCCGGTGGTAAACTCCTGCCCGCCCCCATGACGCCAGATCTAGCCCGCTCGAAGCCAGGTTGTGCGCCGGCCGGGAGGTTGAGATGTGGATGAACAACATACCATTCCTAGAACTCCTGTTACAGGTGAGCAACCTGTATTTCTAGAGACATGGATATGTGTCCATCCACACTTACTGGCAGACTCGAGCAGTTCTCCGGGAGGAGGGAGGAAGGCAGACCCCTACTTAGGTAGAAAGACTGGAGAACCGAGGCCCTTTACCTAGCACTCCCTGCCACTCCAAGGTCGGTGGAAGGAACGTAAACCTCGCTTCCGGTAGAAGCCCTGTGGATATCCTGGACCAGAGTATCTCGGAAGCAGCCACCGATGCAGCGGAAGGACAGGTAAAATGAGCACTTATCCTCTGGGAAGCTCCATGCCCGCCATAGTGGGAGACTATGCAGGGTGGCCCACCCGCCGTGCCACTTGGTTGCAAGTCTGCCAGATCCGCTTCAGCGAAGATGATAAACAGCTGGGCGAACCTCTCTCGATCTTTAGCTTACGCCCCTAGGTAGGAGGCTGCTAAACAGGTTCCTGTGGAACCTGTATACGCCTCCGAGGTGTGAATGGGGATAAACCCCGCAGAGGCAATACTTCCAGGGGAAGACTCCGCCACCGCCCGGAAGGACTTCGGTGGGCGAGACAACCTAGTCCCTGTGGAAGACCAGATAGGGAGATTAAAGGAGCACTCTGGAATTCTCCCCTACCTTCTGGATGGCAGAGAAGCCCCAAGAAGGTGTTCTTCCACAACAGGTGGGGAAACTCGACCTGTACAAAAGGTTCGATGGCTTGCCCATTAGCTAAGCCCATACCAGCAAGGATCCTACAGAACGGGATACTTTCCCCAAAAGGGGAGGCGTGATCGAGGCCTAGAAGTGTTAGACCACCTTCTCCTCAAGACCACCAGCTGCCTCCCGCCCATGCCCGAAGACAGGTGACCCGCAGAAGCACCTAGAGGGTCAGGTCGGCCGGGGCCCTGGTTTGCTGGATGGACCGCAGATGGTCCGGAATGCCGTCTGAGGACAGGGAGGGCAAGGCCTCATCCCATCATCAAAAAGGAGAACTTCTCCCAGAGGACGAGCATCTTGGCCGACTTAGCAGGTACTTCTAAAGGCTCGAGAACCTTGCCGGCGACCCTAGGCCTGGCCCCTAGCCGTACAGGGATCGCCTACAGGTGCAGGGATTGAAGGTCCAGATGGACAACCTTCCCTGAAAAGGAGAGACAGGACCGGGCGGACTTCAGGCTTCTCGAGCCTGGGGCTGAGACTGAGGAGAGCTGGACACCAGAGCTGGCAATCTAGTCTGGGGCTACTAGCATCACCTGTGCCAAGTCCCTCCTGCCTGCCCGTGAGGTCAAGGGAATTGGGAGAGTGCGTGAGGGGCCCGGGGTCCGTGGGCCTCAATGGCATCCCTTACAGGCCTTGCTGAGGGGCGGCATAAAAACAGTCTCGGCCTCAAGATTCTCCTGGAGGGAAGAGGGAGAAGATCCTGTGCTAGCCTCCGCAGGGGAAACCACTCATGAGGCGCAGCCTATGCCCGGCTTAGGGCAGCAGCCAGGAAATGTGGGGCCTCGCTATCAAATGGCTGGAACCTCACGCGCAAAACCCAATGCGGAGAACCTCCTGCGCCGAGGCAAGGGATCGATCAACCTGGCAGGGTAGGTAGCACATGGGTCGTGGTGTTGTCCCACTGGACTTAGACCACTAGACCTCGCATAAACGGAGCGAGCGGTGCAAGCTAAGCGGACCACCTGGTGCCCAGCGAGCAGGAAGGACATCAGGATCCGCGAGAGGACCAGAGGCAAGCACTTTGTATTCCCTAGATGGCACCCCACCCATCCGAGAAGCATCGGTCGGAGAAGATCGCCGACCCAGGCGAATCAACAGATGTCTCTCCCGCCGTTGGAACGGGTCCTAAGGGAGCGCTCTTCTCTTAACTCCTGGCTGTAGTCACGAATCGTCCAAAGGACGCCGCCAGACCTCTGGCTGGCCCCTCCCACTAGGGAAGGCCGCCTTGAGGCCCAGGAGGTCCTGGCAGGACATATCACTCGCCAACCCGACTGGGTAAGGGAGGAAGAACTCAGCCTCTGTCCAACCGAGCCGAGCTCGGACTCAAGAGATTGAGCTTAGCCCCAAGAAGCCTCACCGCTAAGGCACGAGTTCCCACTTGGCTCCTGTAACGGGAGACCAGTCTGCCTTCTGGGTGGGGTTACATCCGGACCCTTCAGTGCCGCAGAGACTGCTGAGCAAAAGAAGGGCCTGGCTAGGAACTCGTAAGGAGATCCCCCGCTAAGAAGGGGAGGAGCCTCCCAAGAAACAGACAGAACGAGGAGTAGGTACATCCTGGAGGCCCAGGAAACAGCCACAGGCCACGTTCTGAGGATGGAATATCCAGGCATGCGGGAGAATGGGCGCGAGCCCCCGTCTGTTTGAGGCCAGGAATACCTGGACACGAACCCAGGGATTTGGGGGGGGGGGTCCGCAGCCTTCCTGATCACCTCTAACTAGAGGGTTTAGGCGTGTCGGTACAACCGACAAGAGGCAGGGGACCCAAGATCCCCATGGGGCAATGGCTCAAAAGGGGAAACCGGCCACAACCTGCGACAAGATCTACCCTTAAATACCTCCAGAACGAGGTGCGGAGCCGTCCCCCCATAGGGAAACCCGGGCTGGGATGACTGGGCCAGGGCAGTGCCCCCTTGGCCCATCACTGAGCAGGCTTGGAGGGGAAAGGAGCCGAGGGGGCTCTCGGTTTCCTGCCTCCCTGCTTCCTTTTGGAGGAAGACGCTGGACTGACCACAGGCCACCCAGCGCACGCCTGCTGGCCCTTGTGCTGGGCCGCTGACGCCGCAGGGCTCAGGGGGGCAAGGCGGCGCATGCAAGGCGCTGACGGCTGCCCTTGACCTCCAGGCGGAGTGACCGAGTCCGGAGGGCATCGACTTCAGGCCCTGATATGTCCTTCCACCCAGGGCTGAAAAGGTCAGTCCCAAGAAGGGGATGTCTCACAACTCGTAAGGATTTCAAGGAAAGGAGGAGCACCCCTCAGCCATGCCTCAAGGCGCGATGGCTTTCACCAAGTGCCACCGCATCTGGCACAGGAGTCACCCAGATCCAGAGCCGCCTGAGCTGTTAGCCACCGCCTTTACCCTGGTCTCGCACGGGCTGGACCGTGGGTCCGCAGTTCGCCGGGAGATGAGGTAGAACTCGTCCTGGGTGCCTAGGAGCGTGCGGGAACAGTGCGTGCCATAAGAGTCCGCCGATCTGGCCTGACGGAGGCCTAGGAGGACACAGTGAAAACCTTGCTCCCGACGAGTCCATCCTTTGGACTCTGTCAGGGGTCTATCCACATCCCCAGCTGCTTCAAGATATTGGAAAACGCTGCTGGTGACTACCCTTCAGCCGAGGTGCTCCGAGAAACCGGGCAGAGAACCGACAGGGACAGGGTACTTCAAGCCACCCTGGCCAAAGGCGAGGGCAGGAAGTAGGTCACGCCATGGCTCAAGGCTGGCCACGATGCCTCAGCCACTGGGAAGGCTCTCTGAGGGAAACCCCTCGGTCCAGAATCTCCTCGTAGTGGTGCGGTGCTCATTTGGAGACGTGGTCGAGCTGCATCCCAGTGAATTCCGAATGAGTTGAAGCACCCATCAAAGACGATGGGCTGTTGTCTACGGAATGTTCCTGAAGACCCCGGGTCCTCCCTGCTAGGAAATATAGCAGAGTCGGCTTCCAGGCTCTGAAGGGTCTGAAAAAGCTGCCGCGACGCCTGCACTCTTCTGCCCCGGGCGGGGGCGGCAGGAGTGAGGGACCAAGTAACTCTGAGGAACAGGCCGCGGCCTGGCCTGTGCTCTGTCGAAGGCGAGGGCAGCGTAGGGTCGGACGAGCAAACGGCCCTGGAGAGGGCTCTCGACTGGAGTCGAATGGATGCCGACTGAGCAGCTGCTGCTTGCTATCCGAGAATGAATCGGGTCATTGATACCCGGACAACAACTGCTGTCGCCACATAAGTTCCTCGTAACGACAACGCCAACAGCATTGAAGCCGCTCCTCATCCGAGGAGGGGGACGAGGAAAAACCGCAAAGCCACTTAACTGTGTTCCGACCGAGAACGCCAAGATCGGCGTGAGCGCTAGACCGAGGATGACCGAGACCCAAACTCGGGGACCGGGGTGGGCCTGGGAAGGAGCGGGACGCGCCTCCTCTGCTCGAAGAAAGGCTAGAGGGCTGTCAACTGGAGGGACGGACAGAACTACACAGCCTCCGCTAGGGGCAGAGGGACGGGCGCACCAGAAGACCGCCCAAAAGACGGGTCGAGAGCTATGTTCCCTCTAAGGTGTGCGCACGTGCGCCCGCACAGCAGTCAGAAATAACCCACACACGGCTTCAGTAGTAGCGCACAAAGCAGCTGACAAGGGATCCTCATGTTCATGAAGTAGTGACTACAGTCATCACTCAGATTTAAGACTCAGACAGCAGGACATGAAAGTGAATGGGAAAAAAACATTGTATGCCTACCCCTGAGGCCACAACCCATTAACTTTAACAAGCCAGAAGTTAACAAGTAAGCTGATCTCGCTTTGCTCCACTTATTGAACAATGGAGCTGATCGGCAAAATTCCAGCCAATCGGCATTGCAGTTACAGCAATGTTTTCGGCTTGAAACCTCTTTCAGTAAGACAATACTAGATAATGAACAGTATTCCCTGCTATTCACAGAAATGGCATGTTTTATTTGTTTGGTAGATTCCCCAACAAAGCAATGCGAGAGATTCTCTGACATAGGTGTATATTATATTATTTCTATTTTAAAGTTGCACAATTTCATTGTAATCTGCCTCTTCCCAAGCAGCGCCTCACATACAAAATGTGTTTATAATGGATTTAAAGCCTCACCATTGAAAGCTCGTTCATTTTTTTTCAGTACAAGAAAATGGGAAAACTACAGTTTGTGTTTACAAAAAGCATCAAAGCAACCTACTGTATGTTTGTGTCATTTTATGCATTTGTTTGGGGCTGGGATGGGAATAACCTTCTCAATTAGCAGGCTGAGACACTGACTGTACGTATGTCTAGAGAGATGAGATTGTGCTTCTTTTTAAAACAGGGTCTCACATTATATATACATTTGAGATTCAATGAAGCACTGCTTGTAAAAGGTTACCCATGTTGGCTACATGGGGATAGTAATTGTAAAATGGACCAGAAGAAATAGCGCAAAAAATGTCCTTTTGATTTAATTTCATAAATTCAGACTGCGCTTAGTATGGATCCAGAATGGAAGAGAAATACAGTCTCCTAAATGCATCTCCTCTCTCATATCACACTGATTCACTCACTACATTGCAAAAATATATTTTAAAACCCCCACTGAGCTTGACAATACCAAACATAGTCATTGTAAACCATACCTAGGGTAAATGACATCACATACAATTATGCATGCATCCTTCAAAGATCCCATTGCAAAGTACTGCTTTAAGAAGCTGTCCAACCCTGAATACCACATTGCCATAACAGTATTAAATGATGTACTTTGAAGCTGGCAGAGTTGTCTAAGATGCTTCAGTAAGTGGTCTAACAGTTGAAAAGACAAAGAACCTCTGTGCACAAACACTGAGGCAAGGGTTACCCAAAGGGCATTTGGCTGGGAAGCCAAGTTTCAAGAAAATACAAAATCACACATGCCCCCACAATGCAAAGCATCATGGGCTGCATATGCAAATCACCACAGAATGTTATGCTGGTCCAACTTTAAGCAGAATTGCATGGTGCTGAAAGGCCTCTCACACAGTTTGCAAAGGGTGCTAACAGAAGACAGAACGTGTTTCGGCCCTACCAGGACTCATCAGTATGCCTTGTCTGACACCCCAGTGGAATGGACTAGCTACCTTAAGGCAGTGTGCCTTGGATATATTGTGGTGAACCCATTAAAATAAAAACTATTTAAAAGACAAAGAACCTCTGTGCACAAACAGTTGAAGCTGTACAGATTGCTAGGGCAAAATATAAAAAGATCAGAAGCCAGTACCTGGTTGAAACTGTCTACTGGAGACAACCAGCAAAACTGCTTTTGGCTAATTGCGCAGCTGAAGTAAGCACAACACCAATTTTGCAATTCATTGGCCTGTTATGTGACCATCTGGACAGCTGATTTCTGCAGGTGAACTTTCTGACTGATCTGTTTTGATTTTGCAGCAATTCCAAATTGCAGCTTTGAGTTTAGCTTATCAAATATTGAAAGACTGTACAGCAAATATCAGGGCTATTTATTTTCATCAGTGGACCAGGCAGAAATTGTTAGCCAGTACAATGACTTCAGATTTATAGATGCTGAAAAATAAAGGGAGGATCATTAAAATTCTTTACTGACATGATCCACTTTGTTATGACCAACATGCAGTGCAGCATGGTGACTAAACTTATTAATGTATATGCTACATTCCAAGCTAAACATGAAGCTATCATGTGTAGAGGTTCCTACACAGTCTTACCCTTCCCCAGAAGAGATTCTCCATAGGAGGTGCAGAGTGAGAAGGCTACAATAGCACAGAGAAGAATCTTTGGGAGGATAGAGGATCATGTACTGAAGCAGAGAAGTATGGCTGAGTAGGACCATAGTTATCATTGGGTGGAAGGCTTCACTCAAGGATTTTCATAGGAAAGTTAGAGAAGATTTGTTGCTGCTCTTGGAAACAGCATTAGGATTTTATCTCTCCAGAAACATGGTGGAGTCCATGAAGTTATATGGAGATCCTGCCCACAACACAGATTGATATCACATTTAAAAATCATCATACAGCCTACAGCTTGCTTTCTCCGGCCAGCAAGCAGGATTGTTTGGGAATACATTAGTTAGCATGTTAGACTTGGGTGAAGTCTTTTCATGGTTTAAACAGACTAAGGATAGTCCAGAAGAAAAAATTACTCACCTTAGTAATGTTGTTTCTTCTAATGGAGTCATGCTATATTATAGACATTAGCAGTTTGATCCAGCTCTAGAACTGCCCCGGAGTGAAATGGTTAAAACCATTCCAAAATAGAATTTTGGCATGAGAGCAGCTCTATCTGTGTCATTTCAAACTTGAACTGTCAGATCTTTACGAGCCAAACTCACTAAGGTCTGTGTGGAAGCTGTAACCTACACTCAGCCAAATGGCTACCTAAATAATAACAACCATTGATGGTCCCAACACCCAAGACTCAAGTCAGGGACCAGAAATACTAACACCATTCTAATAATATGAAAATGGAACATAAGTATAATAAAACACACACGCGCGTACATACACACACCCCCAAAGTCCCAAAGGGGACAAAATGCTAACAGGACATAAGCAGTGCCCACACTAAGTTGCCCGCACCCCACCAAGTAGAGGTTCTGAGAGGGGCAGGTTGGGGGGGAGGTCTATAATATAGCAAGACTCCATTAGGAGAAACAACATTACTAAGGTGAGTAATTTTTTCTTCAAACAACATGAAGTCTTGCTATATTATAGACATTAGCAGAATACACAGCAGTACCTCCATGGAGGAGGGGCAGAACCTACTTAGGGAATGGGCTCTGAAGAGCAGCTGTGCCAAACCGAGCATCTCTCCTGGCCTGGACATCCAGGGAGTAATGCTTGGTAAAAGTGTGTACCATTTTCCAAGTAGCAGCCTGGCAAATCTCTAATAAAGGGATATCTCTGGCAGCAGCTAGAGACGCAGCTGTACCCCTGGTAGAATGAGCCCTCAAACCGGGGGCTCTACCCACTTCTGATAACAAAATTGGATACAAGAGACAATCCACCTGGCTATTGATCTCTTTAGTGGTTTGCTTTTCCCAACTTCACCATAGGTAAGGAAAAGTTGGAGGATTCGAACTCTGTGACCTTTGGTACGCTTCTATATAATAACTAAGAGCTCTCTTAACATCCAGGTTGTGCAACCTCCTCTCACCAAGAGGAGTGATCAGTGAAAATACTGGAAGGGAGATAGATTGATTAAGATGGAAATCTGAAACCACCTTAGGCAAAAACTTTTATTAGTACTAAGGACTACCTTATCCCTGTGGAAAGAAATAAAGTCAGTCTCCACTGACAAGGCTTGCAATTCACTTATCGTCTGGCAGAAGTGATAGCCACTTAGAAAAACAGTTTTCCAAGTTAGGTACTTAAGCTCTGCAGAAGAACAGAGGTTCAAAGGGGTTGCATTAACTGGGCAATGCAAACATTAAGGTCTCAAGCAGGGCCGGTTCTCAAAGGGAGGATTAGTATGGAGTAATACCTTAAACTTGGAAAACACAGGATGAGAGGAAAGAGGGATGACTTTCCTGTTGACACAAAAGCAGACACAGCTGCCAAATGAACTCTCAGGGTAGCTGGTCTGAGACCCAAGGAATTAAGATGTACCATGTAATCTAACAAAATGGGCAATTCAGCAGATTCTGGGGAAATATTTTTCCAGCACCAAATGGAAAACCTTTTCCATTTAGAACTATAAGTAGCCCTAGTGGAAGGCTTTCTGGAAGCCCTTAGGATCTCAAGAACACCCTGAGAGAGGTGTAAATCAGCAACTCTAACTCCTCAAGAGCCAGGCCTTGAGGTTGAGGAATTTGAGGTCCGATACCAAACCTTCCTGGGCACAAGTCAACAGATTGTGATTCCTGGGAGGCACAGGGAAGATGGACTGTCAGAGACAGAAGGAGTGGGTACCAGGGCTGCCTGGCCCAATCCGGGCAATCAGGAATCACCCTGCAAGGCTGAGATCTGATTTTGACTAGTACTTTGAATAGGAGAGGAAAGGGGAAGCATAGAGGAACTTCCTCCCAATCCAGAAGAAGGCATCCAGGGGAACTGAGCCCAGCACTGGAGGCCTGCAACAGAACAGAGGAAGTTTGTGATTGTCTGGGGCTGCAAAAGATCTATCTGAGGGATGCCCCACCTGGCAAAAACTATCCCCAGCACTTGAGGATCCAGGGACCATTCGTGATGGCCCTGGAAATCCTGCTGAGGGCATCCGCTAGGACATTGTCCTTCCTGGAAGATGAACTGCTATGAGGGAAGTGTTCAGGGAATAGGCCAGAGACCACAACTTCATTGCCTCAGTGCATAAGGCCAAGACCGAGTGCCCCTGTTTGTTGATGTACCACATTGTTGTGGTGTTGTCTGTTCTGACTTGTATCACCTTGTCGTGGACAGATGCAGAAAAAGCTTGAAGAGCTAAAAGACAACTCTGAGTTCCAGCAAATTGATGTGGAGCAGAGATTCCTGGGGACCAGACTCCTGAGTGGAAAGGTCGCCCATGTGGGCTCCACCAACCCAGAAGGGAAGCATCTGTAGTGAGAGTCAAGTCGTGAGAAGGGGAAATGAAGGGACCCCGCTCTCAATTGCTCTGATCCTGCCACCACTGGAGAGCTAGGATCAAGGTTCGAGTCACTGGGACCAACTTGGAAAGGGGTCTCTTCTCTGAGACCAAAAGGTTCTCAAGTGAAACTGAATGTCTCTCATCTGAAATCTGGCTCCCTGCACAACAGCTGTGGATGCAGCCATGTGCCCCAGGAGCTGCAGAAAGTGTCTTGCTGGTCGAGAGACCTGCAGAGTGAAGGAAGAGGCCAGAGCCACTAAATTCCTTACCCTTTCTGGGGAAGAAAGGCTCTGGCTAGCTTTGTGTCCAATTCTGCCCCTATAAAGGTGAGTACCTGGACTGGTTCCAGAACCGACTTTGGTAGGTTTAGCAGAAAACCCGGAGGTGAGAAGCTGCTGGGTGACCTGCAGGTGAGATTTTACCTGTTCTGGGGACTGGCCTACAATGAGCCAGTCGTCTAGATAGGAAAACAGCAATCCTCTGCCTCCTTAAGTGGCCACTGCCACTGCTAGACACTCTGTGAATACCCTTGGAGCAGAGGTGGGCCGAGGCATTGCTCTGAACTGGTAATGACCTGAGGGCAGTTCGAATCTGAGGTACTTTCGATGGGATCTTCTGATTAGGACATGGAAATAGGCATCCTTGAGGTCCAGGGAGGCTAGCCAGTCCCTGGCCTTAGGGAAGGTAAAATCATTGCCAGAGTTACCATTTGAACTTTGGTTTCAGAAGATGCTTGTTCAGATATCTGAGATCTAAAATGGGCCGCCATTCTCCTGTCTTTTTTGGGGTAAGAAGTATCTGGAATACAGACCCCTGCCCTGATGCAGAGGAAGAACCCTTTCTACTGCTCTGAGAGCTAACAGGATGAGACCTCTGTTTCCAGAGCGAGGGTCTCTGAAGCACTTGCAGTAGAAAAGTCTGCTTCTCAACTTGGGAAACTTTTTGAAGCTGAGAACCAGACCCTGGCTTACTACTTCCAGAACCCACTTGTCTGAGGTTAAAGAAGCCAATTCTGACTGAAGTAAGCCAGCCTGCCCCCACTGGTACAGGAGAATGGCCATGGGCACCCCATCAGGGTGCCTGTTTCTGCAGGGAGCTTTAGGCCGGGGTGGGAGCAGGTCTGCCTCACCCCTCGTCTGCCCCTGCTCTGAAGAAGCCCTCTGAGCATAGGCAGAGGAGGCCTGAGTCTGGTAGAAAGGCCTGTGAAAAGGCCTCACCCTACCCCTGTGGGCATGCCTTTGAGGAGTGGCTTGCCGCCTCCTTAGCCTGGGCACTCTTGTAAGTAGTCCCATATTCATCCATCTTCTTCATGTAATTCTCTGTCTGCTCTCCAAACAGAGAATTCCCACCACAGGAAAATCCATAGCCTTAGTCTGGGTATCCTGTGACAAACTAGTACACCTGAGCCAGGCCAACCTACGAAAAGCTACAGATGTGGCCATGACCCTAGAGGAAACATCATTAACATCCACAGCAGCATGAAACTGAACCTTAGAGCTTCAATGCCATCAGCAGCCACCTGTTCTAGTTCACTAGCCAGCTGGCCATGGGCCTGCTTGGCCAATTGCATAACAGTATCCCATCTAGATTTCTGATACCTAGCTACATAAGCCATATAATTTGCTTGCCTGAGTCCCAGAGAGGCTGCCATATACTGTTTTTTTGCCAAGGCATCAATCTTCCTGGAATCCTTGTCAGGAGGATGTGAAGCCAAGGGATTATTAGCTTTATCACAGGCAGCAGCCTGAACTACCCCTACATGACTGCATTGCTGAGAAAGGAATTCTGTATCAGGGCCTGACAATGTATACCTTCTGTCCATATTTTTATCTACAGGAGGCACAGAATTAGGAGCTTTTAAAATTGTAATTGTTTGTTTCCTAAAAGACTTATGTAAAGGAATAGACAATCTCCTAGACTCTGGAATATCCATCATTTCTACAAAATCAGGCTCATCTTGCTCATCCACAGCCTCTTCTAAAGGAAGCGGGAGGGTTTCAGCAACTTTTTTATAAAACAGAAAATGAGATGGGGACTCAGACAGCATAGGGGGAGATTCTAAAGGTCTGTCTGGGGAGATGTCCGGTTCAATGGGCACACCCAGACCTTCCCAGCCACATTCATACTGTTCATAATCCTCCTCCCCTCCTCTGGTTCATAAAATTCCTCAATATCATAATCCTGAACCACTGGGACCGGACGAACCGACCTTTACCAGATAGTGGTGGTTCGACGGACCCTGAGACAGTGACTGGACAATTTGTATGGCTTTTTATCTCTGCAGCAGTTGGAGAAGGAATTTGGACTCTAGACCTGCTGATTTTCTTGTTTTCTTTACTGGAATTGGTTCCTCAGAACCAGCTTTTCTTTGCCGAGGAGTCTGGCCCTGGTCAGAGGGCACTCCCTCTGGTTCGCTGGCACCGAACCGGGCTGGCCATCCGGTCAGCGGACTTTTTGGCTTCCTGTCCCTGAGCCTGCCCAATCTTTTCCAGGGTGGCTGCAGGAAATTCTTACATACCTGGCAGTCTGACTGGAGGTGGTCAAACCCAGACACAAACACATGGTGTGTGGCCAGCCTTGGCAAAGACTTCCCACAAACATCACAGTGTTGAAACCCAGTGGCCCGGTTTTTCTTTTGGTTTCTCAGACATAATGCCAGCCTAACCAAAAACTTCCCTTTAACGCAGTGCCAGGCAAGACACCTTTATCGGTTCCTAACCGTATCACGGGTATTGAAAACATAATAAATCCGCTTTTTAGAACCAATAAGAACCGGGAACCGCACTCTAAAATAGTAACTTTTAGTTTTAAATGAGTTTTAAACCCCCTGATTGGTTCAAAACCGAACTGATAACTTACAAGTTCCACACAGACAAAACCTTCATTTACTTACGGTTACCACAGATAGAGCTTGAACCGAACGGTTTTGCGGTCAAAATAAACTATTCTCGGTTAAATCCAACTGAGAAAACACTTTTTAAACCAAGAAATGAACCGAGCAGAAGGAGAAATCTCCGGAGCGACTGTTCACTGAGGCGGAGTAAAGAATCTGACAGTTCAAGTTTGAAATGACACAGATAGAGCTGCTCGTGCAAAATTCTATTTTGGAATGGTTTTAACCATTTCACTCGGCAGTTCTAGAGCTGGATCAAACTGCTAATATGTCTATAATATAGCAAGACTTCATGTTGTTTGAATCAATCTTAGAGGCCGATAACCACCTGATTGACTTTGGAAACCTAACTGACCCTAATACCTACTCGGCGCTGACAGTTATTGATTAAGTCTGTAGATAATATCAAACAAATGAACTCTGAATGCCAGCAGGATTTGGATAAGGGAGCTGGGGATCAAGATGTGGATGTCCTTTCTATACTTTTCATGGAATATTGTGGGCATCCATCTTAAAATAATTGACCATGAAGTAATGAGATTTCAGGATAATTTTGATATTATTGGACTGCAAGAAACATGGTATACAGAAAATGTAACTCCCAAATTGGCTGGATAGTCTGTCTTTACTCTGCCAGCACCTAAAGATAAAAAGTTTGGAAAGTTTAAAGGGGGTATTTCCTTTTTTATGAAAACTTTTCTAAATTTTCAGATCACTAACATTTCTACTAAGTCAGAGGGTATTTTGGCTCTAATGATTAGCAAGGGACAAGAGAAGATCATTCTCTGCAATATATACTTTCCCCCTAGCAACAGCGCTACTGATCCTGCTGACCTTTTCATACAGGATCTAAAAACAGCACTTGACGAATTGTCAGATAAGAGTATACCTTGTCCTATAATTATTTTGGGAGACTTTAATGCCATAATTCCTTCTTATTTCTTGGAGGATGTACAGTATATTGAGATATGATCCATACAATATCTGTAATTAATCCAAATATCCCATATACTAGGACTGCTCATGATCTAAAATCTAACCTCAGAGGTAGGGAATTGCTAGCAGGCTTGGCCAGTAGAAATGTCTGTATTTTAAATGGGAGAACTCAGGGAGATCTAGTTGGATCCTTAACGTATAGAGAACCTACTGGCTCTTCAACCCCTGATCAGGTTTGGACCAATTTGGAAGCAGTAAAGCTGATCTAAAAGTTAGAGGTCCTGGCTAGATTGGAATCAGCACACTCTGCTACTGTAATTATCTAATGCTCTTTTGGAACTTTAGGGAGTGAGGCACAACAGGAAGAGAGTCTGGAAGTCATAAACAAGAGAAGGATTGGATGGGATCCAATTCAGCAAGCTAATTTCAAAGAAATACTTAGTACAGGAGTCTTAGGTGATATTCACAAGTTGGTCCTGGACAAAAGTAAGGCCTTTAATCTTTTGAAAAATTGGGAAACCATTCATTCTTTACTTGGACCTAGATGTAAAACAATGTACCATCCTAGGTCCCTTTATAAAAAGTCTTAGTTTAATTTGGTATGCCTACAGGCAAAGAAAGAGTTTGGAGGAAAACTAAGACAGCATAAGAAGAAAAGAAATTAGTTTGCAGCAGATTTTAAATTGCTAAAGACTGAAATGGAACAAGATAAGAAAATTCTAGAATGGGGCAGACAAACACTCAGGGATTTTGGGAAAAACTGAGGCAGGCTGTTTTGGATAGGGATGGAAGGCGATTTTGGAATATTGTTGCCCAGGGATATAATAGATATGCCAATAGGATTGAAGCCTATATTACACCTGACGTTTGGGCATCTCATTTCTCCAAGCTCTATTATTCTCATGAAGAACAGGAGACACCTGATGCTTTCAAAATACAGGAGGATGACATTTTTCCAAGACCTATCTTGATCACAGAGGGCTAAATCCGGATGGCACTAATTGGCCTTAAGGCAAATAAAGCACCAGGGCCTGATGAGATCCTAGGTGATCTCTATAAGGTTTTTACCAACTGATGGATTCCTTTTCTTCTTTTGCCGTTTAATGGCCTGGTTCAGGGGTATTCTTACCCTGCCAGTTGGGCAGGTACTGTTATCTTCCCAATTTTTAAAAAAAGAGGATCCGAATGACCCAAGGATGTATAGGCCTATTAGTTCGATAGATGTTTCACAGAAGATTTTCTCCAGGATAATTTTGGGCAGATTGCTGTCGTGGGTCAAGAAGAACTCAGTATTGAATGAGGCACAGAACAGTTTCTGGAAGGACTATTTTACAGTACAACACTATCATGTGCTTCAGCACCTGATCTGGAAGTATACTAAAGTGAGAAAAAACAGATTATATTGCTGTTTTGTAGACTTCTTTTCGCCTTATGACAGCATTAGCAGAAAATCCTTTGAGCTACATTAGCGATCTGAAGTTGGAGACCTCACTTCTTGATGTTATTAATAGACTATGAAAATATGTGGGCAAGGGTCCAATATAATCAATACGGTAATCTAACTGATAGATTTGAGACAAATGTGGGGGGCAGGTGGGTGTATTTTGGCCCCACTCTATCTAACATCTACTTTAATACAGTCTTGGATCAGCTAGGTAACCTAGATAACCCAGATTTTCATACCTTAAAAATTAATGATCAAAGGATTGAATGTTTAGCATATGCAGACAATTTAGTCTTGCTCTCTACTTCAGTCCTAGGTCTTAAAAGAAAATTGGCTCACTTTGAATCTCTCTGTTCTCAAAGGAAACTAAAAGTTAATCTTAGCAAGACCAACATTGTAGTTTTTGGCTCTCAAACCAAGAATACGGTAAGCTTTAGGCTAAACTGTAATCATATAGACACTGTTAAGTGTTATGACTATTTAGGTGCCTGTTTTGCCTATAGCCTATCTTGGACCAAACATTTGGAGGCTATTCAATTTAAAATAGGATCTTCTGTAAATGCCCTAAAAATATTTAGCAGCAAGATGGGGAAGTCATTGGTGAGCAGGGTATTGAGTTGTTAATGTCAAAATAAGAACAAGCATGTTATATGCCTCTGAGATCTGGGGTTATACTAAGGTTAGTGAATTAGAAATAATTCTGAATAAACTCTATAGATACATCTTAATATTTTTAAATGGAACTCCAAGCTGTATTCTTGCCTTGGAGGTAGGACAACGTTCCTTGACTTCTCATCTGTGAACAACAGATTCTCTCTCTGTTGAAACTACTTCTTTTTCTCCAACAAAGATATCCCAGAATGTGTGTAGTGGAAGCCATCAAATTGGCCAGCATGGGATATGTACATCCCTTTATTCAACTCATTAAGGAAACAATAATGCCGACCAGATTGGGCCACCTCTTATATAAAATTTACACAAGACCATTAGGCAGGATGACAAATTGAGGCCTATTGACTTGAGACATAAATTATTTCTATGTTCAACTCTCCAAGCTTAAGCTATATGGAATTTATAAAAAAAAAAAAGTAAAGATTTCATGGGATATGAGCTCTCTTTTTAACCTGTCCTAAACAAAGAAGAATCTATACAAGATTCAAAACTGAAAACTGTAATGCTCTATGCATTTATTTCAGACAAAAAAAGGGGTTACTTTCTCCATATTGTAAATGTGGAGTGGGGACTACAGATGATCACAAACATGTGGTACTCTTGTGTCCAAGGTACGAATCAACTAGGAAAAAACTGCTGGGTGGATTGTTAGGGGATCTCAGCCTCCCCCTGGGGGATCTTTTGGAATATTTGTTGACTATGAAAGAGAAGAACATGGAAGAGATCTTTGCAAGCTTTTTAATTTCAACTCATTTGTAAAGTTTATTAGAGGAACTTGAAGTCCTGTGGAGGTTTTTTATGTGAAAAGGTACTCTGTTAAAATGAATTGCACTGTAAAGATACTTAAGTTCCTTGTTTTATTTATTGTCTGTCTATATTTACTATGTATTCTGTCCTGATTTTAGTATATTGTAACTGCTGTATGCTGAACAATAAATTGTACTACTACTACTACTACTACAACATTCCAAGCTTCTAGTGCTAACTGTGGAAAAGACTTCAGCCTCATGAACTGCATTAAGAGCAAACAAAGAAACCGCTTGGAAGAAAGCCATTTAGATATGCTGATGTGAACAAAATTGTTTTTAACATTTGGTGGAAAAATGGATCTTAATAAAATGTAAGTCCACTGGAAGAATGTGAAAGACAGGAGAGAAAAACAGTAAATGTTGATTTCTTAGCAATGCATCATCAGCAGCACCCCCTTTTAGATGCATGCAAGACTCTTTAAAATGTACATAGTTTACACATGTTTCCAGTTCATACTGTTATGGCGCACAATGCACAACCAAGCTTCGGACTGTGTCAGAATGTATATTTATACTTTGCCTTGAGTATTTGAGTGTTTGGTTATGTTTTCTACTGTTTATTGACAATAAAATATATCACTTGTTTGGGCCACCCAATTTGTGCACATGAATCGATTTTTTTGCACAAAGTGCCGCACACACATATCAGTAGCCCACCCACAGAGACTAAAATTAGAGGAACATTGGTCGAGACTCGACAACGCCGACGGGGTCCTGGCCGCTGACCTGACGGGACACCGTGAGGCCAGAGGTCAAGCCAGATCTCGACCGGGCCGGCCGGCCGACCATGAGGAGGGGAAACTTCGCCCGGCTGACGAAGAGACCCCGCCTGTGACCCTTAGATACCGGGCTGCCGGCAGGGTTCCAGGGTCCCTCCTTGGAGGAGCGGGAATGACGGTTCCTGAACGGCTGCATGAGTTGAACCCAAGGAGAGCGGATACGCCGCAACCGGAGAGAGGAGAGAAGCCACCCCCTCCCCGGCAGGATCGAACTGCTGAGAAACAGTCGAAGCGGACACCCGCCGGTCCGAGGGAATCTCCGGAGCAGAAAAAACTACCAGATGTCCGAGCCCCGAACGGGCAGTGCGGTCCTCCAGAGAGCTGACCGAAAGGGCAGAACAGAAATCGCAAGCCTGAGGATCGTGATCCAAGTCCAGGCAATAAACGCACGTGGAATGCGAGTCTCTCCTGGAGGAACTAACTGTGCGCCTCCCGGGGCCGGAAAAGGACTGAACCATCACCGTAGCGTAGAAGAAAAGACTGAAGTTTCAGAAAACACACTTCCAATGATTTCGAAGACCGAAATTTTTCAGGAACCAGTCGAAAACGCAGAGTGCTAAGGAGGGAACCTGAGCTTCCAAGCGGTAAGGAAGATCTGGCGTCATGGGGCGGAGCCGAGAGTTTTACCACCCGGGTGGGTGGGAGGAGCCAGCTTGAAGACCTTCCGGCAAGATTTAAAGCGGCAAGGGACCTGCCAATAAGTGTGGATGAACAACATATCCATGTCCCTAGAAAAAAAAGATTACATCATTTAAAAAAAAAAATAAATAAATAAAAAGAATGATCAAGGTAAATTGTGAGGAACGATTTAGAGCAAGTAGTGGATCAAGAACATGGAGCACGAGTGGAAACGCATAGGGGGAGGTTCAAGAGGAAAGTGAGAAAGTTTTATTTTATTGAAAGCGTGGTGAAGCCGTGGAACAATCCTCCAGCTGATGTGGTAGGCACCAAAACTATCAATGGACTGAAACATGGCTGGGACAGAGTGATGGGCTTAGAGTTTACTCAAGGTGGAAGTGGTAGGGTGGGGAGAATGGAGGTGAACAGTGTGGGTTAGAACTCTGTACAGGCAACAGGTCCTGGGTTTGTTAGGGTTTTATGGGCAGACTGGATGCACCAATGTTCTTTTTCAGCCATTATTTTCTCTGTTTCTATGCTTTCTTGGCTGCTGGTTTCCTTAAAATTATAAGCAAGAGTATTCTATCTTTTCAAGAACCATGCCCTCAGGTGTAGTGCCCTGGGATTTCAGAATGTTACCCTGCCCTGGTATGAAGTCAGTACATTATGACTCAGTGGCAGGCTAACTGGAGACTTGGTGGACAGGGCCAGGAGAACTGAATACCTGGTCTGTCTGGACCCATCTAGGGCTACTAGGATCACTGCTGCAGGATCCCTCTTGAGCTTCAGAAAGATTTTCTGTATGAGTGAAAATGGAGTGAAGGCATACAGGAACCTTTCTATCCAGTCCAAGTCCAGGGCGTCCTCTGGGACTGTCCCTCTGGCTAGTGGTCTGCAACAACACTATGGGAGCTGATCGTTTTCACAAGAAGCAAAAGGGTCTATTTGGGGAGTTTCCCCGCCATCTGATAACTGTGGCCAGAACCAGTCTGTTCGAGACCCATTTGTGATTTCCCCAACTGATTCTACTTAAGGAGTCTACCAAGATACTGTGTTTACCTGGCAAGTGCACTGCAGAAATGTTTGCTTCTAAGGTGTATTCCAGGTCCCAGATCCTCACTGCTTCTTTAATGATCTTGCCCGTGCTGTTTATGTAGTGCACCTACAAGGCCCTACATGGACAGGGACAGAGTTACCTGCAAGAGATCCTCTGTTGCTACCGGCCCCTCTGACCGCTTCACTCCACCGAGGAGGGGTTGCTAGAGATTCCCAGGGTCCATTTGAAGACCTCCGGTGCCCGTGCATTTGCTTTGGTGGCTCCTACCCTGTGGAATTCTCTACTTCCTCGGATAAGGGGGTGCCCGATTGTGGAAAGCTGTAAATCCACTCAAAATGTATTTATTTTTTCTTGCCTACTCTGGTTATAAAGTTATGGATTCTGTTTTAATTGTTTTTAAAATTTGGTTTAGCTGTCTTATAAAAGCGCTTTGAAATATGAATTGCACTTTATATAAATAAAGTTATTAGCATTATTATTATTACTACATTGTTGTGGTATTGTATGTCCTGATTTGGATAGACTGACCCTGTAGCTGGGAGGAGAAAGACTGCATTGCTAGCAGCACTGCCTTGAGCTTCAGGAGGTAGGTGTGTTCCAGTGACTCTTGTGGGCTCAAAATGCCACTCACTGTGAGGTCTTATAGGTGGGCAACCTACCCCAGAAATGAGGTATCTGTAGTAAGAATGACCGTTTGTGATTGCGAGTGTCCTTTCTTCCTTCCAGCACTCTAGTGACTTTACCAGTGCTTTTGTCACTGGCACTAGCTTTGAAAGAAGGTCCCATCTTTGAGACCACTTGTCTCCTAAGTGGTACTGGATATCTCACATTTGGAACCTGGCCCACAGAACAATACTTATGGATGTGGCCATGTGTCCCAGTAATTGTAACAAGTCCCTTGCAGATCTTGGGTATCCTTTTTTGTTAAGATTATGTTTATTCATTACTTCATAAACAGGCCATAAAGATACAATTAATGGAAACTAATACAGAATTCAACATTTGTTTGCATCAGTAATTGAATAGTCCATTAATGTTGATACCACAGGTTAGGTACATGCGTCAAGTCCAGTAAGCCCATCAAAAGATCAGCTAAACATGTTTTTCAGAAGGCTAGCCTTGCTACACCCTGCGGGAGAAAGTAAGTGCTTCATAAAACAGTACAAGGTCTTACAGAACATAGCAGCTGGAAACGTTAAGAAAAAGGAGGCTGAAATTCAAAACCTGCAAAGTTATGAACAGCACTAAGGTATGGCGTGGCACCGAACTCTAAGGCACAACGTGGTACCATGTAGTTGTTGCCATTTTATTAAGCTTCCCCAAGCAGACTGCTAGTGAAAATTAGACACCTTAAATATCAAAAAAACTAACAGGAAGGCAAAACACTGAGAACACTATGCCCTCATAATACTGAGGAACTCAGTCATTAAACCTTTTACCACTACAGTCCAATATGTTCCTTCAGGCTGTATCAGCCTTCTTCCTCAGAATGTTCAGGCTGCTGCTCTCTGGAAGCTTCACTCCAAAACTAGACCACTATACAGTCGACTAGCTTTTTAGCCTCCTCCAGATCATTAAACTGGAACGACTTGCCACCATAAGTAATGCAGCGGCTAGCAACAAGTGCGACACCCCCAGGCCTCAGAGTTGCTGCCACATAGGATCAAATAACTTTCGATAGCATCATGAAACATATGACCAGTCTGGGAGCAATTTAATATCCTGCTCATCATCCATTTTCAATGGGTAGTGAGCTCATGCCCAGCTCAGAACCACATTCCGAGTCTCAGGACCTTCCGTAGCAAGCAACATGGTGCGACTAATATCCCAGTTCATATGGGCTCTCCATAAATTAACCCAGTAAGCTTGTTTCAAGGACTCTGGGGCTGAGAGTACATCTTCAGGCATTACAGTTAGCCATTTTTTTTTTTTTTTTTGTAAGAAAGCCAGCAGCCGCCCCCCCAGAGTTCAATAAGTCGAATATTCAAACATTCATTTTCCTGTTGGTATTTTCCAAGGTTTCGACACGTGCTCTCAGATAACCATTGTCCAGGACCGTTTTGGCAAAGGTGGCCTGCATCCGCTAGAAGCGTTCATCCACTTCTGTAGCTGTTTTTATGACTCCTGCAATCTTAGTGTCCTGAGCACTAAGTCGATCCAGAACCTTCTCAGTTTTACTGTCCATATTGCAGATGGCTTTCGAAACTGTCTTCCATAGAGGAGGATCTCCACCCCCTACAGCCTGCTGCACAAGTTGAGTCTCCGGTACCCTGTTGAGATGATTGCTGTGTTGCAGTTTATGAACCTGGCCTACCAGGTTGATTTTGCAGATGTTTCTGGCTCCCCATAATGAAATTTGGTATCATCCGAAGACGTAAGAGGTAAGCAGTCGAACAGAAGAAAAATAAATAATCTCTGCTCTCGTCCCAGCACAGAAAAATAACTTATTACAGCCTGATGTATTGCTGATCAAAAGCTCATCCAGTCAAGAACATGCTGCTGTAAAGGAGACTGCTTTGGCTATCAAAGCTGCAACTCTGGTCTGTGGGAGGACAGCTTTCCCCTGCAGGGTTTTTAGTTTTGCGCCTATGAATGCCAGTACTTGAAGGGTTCTACTTTATCAAGAATCCCAGAGACTCCAACTGGCAATTTTTGGAATTTTTTAGAACTGCAAAGACAGTTTCTGGCCCACTGCCTCCAGAACCCACTTGTCTGTGGTAATGTTCACCCATTCTTGGAGGTAGTGAGCAAATGTTCCCCCCACTGGCAATGGCTGGGCAACCTGGGCAGAACTGTCAGGTGTTTTGTTTTAGCTGGGGCTTACGTGCTGGTGCTGCAGCAGCAGTACACTTTGTGCTCCTTTCTGTTCCTCTCCCTGCCCCTGTAGTAGACTCTTTGTGGCCGATACTCTTAAGGGGTATATGGGGTATAGTCTCTTGGGAAGTAACCCCTGCCTCTGCCTCTCCCTTTTTTTTTTTTTTTTTTTTTTTTTTAACCCAGTGAAGACTTATCAATAATACATACTATATCATTTACAAAGACAAAATAGGAGGAATTACTGGAGATTATGTAATAAAATTAACTCGCATAAAAAAATAAGCATTGCCATTAGCTGCGCAAAAGACTAGATATTCTGGCATACCATTTAAAAACAGACTAAATCTAATATCATGGTGCATCATTTAGAAAACCTGGAAATCAGCAGTTGGATAAAAAAGGAAAGGAAAACTGCCCGAACAACAGATTTGCTGTAAAGCGTCAAACCCACTTTGCTATTGTCCCAGTAGATATGAATCTCCATGTAACAATGAATTATTCAAAACAGAAAGTCTTCCGGTGAAGTAATTGGCTCAATGGCTGCCTAGATACAGAGCTCTCCCTCCAGCCACACCAGAAATTAGCCCCACACAGAGCAAAACTACCGAAAAATGCAGTCATCAACTAGTGGAGGCAACCTTACCAACAGATCCCACACCAAACGGAGAACAGCAGGAAAGGATCAATGAGGATCGAGTCCAGCAAGTTCGGCGGCCAGTGGCAGAGACTCTCCTTCAAGCATGGCGGATAGGGATTTGGAGGCCGAGCTGGAATCCCTGTCCCGTTCACATTTTGAAATTCTTCTATCAGAAATAAAACAATTTCGCTCGGAAACTAAACAAGAATTTACCAGGCTACACTCAGATCTCATGACCCTAAAGAAAAGAGCGAGTTCAACAGAGAAAAGAATTTTAACCACGGAAGACTAGCCGATTCACATTTCCCATGCGGTTGATTTCCTCGCTCAACATCAGAAGTGCATTGATGCAAAATGCCTAGATTTAGAGGTGCGCTCTCGAAGGGAGAACCTGAGGAATCACAGCCTCCCCAAAGGGAGCCAAGACAGGAGAGATGGCTGACTTTCTTTCTGATCTGCTCAAAAATGTCTTGGACCTACCAGAGTCCTTCACATTTAAGATCGAAAGGGCACACCACACCCTAGTATCCAAACCCACATCAGAGAAGGTCAACCTTCATTCTGTGGCAGCTAAATTTTCTAGCTACAGCGACAAGGAACTTTTTCTAAGCATGGCATGGCGGCAGAAAAAAGTAGATAACAATGGAGCTCGGCTTCTCTTTGATCAAGACTACATGGCTGTAATCCAGCAGCAGCACATGGCATATGCCCCCCCTTCTACATGCACCAAGATCTTTGGGAGTGAAATTTCAAACACCCTATCCATCGCAACTCTGGGTGCACTGGAGTACAGGCACGGAGCACTACAGTGCAGTCGAAGAAGCAGCGAAAGCCTTTCAAGAAAAGGGACACAGTCTACCAAATAATGAAAAACGAGACCTTCGGACCCCCGCTCTACGCAATGTTTGGCAACCAGTTACCCAGCACAACGGCAGGAAGGCATGGAAACACTCGGCTCCAGTGACCCTACAAGATGCTAAGGACATTTTGCAGAGGCTTACGCATACCGCTCACAAAGGGAAACCAGTAGCACCTGATGCAGAGAATACCTGAAGCAGATGACAGACAAGTGACTAAACCTTTAGTTTTCCCCTCTACTTTTTTTTTTAACCTTTAAGGGAGACCTCCTACGTCTGCCTTTTTAGAGCGCCACAAGGGACTCAAGATTTGGTGAGTTCTGCATTCGTGCAAACAATGGGATTCCGATGCGTCTGAGGTGCGTTAACTGCTCCCAATCATTTTTATCTCTTATGTGGAACTGGGCTTCACAGAGATTCTGGACAAACAGACAGTGTTGTTCCATGTTGGATTTATGTTTTTTGGCCTCTGTGGACATATGGGGAATGTTCATTTCTCCTCTATTATTTACTGCATGAAAGGGAACTTTCAAGGGGACTCTGTGTCACCATGGCAAGGACATGTGGGCTACCCTTCCATTATATACAGAAGTTTGAGACTTGCAGGAAATTACAGTGTTTCCTTTTTTTCCTCTTTACAACCATGCAGTTAAGAGGGGACTCTATCCACAGAAGATATGGGAGGATCATAGTTTAACACAGATAAGACTGGTATGACCGACGAGTTAAGGTTTAAGCATTTGCTCCGGTTCTGTTTCTTGGGTTCATAAAGAAAAAGGGGGGCCCAATCCCTATGCTCACTCCCAAGAGAGGAGAACACCAAGACAGGGAGAGGGCCCCTCCCCGCACACCCCAATAATACCCCTTACAGGAGAGGTGGCCCTCCCTGTGCTGCCTTCAGGGTCCTCTTCCCTCCCAACCACAAGGACAGCGAGGAGAAAAACAACAGACACACAGACTCGGGGAAGAAAGGTCAAGATTTAGTGATGAATGGTGAAGATACACAGAAAGATCAACAATTACGGTGGAGTACGTCATTTTCATATCTTATCTGTGTCAGTCTTCACCATTTATCCTGAGTGAGTGATACGAGCCCCGAAGGAGCCCTAAACAACCCAGGGCTAAGTTCCCTAACATCCAGTGGGTGAGACACTGGAGAAGAGAACCTTACAGGCCTGGGGAGGCCTAAGACTGGTTCGGGCGAGATGGGGAGCCCCCAGTGGGGGAAGGAAGGTGCACTGAAAGTCGCCATCTCACCCTGCGGGAAAAGAGGTGGATTCTCCGGTATGCAGAGGAGAAGATCACTCTACACCAGGCCAGGGGTGACAACCAGGATAAGCGAAGCCATGCCGTCCGCTTAATGCAGATCGCTGTCCCTATCGCTCTGGATGCCACCTCACTGGCATCATAAGATGCCCTTGCTTGGTGCCTTGCTAGCTCCACGCCCTGTGCAGAGAGGGCAATGGCTTGCATGGTTTCCTCTGCATCAGGCACTGAGGCTAGGAGCTGTCCTAGCCTGGACCACAAGAAAAAATTACTCGCCTTAGTAATTGTGTTTCTTCTAATGGAGTCTTGCTGTATTCTGACAATCTGCAGTTAGCTTCAGCCTTTAAACTGCTCCGGAGAACATAGGGTTAAATTTCTATGCAGAGCATAGAACGTTGAGATCGAGCTCAGTTGAGGTCTCTGTCTGCAGCCCTTTGAAATCCAACTGTCAGATTCTTACGGGCAAAAACTAACCACACTACGTGGAAATTGTAAAATTTGTAACTAGCCAACTGGCAACAAAAGTTTTGGATTCCCAAAGGAAGACTCAAGTCTGGAAACCCAAAACCAATCCAAATAAGGATAACAATACTAAAAGAACACCCAAAATAAAAAGGAGGGTGTGCAAGAAGCACCCTGGGGTGCTGCACTGCACCTGCCCACCCACTTCCCAAAAACCAGGTTCTGAGAGTGGAGGCAGGGAGGTCAGAATACAGCAAGACTCCATTAAAAGAAACAATTACTAAGGTGAATAATTTTTTTTTTCAAACAACATGAAGTCTTGCTGTATTCTGACAATCTGCAGACTACCAAGCAGTACCTCCATGGAGCAGGGAGAGAACCTACTTTGGGAATAGGATCTGAAGTACTGCTGTGCCAAACCGAGCATCACCACTAGCCTGGATATCCAGAGTAATGCTTGGTAAAGGTATGGACGGTTTTTTCAGGTGGCTGCTTGACAAATTTCTAACAGAGGGATATCCCTGGCAGCAGCCAGGGAAGCAGCTGTACCTCTTGTAGAGTGAGCCCTCGGGCCTGAGGGTGGAATCTTTCCCAGTTTCTCACAGCAGAACTGCATACAAGACACAATCCACCTGGCAATAGTTCTCTTGGTGGCAGGTTTGCTCTTTCCCACTTCCCCATAAATGAGGAACAACTGAAGGGATTCAAACCTGTGATCCATGGTATGCTCTATGTAGTAGCCAAGGGATCTTTTAACATCTAAATTGTGTAGCCTCCTCTCTCCTGAGGAAGAATGACCAGTGAAGAAGACAGGAAGAGACAGACTGATTCAAGTCGGAAGTCCAAAACTACTTTGATCAAGAACCTCTATTGGTTCTAAGGACCACTTTATCTCTATGAAAGGAGATAAAATCAGGTTCCACTGACAGGGCTTGCAGTTCACCGATACGTCTGGCAGAGGTACTGGCTACCAAAAAAACAGTTTTCCAAGTCAAGTACTTAAGCTCTGCTGAGGACATAGCCTCAAAAGGAGGTTGCATAAGTTGAGCAATGCAAACATTTAAGTCCCAGGCAGGGGCAGTATCCCCAAAGGGAGGATTGGTATGAAGCAATCCTTTGAAAAATTTACAGAACACAGGATGAGCCAATAGTGAGGAAGACTTCCCCACTGACAGAAAAGCAGAAACAGCTGACAAGTGTACCTTGAGAGTAGCTGGTCTGAGGCCTAGGCCATTAAGATGGATCATATAATCCAGAACTGTAGGCAATTCAGCAACGTCTGGAGAAATGCACTTCTTGGAACACCAAATGCTGAATCTTTTCCATCTGGAGTTATAAGTCTTTCTGGTGGAGGGCTTTCGAGAAGCTTTGAGAATATCCAGAACCCCCTGAGACAGATGCAAATCTGCATACTCTAACTCTTCAAGAGCCATGCCTTGAGATTGGGAGACCGAAGATTGGGGTACCAAATCCTCCCCTGAGAGGAGGTAAACAGGTTGTAATTCCTGGGAAGAGACAGGGGAAGATGGACTGCTACAGACAGTAACAAGGGGTACCAAGGCCGTCTGGCCCAGTCTGGAGCAATCAGAATCACTTTGCAAGGTTGTGACCTTATCTTGACTAGAACTTTGAACAGCAGGGGAAAAGGAAGGAAGGCATAAAGAAATTTCCCTTCCCAGTTCAAAATCAGAGCATCCAGAGGGACTGAGCCCAGGACTGGGGGGTCTGCAACAAAACAGAGGAAGTTGATGATTGTCTGGGGCTGCAAAGAGATCTACCTCTGGAGTGCCCCACCTTGAGAAAATTACTTTCAACACTTGGGGGTCCAAGGACCATTCGTGATGGCTCTGAGAGATCCTGCTCAGTGCATCTGCCAGCACACTGTCTTTTCCTGGAAGGTGGATTGCTATCAGAGAAGTCTGCAGGGAATAGCCAGGGACCACAATTTCATTGCCTCTGTGCACAAGACCGTAGACTGAGTGCCTCCCTGCTTGTTGATGTACCACATGGTGGTGGTGGTGGTGTCTGTTCCGACCTGAACTACCTTGTTCCGCACAGACAGAGAAAGCTTGCAGGGCCAGAAAAACTGCCCTGAGTTCCAGGAGATTGATATGAAGAAGGGACTCCTGAGGGGACCACAGTCCCTGGGCTGTGAGATCCCCCAGGTGAGCTCCCCACCCCAAAAGGGAAGCATCCGTGGTAAGGACCACCGAATAAGACTGAGTGATAAATGGGACCTCTTGCCTTAAATTGTCCTGATCCTGCCACCACTGAAGAACTTGGATCAGTGTCAGAGTCACTGGAATCAGCTTGGTAAGAGGGTCCTTCTTTTGGGACCAAAAGGCCCTCAGATGGAACTGAATGTCCCTCATCTGGAATCTTGCCCCTTGGACCAGTGCTGTAGAAGCTGCCATGTGGCCCAAGAGCTGCAGGAAGTGCCTTGCTGGTCGAGACACCTGAAGGCTGAAGGAAGAAGCCAATTCTATAAGAACTCTTGCCCTTTCCTCCAGGGGAAGAAAGGCTCTTGCTTTGACAGTATCTAGCTCGCCCCTATAAAGGTAAGAAGCTGTACTGGTTCGAGGACTGACTTGGGGAGGTTGAGAAGAAACCCCAGGGAAGAGAGCACTTGCTGGGTCACTTGCAGGTCTGACTTGACTTGGTCTGGAGACTGTCCCACTATGAGCCAGTCATCCAGATATGGAAAAATGAAAATCCTCTTCCTTCTTAAAAAGGCCACTTACTACACTGCTAGGCACTTTGTAAAAACCCTTGGCGCTGACGTTAGGCCAAAGGGCATTGCTTTGAACTGGTAATAGCCTGAGGGCAACTAGAACCTGAGGTACTTCCTGTGGGAGCACCTGATGGGAATGTGAAAGTAGACATCTTTGAGGCCCAGGGAGGTTAGCAAGTCCCCTGGCCTTAGAGAGGGAAGAATTATTCCCAGAGTCACCATCTTGAACCTTGGTTTTAAAAGAGGTTTGTTCAGGTATCTTAGATCTAGGATGGGTCGCCACTCGCCTGTCTTTTTTGGAGTAAGGAAATACCTGGAGTACAGACCTTTGCCCCAGTGTAGGGTAGGAACTCTCTCTCTATGGCTCCTAAGGCCAGAAGAGATTAAACCTCTGCCTCCAGGGCAAGGGTTTCAGAGAGACTTGCAGGTGGAAAAGATCTGGCTTTCATCTTCGGAAATTCTTTGAAGCTGAGAACCAGTCCCTGGCTTACTACTTCCAGAACCCACTTGTCTGAAGTAACAGACACCCAGTCCTGGATGAAATAAGCCAGCCTACCCCCTACAGGGATAGGAGAGTCGACCCGGGCAGACCCATCAGGGTGTCTGCTTGGCAGGGGTCTTAAGCTGAGGAGTGGATGCAGCCCTGCCCATCCCACTTCTGCCTCTCCCTCTGAAGAACCCCCTCTGTAAAATGGGAGAACTGGCTTGTGCTTGGTAAAAAGGCCTATGAAAAGGCCTGCCCCTACCCCTAGAATGCTGCCTTTGAGGAGTTGCCTGCCTCTCCTTGGCCTGTGCACTCCTATAGGTGGTCCTATATTCCGCCTTCTTTTTCATGTAATTCTCTGTCTACTCCCCGAACAGAGAATTACCTTCCACAGGGAAATCCATGGCCTTAGCCTGGGTGTCCTGTAAGAGGCTAGTACATCTGAGCCAAGTCATTCTCCGAAGAGCCACAGATGTAGACATGACTCTTGATGACACATCACTGAGTCCACAGCAGCATGGAACTGTACCTTATGTGTCTCAATCCCATCCGCAGCCACCTCCTCCAGCTCCTTGGCCAGCTGGGGGAGGCCTGTTTAGCCAGTGCCAGTACAGTGTCACACCTGGACTTCTGGTACCTAGCTGTATAGGCCATATAATTAGCCTGCCTGAGTCCCAAAGAGGATACCATGTATTGCTTCTTTGCCAAGGCATCCATCCTCCTGGAGTCTTTATCTGAGGGTGTGAAATCAGGCTCCTCTTGATCCTCTGTAGCTTCCTCCATAGGAAGCTGAAGAGTTTCAGCCACTTTTCTGTAAAACAAATAGTGGGGTGGGGACTCAGAGAGCCTAGGAGGGGAAACACCAGAAGGTCTGTCTGGGGAGATGTCCGGCTTAATGGGTACATCCAGACTTTCTGCTCCATCATAGTCATCATCCTGTTCAAAATCCCCCTCCTCCTCAAATTCCGGTTCACAAAAATCTTCAGGGGCATATTCCTGAACCAGTGGAACCAACCGAACCAAGCCCCTAGCCACCGGAGCCGGATCAGACTGAACCGGGCGAAGTGATTCAGCAATCCGAATCACTCAGGCAATCTCATCAGTGGTCGGAACATGAACCTCTGGATCTGAACTGGCTGATTTGTCTTTTCTTTTCCTTTTGTAGGAACCAATCCCTCAATATCACCCTGGTCAGAGGGCACTCCTTCTGGTTCGGTCGGAACCGAACTGGGCTGGCCATCCGGGTCAGCGGACTTCTCGGCCTCCTTTTCTCTAAGTCTACCTAATCTCTATTCCAGGGTAGACTTAGGAAAATTTCTGCAAATTTGGCAGTCTGTATCGAGGTGTTCAAACCCCAGACAATAAACACAGGTGGTGTGGGGGTCGGCCTTAGCAAAGACTTCCCCACACTCAGTACAGTGTTGAAACCCAGTGGGCCCGGTTTTTTTCTTGGGTTTCTCAGACATGGCTAACCTACCCAAACTTGCCCTTTTTTCGGCAACCGCCAGGCAAGACTCCCTTATCGGTTCCTAACCGTGTCACAGGTATTGGAAAAAACATTTAAAATACTTTTTTTTTTTTTTTTTTTTTTTTAAACCGATAAGGACTGGTAACCACACACTAAAGAAAAGTACAAGAAATCAATCTAAAGGATCGGTTCAGCCGAACCGATCGAACAAACTTACAATTTCCACACAATAATCAGAAACTATCTAGTACTCATGGTACCGCAGACAGAGCCTGAACAGACGATGCGAAATAATAATTCGGAATAATTTCGGTTTAAAACAGACACTTTAACCGACTTTTAAACAGAGCTGAAGGAGAAATCTCCAGAGCGACTGTTCAGTGAGGTGGAGTAAAGAATCTGACGGCTGGATTTCAAAGGGCTGCAGACAGAGACCTCAACCGAGCTCGAGCTCAACGTTCTATGCTCTGCATAGAAATTTAACCCTATGTTTTCCGGGGCAGTTTAAAGGCTGGAGCTAACTGCAGATTGTCAGACTACAGCAAGACTTAATGATGTCTGAAGAACCTATCGTAGGCTGCAAAGTGAGCCTGATGTGAAGCAATAGAAAGGAGGATCCGTGGCGAACAGAAAACTCTTCTCCCCAAAAACCGAAGTCCGCAGAGTCAGAGTCTGGGGGTCAGTCACAGTGGGGGCACAAGGCCCAGAGGGAGGTGTCCAGGGAGGTCAAGCCCGAAGACGGATGAGACAAAGAACCTGGAGACCCGGATGGGGCGCAATACCATTGGCGTAGGTCCCTTGGGGCTGGAACAGTGGAGAAGGGACGTAGCCAAAGCTGATGTGTCACCTCCTGGAAAGGAACAGGCCAGGCAGGAACCACCAGGTTGGCTACACTGAACTCACCTAAGAAGGCGCACGTCACATGCTTGGGATTGATGACAGGGACCAGGGTAAGATGGATCCTGTCCAACATCCTCACGAGGAAGTGCTGACAGGAAGAAAGATCAGATGCTGGGGAGATGTGGACAGATAATTCCTCTCCCTATGAGGAGGAGGAAGATGATGCAGGCAAGCTCAGAGGTTCAGGGTCCAGCTGCACGGAAGCATGGTGGAACACCTGCTGGTCCAGGACATGGAGATAGGTGGGGAAATGTGCAGCGGAACCTCTGAACTGTTCCCAAGTAAGAGATCTCCTAGGACCGGGAATACCTGGGATAGCCAGGGAAGGAGACAGAGGCTCAGCGGACAAGCTCCTAGCAACATGAGAACGGTCACTGTCAGGGCAGGGGGGCCAAAAGGAAACTCCCCGCAAAGAGGGAGCTCCGAAGATCCCAGCAGCTAACAGCCGTTCAACCGGATCGGAACGGTCAGAGCTGTGCCCATGGGAAGAAATCCCCCCGTGACTCCAGAAGGACGGTCTCTGACCTCAGAAGTTGAAGTCCCTCTCAAGGACCGATCCAGGGAAGAGCAAGGGTCTACACTGCGGTTCATCCCAGAACCCGACCAGGCTCCGGCGAGGGAGCACTGCACCGCACCCTTACTCCTCAACCCTTCAGAGTCTGAGAAGGACCTCGTCCTCATAGTCACCAGCCTAGGCAGCTGACAACTCCAGGCAACCTCTGAGGGGTCCACCCAGGACTAGTACCTTCCCATTCCTGGCGTGCCCCGCGCTGTCCCAAACTTGGACTGTCCAAACACATCAGGGAAGGGGGTGCACCAACTGGAGGAGCAGAAGTGCCAGTGGCCCCAGGCTGCACAGCAGTGGCCACGGGGACCACTGCTGGCTAGTCAGTATCATTGACCCTAGGGCCTACTGGCAATGACCGACCCCCAGAGGGAGGCCAAGTGGGGGGCGAGGTGCTGGAAACGGAGGGATCAGAGGATTCAGAAGAATCCGGGAGGCAATCTGGATCAGACCCAGAGTCCGTCTCCAAGGAGGCAGACTCCGAGGTCTGATGCCAGATCACCCCTCAATTCCCGGACCACGAGTCAAACCACCTTCCACCCCGGCGCCACGAACATCACTGTAGTCAGGTGCGGTGCCGAGCACAACGCCGCGTTCTCCCCCAGCACGCAAGTGGCACCGGAGCCAAGCATGGGACCACGGTTGATAATGTCACCCTCCCCAGAGCCGCGAACAGCACCATAGTCGGGCGCAACACCGATCGCGGCGCCGTGCTCCCCCAGGCACTGTAAGTGGCGCGGGAGCCAAGGTCGGTGCTGACCACAGTGCTGCCCCAAACCCAGGCGCCGCGAACAGTGCCAGAGTCAGAGGCAGTGCCGGCTTCAGTCCCGGCGCCAGAAACAGGCCCAGAAAACACCACAGCACTACCCCCGGCACCACCGATATCCCCAATGCCGCGAATGGCGCCAGGAGCAACAAGCGGTGCGAGAGGCGGCCTGGCGCCCAGGCCTCCTAATCCCGCAGCAATGTGAACGATGCCAGGACCAAGAACGGCACCGCGAGACGATGCAGAGGACAGTGCCAGTCCAGACCAGGAGGGCCCAGAACACGACACCAAGGGAGCCTTCACCGACGAAGAGGCGACTGCCAAAGCAGTGCCTCCCAACTGTCCCCCGAGGAGGACAGACTGGGCCTCCTGCACCGCAGAAGGAGCACCCACCACGGCAAGGCTAAGAGAGGTGAGGGCCCCTCCTCCACGGGCCATATAGGACCGGGAGGGGAACCGGAGGAAGGGCCGAGATTCCTCACCTTGGCCTGTCGACTGTGAACCTGTGCACCGAAAGTCAGCGGCGCACACCCGACTTTAAACACACGGATTTCAACAACTCGACAGTCCATGGAGAGCAGGCGTCGCAGTTGTCCATATCATGGGTCGGGCCAAGGTAGCAGTCATGCTGGTCCGTCACAGAATAAAGGCGGCCACAGGGGCACAGACGCATAGAAGGCCGCCACACTTTCAATGGGTTTTGCTCCCCAGGAAGAGACATGACCGTTCGGCAAACAACAAAAACAGTACTTGACGCTGCTTAAAAGTAATGAAACGATCTTCCCGGCTGAAGCGACATCAAGCAGGGTGAACAGAACCGACACACACACACACACACGGCCGACGAACTAGGCCGCAAAACGCAGTGTTGCTAGCAGAGTCTCCACACGAGGTATTCACTCGACGGTGGGAGAAGAAGAACTGGGGCTGGGGCGGAGTAAACGAAAGATAACAGCCAACCCGCGGGCGCCACGTAGAACGTTGGCTTCAAGAGCAGTGCCAGCCCTGCGTCAACTCCGCCCATAGGAAAAAAAAGTTTCCCACAAGGTCCTAGCTCCGGCGCTGTACCCCACTAGTGATGAATGGTGAAGACTGACACAGATTCGATTCACAGTTTGAACTCTTATGGAGGAGATTGGTATTCTACATGGGTACTGAGAGGCCTGACTTTATCCCTTAGACTGTCAGCCTTGGGAAGAGGAAATTCTACCTATGGGTGGCTCCTCTTGGACCTGTTAAGCGGAGAGGGTGACCCATGTTTTATTACCAAATTAAACCTCCACACTTTGCCTATGTTTTAGCAACCTATAATCCTTACAGCTCAACCAAGATCTCCTGACTGTACTGACAGGAACCTATTTCTCCCCTATTTATTATAATATCATTTTACATTGGTATAAAATACCCCTAATTACTGTATCTAGTACCATAATGATTTGGTTTTGTGATTTTTAAAACAATCAACTGTATCAAGTGGCAAATTCGGTCTTGTTTTGTTCATATGTATACTAATGTTAAAACATCTTTTAAATAGAAGTAAAAAAAAAAAAAAAAAGCAAGTAAACGGAGTATTATTGGTAACAACACAGAACAGTATCTTTAAGAAGGAAAACAGAAACCTTTCCAGAGCAAGTAGGTAGTGGTGCGCCACCTCCCCCCCCCCCAAAACAAAAGATGTCAGTATGAGGAAGCTCAAGCGGCTGCCTGAAAAGCCGAGAAACAAGGCCTACAGAGAAATAAATTATAAGTCAGCCGTCTCAGACTGATGCCAAGGGCGCCACATTTCGAAGAGTATCAGTATCTAAATGAATGGCACTGATTATTCTTTCCATTCGTTCTGTATCAGCCACTCTCGACCTCCACCAATGGAAACACTAATCCAGTGAGTTTTTAAATTTCTAAATGAATATCCTGCCAAAAGTTCAGGAGTCTGGGGCAGTCCCAGAAAATATGATAATGGGTTCCTCGGGCACCTCCATAGTCACGCCAGCATAGATCAGATTGGCTGGAATGAAAGTGTTTGGTAATTACTGGTGTTCTAAAAAGCGAGCTAGCACTTTCCAGTTAAACTCTCAAGAAAAAGGGAGGCTGTGACCTGCCAGCCTAAGTGAAGGGACTCTGACCAGCAAGTTATGTTAATCTGGGTACCACTTTCCTGTTCCCATATTAGCCGTATGTTGTGTATGTAATGTCTATTTGCAAATATCTGTAATGGTCCTCCTTCTGAAGGGAATAAATGTCTTTCAATCTAGCAAAGGGCAAGCACCCACGCTCCTCTGTGCATTGTGAAAATGCAGTTTATGCCATTCCCAGTAAGAGTACCCAGGATCTAATTTTTTTTTGGGGGGGGGAATGAATTTTTATGACGAATAAGTGAGAGGGGTCCAAGAGTGTCAGGGGTATTTATAGGTTTTTGGAGGTGTACTAGGACACGTAAGGAATGTCTTAGCCAAGGATTATGAATTTGCTACCAGTTATGGGGAGGAATCACACTGGTTGGTCAACTGCCAGAGTCCCCGCTGAGCCTCCAGTGAAACGAGTGACAAAAGTCGCAGGTCTGGGGATCGTGATCATGCCCCAGGCAGTAGACGCATGTGGCGTGCTGGTCGGTCCTGGATATCTTCTGTCCGCAAGGATCGAGCAGAAGACAAAAACTCATAAGAGTTGACGTTTTGGAAGTAAGGCCTATCCAGGACGGGAAGCAGTATAGCACAGTGGTCTAAGGCTCTGAGCTGCAAATCTGGTGACATCCTGCAGACCAGACCTGGGTTTGAATCCCACAGCTTCCACTTGCATACTGTGTGACCCTGAGCAAGTCACTTAACCTCCTTGTGCTCCCAGGTCGCTCCTGTAAAAAAGCTCTCAGCTTATTGTGCTATACCTGGTTAAACAACTAAATAAAAAAAAATTCCAAAAAATTTAAGCGTTAGGGGCCTATTCAACGCGGGAGTGGTAAGGAGGGAACCTGCTTCTCCCAGCAGAAAGGAAGATCTGGCGTCATGGGGCGGAGCCGAGGGAGTCACTACCTGGGTGGGAAGAGCCAGCTTGAAGACTTTCCGGCAAGCTCTTAAAGGGAAAGGACACTTCCAGAAGTGTGGATAGAACATCATATCCACACCCCTAGAAATACAGGTTACTCACCTGTAACAGGAGTTCTAGGAATGGTATATGTTGTTCATCCACACTCATTGGCAGTATCCTTGCCGCTTTAAATCTTGCCGGAGGTCTTCAGCTCGCTCCTCCCACCCACCGGTGGTATAACTCGGCTCCGCCTATGACGCCAGATCTGGCCCGCTGGAAGCTCAGGTTGTGCTGTCCGAGCCGGGAGGTCGGGTGGTCGTAGGATGAACAACATATACCATTCCTAGAACTCCTGTTACAGGTGAGTAACCTGTATTTCTAGGACATGGATATGTTGTTCATCCACACTCATTGGCAGACTCCTAGCAGTTCTCCGGGAGGAGGGAGGCAAGACGACACCCCAATACTTACTTGGGAAAGAGAGACTGAGAACCGAGGCCCCAAAACCAGCATCCCGCGTGACTCAAGGTCGATGTGGTAATGGGTAATAAGGTGTTTGCTGACTTCCAGGTAGCAGCCCTGCAGATTTCCTGGATAGGGACGTCCCTGGAAGCAGCCACTGCGCAGCAGTATGGCGGTAGAATGAGCTCTTATCCTCTGGGAGGCTCCATGCCCGCCAACTTATAGCAGAGATCTATGCAGGAGGTTACCCACCTGCTTATCGTCCGCTTGGCTGCAGGTCTGCCAGATGCGCTTCAGCGTAGGTGACAAACAGCTGGCGAACCTCTCCCGAATTTCAGCCGCAGCTCCTTATAATAAGCGAGCGCCTTCTAGGGTCCAGAGTATGGAGCCTATATTCGCCTCCGAGGTGTGATTGGGGTAGAACACCGCAGAGTCAACACCTGGTTAAGGTGAAACCCACACCACCTTCGAAGGAATTTCGGTGGGGCGCAGGACAACCTTGTCCCTGTGGAAGACCAGGTAAGGAGACTCGATGGAGCGCCTGGAGCTCTCCCATCCTTCTGGCTGACGTGATAGCCACCAAGAAGGCGGTCTTCCACGACAGGTGAGAGAGAGCACACCTGTGCATAGGTTCGAATGGCTTGCCCATGAGCTTTGCCAGTACCAGCAGTAGATCCCACGGAGGTGGGGGTTCCCGCACTGGAGGGGAAATGTGATCAAGGCCTTTGAAAAAGCGCCAGACCACCTTCTCCTGCGCCACCGACTGCTTCCCGGCCCGCGCCGGTAAGCAGAGATGGCTGCCAGGTGCACCCTTAGGGTCGCCGACCTAAGCCCTTGACTAGAAAGGGACCATAAATAGTCCAAGATGCTTGCCAAGGAACAGGAGGAAGGGTCCAAGCCCTTGTTTCTGACACCAAATGGAAAACCTTTTCCATTTGAAGGCATAGCATTTTCTGGTCGACTCTTACGGGACGCCTCAACTACATTGAGGACCTCGTCGAAAGACCCAAAGCCTGGAACTCTAGCCGCTCAGGAACCAGGCCGTCAGGTGCAGGGATTAAAGGTCCGGATGGAACACCTTCCCTGATTGACTGAGAGAGCAGGTCCGGGCGAGCTGGAAGCTGCCAGAGTCCTGGAGCTGAGACTGAGGAGATCTGGTACCAGAACTGGCGAGGCCAGTCTGGGGCTATCAGAATCACCTGCGCCTTGTCCCTCCTCGCCTTGAGAAGCACCTTGTGGATCAAGGGAAATGGGGAAAGGCGTAAAGAGGCCCGGGTCCATTGCCTCGAGAAGGCATCCCCTGCAGCGAGCCCTGCTGAGGGGGCGGGCATGGAACAGACTCAGCTTGCTTCTCCATGGAGGCAAACAGGTCCACCTGAGGTGTGCCCCAAAGGGAGAACAGATGCTGTACTACCTCCGCAGGAGAGACCACTGGGATGCAGCCCTATCCGGCTCAGGGCATCGGCCAGGGTGTTGGAGGCTCCTGCCACTGGAATGGCTAGGAGATCCGCCCAGGCTGCGCACGAGTGACCAAATGCGGAGAGCTTCTTGCATAGAAGCATGGAGCGGCCCCGCCCTGGCGGTTTAGATAGTACATGGTCGTGGTATTGTCCGCCTGACTCGGACCACTTGACCCCGGAGGAACGGAGCAAAGGCGGTGAGAGCTAGGCGGACCGCCGAGCTCCAGCAGGTTGATGTGGCATCGACTCCCGGGGACCAGAGGCCATGAGCCCGGTGTTCCCCAGATGGGCACCCCAACCCATCAGAGAGGCATCGGTCGACAGAGAGACCGCCGCTCGGGCGGACGTAACGGGATGCCCTCCTGCAATGATCTGGAACGGTCCACCACTGGAGAGCATTCCACATCCCCTGTGTCACCGGCACAAGCTGGTCCAAGGGATCGCAGCTGCCAGACCACTGGCTGGCCAGTCCCCACTGAAGGGGACGATGTTCCAGCGGCCCAACGGACCACGCTGGTACAGGCCGCCATGAGACCCAGGAGGCGAGGAAGTCCCGGCAGGGCGCATTGCCCAACCAGAAATGATCGGGCAAAGGAGGAAAGAACCTCGCCCCGTCCGCCGGAGCCGCGCCTGGCTCGAAGAGAGTCGAGCTGCGCCGATGAATAAAATCACCTGCTTCGCTCGAGTCCGACTTGGCCTCGCTGATAAGGAGGCCCAGTTGAGAGCAGACCTGAGGGCCAGATCTCTGACCACTCCGCCTCCTTCCTGGAGGGAGCTGCTATCAGCCAGTCGCCCAGGTAAGGGTACACCCGACCCCTCGGCGCTCAGAGGGAATGCTGTCACCACTGCCATGCATTTGGTGAAGACCCTGGGAGCTGGAGACAAGTCAAGGGCATGGCTTGAATCAAGAGAGATCCTTCCGCTCGAAGCGAAGGAATCTCTGGTGAGACGGACGGATAGGGACGGAAAAACGCGCCCTGCAAGTCCAGAGAGCAGAACCACCCCCGGCTCCAAGGATGGTATTATCTGAGCCAGAGTGACCATCCTGAAGGTTCGAGACCTTAGGAACTTGTTTAGGTCGTGTAGGTCGAGAATGGGGCGCCAGCCCCCCGTCCGTTTCGGAACCAGGAAGTACCTGGACACAAACCCTGGGTCTGAAGGAGGGTCCACCACCTCTCTTACCACCTCCTTCTGGAGGAGGAGAGCGATGTCGGCTCGACGAGCCGCCAGTGAGGCTGGGGATCCCGAAGCCCCCCGAGGGGCGACGGCTCTGAAGGGTGGTGCCTGCTCGAATTCCAGAGGCAGGCCTCTTCCCACCACCTCCAAGACCCACCTGTCCGTGGTAACAGCGGACCAGGCGGAACGGAAGTGCCGGAGCCGCCCCCACGGGGACCTAGGGTAAGGGACGGGATGGGGGACACCCTCAGCCCGTCACTGGGCAGGCTTGGAGGAGGGACCGCCGAGGGACCTCCTGGGCCTTTCCTCCTGCCTCCTGTTAGAGGAAGCCGAGGCTTGGGTTTGGGATGCCAAGGCCGAGCCTGCTGGCCCTGACGTTGCTGGGCCGGGCCACGGGGCACAGAAGGACGAAAGGGCTTAGGCTGTGGTTTGCGGCCTTGTCCTTCTGAGCGGAAGAGACCGAGTCCAAGGTGGCATTGGACTTCTCGATCCTCTGCAGGTGACCTTCCACCCCAGGGTCAAGAGGTCAGTCCCCAAAAGGGAACATCCGCCAACTTGTGCTGGGTATCCGGTAAAGGTGGATATCCTCAGCCAAGCCCGCCGACGAGTAGCCACTGCGGCCGCCACCGATCTGGCACATGAGTCCCCTATATCCAAAGCAGTCTGGAGCTGCTGTTTGGCCACTGCCCTGCCCTGGTCCCGCACCTGCTTAACCGTAGTCTGCAGATCGGCGGGAAGATGAGGGATGACCTCATCCAGGGAGCCCAACAGGGCATGAGAAAAATGTGCCATGAGGACGGCCGAACTGGCCTGACGAAGGCCGAGAGAGGACGCAGCGTAGACTTTTCGCCCGACATAGTCCAATTTCTTGGACTCCTTGTCAGGAGGTTTGTCCACATCCCTGGCGCTGCGGTGCCGGAAAACGCTGTCGGTAACCAACCCCTCAGCAGAGGGTGTTCCAAAACCGGACAAGGAACCGTGGACCAGATACTTCCTGGCCATCCTGGCCGGGCGAGGGCAGGAAGCAGGGCTGCCAAAGTTCCAGTGTGGACCCACTATGGCCTCGCCACCGGAAAGGCCTCCGCCGGAGAATCCCCGTCCAGAATCTCCGTGAGGGGATACCTGGCCCGCTTGGAACGGGTTCGAGCTCCATCCCGTAGACTCGAGATGAGCCAAGCAGTCCTAGGAAGGACGACGGGCTATCGTCCATTGACTGACCTCCTGAAGACTCCAAGTCCAGTCGCTGGAGAAGAAGGAGGAATCATCTTCGACTCGGAAGAGTCCTCGAAGAGCTGCCTCTGGCCTGAGCCCCTTCACCTGCCGAGGTCGGTCGGGAGTGAGGGTAACTGACAGCCGATGGGGTAAACCCTTAGCCGACCGAGAATCCTTGGTCGGAGCCCCAATTGGTGGCTGTGGAGGCGGAGGTTCCACCGGAATCGGTGGAGCAGCTGGTTTTGGCCGAACAACCGGCCTGGGTATAGGCTCCTCGGACAAGTCGAGGGGTTGTGTCGGCCGTTCCGGTGACAGCCACTTAATGGCCGGGGAAGGCGCCGGAGTCGGCTTATTCCCGGCCAGGAGGAGCTATTGCAACATAAGGTCTCGCATCGCCGACGTACTTTACGCCGAAGCCTCCTCATCCGAGGAGGAGGACGAGATCAGCGGCGACGCCGCCATCATGCGAGATCCGAGACCGCTTATGACGGGGAACGGGCTGACCGCCAAGAGGTCCGAGACCGAGACCGAGAGTCCCGGAATTTCCGGGTCGGTGCAGGAGGTGTCGGCCGGAACCGACACTCCTTCGCTCGGAAGGTCCATCCGAGGGCTCCGGAACCGAGGCACAGGCGAGCCCACGGATCCTCAACTCTCCGGGGAACCGGGAGAGGGAATCTCGGCTAAAGGCGACAGCCTGTCAATGGGTCGAGAAAATCTCGACTTCATCAGTGGAGTCTCGTCAACTGACCTGACGGGGACACCGTGAGGCCAGTGGCCGAAGCTGAGCGGTCGACCGAAGCCGACGGTCGACGGCCCGGGGAGAGGGACCTTTCCCGCTCCCAAGAGCGTCGACGGAGGGACTTACCCTTGTCCCTCTTTTTGGACCGAGAAAAAGGTCCAGCAGACGCAGGCCCTTCTCCTTTAGTGGAGAGGGACAGACAAAGCTCCTTAAAGGAAGCCGTGTAGGAAGAACCCAGAGAGAGCGGGATAAATGCCGCGGCCGAGGAAGATACGGCCCGCGCCGCCTCCTCTTCGAGGGCGACCATCCGCTCGAGCTGATCCGCCGAGCCCGGCGCCGCGGACACCGCCAACCGGGCCTCCTTGACTTCACCGAGGGAACGCTTCTCGGGACGGCCCAGTTGCAATCGGGCAGCACGGTCTTCGAGGACGAGGGCCGAGAAAGATGAGCACAGGTCGCAAGCCTGCGGGTCGTGCTCAAGGCCTAAGCAGTAGACACACGTGGAGTGTGGATCCGTCCGAGACATCTTCTACCCGCATGGGCATCTCCGAAAACCGGGAGTCGATTTATCCATCGCAGCCGCGAGGGATCGAAGACTGAAGTCTTTTTGCAAAATATTATTTTTAAACCGCAAACGGAGAAATAGGAACAGTCTCAAACGCAGAGCGTTAAGGAGGGAACCTGAGCTTCCAAGCGGTAAGGAAGATCTGGCGTCATGGGGCGGAGCCGAGAGTTATACCACCCGGGTGGGTGGGAGGAGCAAGCTTGAAGACCTTCCGGCAAGATTTAAAGCGGCAAGGATACTGCCAATGAGTGTGGATAGAACAACATATCCATGTCCCTAGAAAAGAAAGTTACAGACTTCCAGATATTCTTTGGTAACCAAAGCAAAGGCAGGCCAAGATTGGTAATCTTCCAGCAGAGAAGGTGGGGGCGAAAACAGTGGTGGGGTATGAGAATGCATGGGATAAGCACAAGGGAATCACTGTGAAAAGGAAAAGTGGGGCAGAAAGAGCTGCAGAGATCAGGCACGGTCTGTGGTAATAGAGTAGATAGGAAGAAATGGGCAGACTGGACAGGCCAGACAGTCCTTATCTGCCGTCAAATTCTATGCTTCAATGTAACCAGGTATGGCATACTACGTACAAGGGCTGATTTTCAGGGGTGACCCGAGAGTACCGGGGAGGTTAAGTGACTTGCTCAGAGTCACACAGAATGTAAGTGGAGGTTGTGGGAATTAAACCCAGGTCTGCTGGATGTGATGGACAAAGGTCATTCACAGCTCAGGGCTAGCGCTGCCAGTCACCGGTGGAGCCAAAAAACTATACTTAAATGGCAATATCTACAACTGTTTGATGCAAACAAATGTTGATTAAAGGACAACTAAACCCCTAGTTCTGCCCTTAAAACAGTTCCAAAAAAATGGGCTCACAGTAAGATAAAAGGAAGGCTGTTTACATTGCTGCTAAAACTGTATTTATATAATAAACATAAACGCAGTTTTGTCGCATTTGAAAAATGTAAACAGCCCTCCAGTTTCAAAACTCCTGCGGCACTGCGCTACAGAATGGCCAACAAACATGGGACGTACTGACGTCCAGGAAGCGAGAGCTAGACTGCTCTCTACACTCAATGCTAACTATGTACTAAATATTACTAACATTTGATGTATTTTTTAAGAAAGATCAAAATCATGACAACGTATATTATTTCATCCAATACACATGTTAAGCTATAGTTCTGATCATGTTTCTATGTAGCTGGTGCCAAATTTACAAAGTTTCACAGGCTTTTGGAGCTGAATGCTTTCATGCAGTACAAAAAGTACAATTACGTAAGCTTTTAAGCTCAGCCTGTGTCAATACCTCATCTCCTGTGCCTCCTGCGACTGCTACACCCAAATGGTTTATCCCCCCAACCCCATCCATCCTTCCCTCCCTACTCCCTCCCTCCACACACCTCCTCGCTGATCCTGCCCCACCCCCACTCCCTCTTTTTCTCCCTCTTTACACCAGCTTCTGACCTCACCTCCCTCTGTCAGATGGCTACCTATACGAATCTATATTGTTTATATTGTTGTAGAAGTGATTTGTTCAATTGTGACGTTTTGGTAATTGACAAAGCCCTCATGCTGCTATGTTTATTTCTCTTTTGCACAACACCACTGCCTGTCCTAATGTTTCAAGTAACCTGACATGGAACCTTTGTAAAAGAGCCCCTGGCTCAAAAGTGTATCTGATTCCCTTAAATAAATAAAATAAAGAAAGAACTTACCATAACAGAGCTTCAAGAGGAGCTGTTGCAGCAGGCAACACTGATAGGACTGAAGCCTCCAAGCACCAGGGCCACACGGAAAACTTCTAGGTAGCAGTCTATCATGGAGGACGGCCCACAATGACGTCTGCCAGTCCTACAATGGGGCAGTCCCCCACACCTACCTCAGTTCACCCATCGGAGATCCCAAACAGGAGGCAAAATGGGGAACCAAGGTGGTTCCTCAGAGCCGAGGAAAAGGCAAAGAGGTGCAAAGGAGATGAAACTATCAGGGGGAATGAGGGAAGGAAAGCAGCGCCTACTGCAAGAGCTCCTCTCTAGAAGATCTACTGTTACGGTAAGTTTTTACTAACTGTACTATTTTACTGGGGGGTGGGGGCTTGCTGAAGACAACACTGGTAGGACTGAGTCCCAAGCAGTACTGGAATTGACCCAAAGGTCAGCCGGGAGGAGGTAGAAGATGTAAGCAGAAGACTCAGGAAAGAAGGCCCTGAAGGTTCTGCGAGTCCGAAATTGGCCCTGTGTCTAGAAGCAATATCCAGACTGTAGTGGCAAATAAAGGTGTGGACAATACTTCAAGTGGCAGTAATACAGATGTGGAGTGGACTTTCACCGCCCCAGGAAAGGGCTTGTTGTACTTGCAGTAACAGTAATCAATGCAATTAGCCAACCATTTCGACAAACGTGGTTTCGAAACAGGAGCCCCCTCTCTTTTGGGGGAAAATGAAACAAACAGCTGGATAGTTTTTCAACAGTCCAGGTGCGGTTTGTGTAATAACAAAGCACTCTGTGAACATCCAAAGTATGGAGTAAGGCCTCCCGTTGAATAGACTACTCAGGAAAATAAACTGGTAGGTGGTATGCATGATCATTAACTTTCTTTAACTCCTTCTGCCGCTCTGCTATCGACTCCCCTTCCCGCTCCCACCACTGTGAACGCTATCGCTCTCTAACCTTCCTTCCACAATCTCACAGACGCATCTCTCACTGTGCCAAACTAACCACCAAATTCTGGTTCGGGGGGCTCCCCTCCTATCTCTGATCTCTCTCTCTCTCTCTCCACTCCACTTCCTCCCACCCACTCTCTCAGATCAAATGACGTCCGCACCTTGACGGTCCCTCGTTGTTTCACCCTCATCGGTCAGACTGGTTTCGCCCGTTGTTTACCTAAAATCTGGAATTCCCTCCCCCCCAAAATATGACACTCCGCCACCTACTCCCTTACCTCTGCCCTACATAATTACCTTTCCCTCAGCTGTTCCTGCTTTAACCCATCTTAATACCCATCCCCAGTTTCTGCCTTCCTATTACGCCCCCAAGCAGAGTTCTCAACATCCTGAAGGGGGAAATCAGGAAATGGCTACCCCTTCTCCTCATATGCAGTTCTTGCCTCTCCCCCCCTCTTGACCTACCCTTTTGGGTCACCAATGTGCACAACCTAACCCCATCCTTTTTACTCCAACAGCACTTGCGTACTACCTCCGGTCTGCTCCTGGTACACACATTCACTATAAGTGGTTCTATCGCATTATTACTGTTTTGTACGTTTATATGTTCTCTTATATGATTTTGGACATGTATTGTAATTTACCCAATGTTCCACTACTGTTTATTGTACAATACCTTGTGTTCCAACTGTTGCACAATCTTACAATGTTGTATTGTTTGTACTAACCACATACTATTGTTAACTGATCATCCTTCATAACCCTATGTAACCCCTTCCCCCAGGCCACACCGTGAGATGAGCAACTCGTTGTTCAGTGTGCCCTCCTGGTGAAACATTTCAATAAATAAATAAAATCATGCACGTGGGGAGTGGAGACCCAGGAGAGAACCACAAGACTGGGGGGAGCTGCTGTCAGTCACCAAGGAGAAAAAAGATCTGGGGGGTCATTATCACAGATGACCAGAAGGCCAACAAGCAGGCAGCAAAGGTGGTGGAGAAGGCCAGTGGGATGTTGGGGCGTATAGGAAAGGGCATCACAAGCTGCAGGAGGGAGGTACTAGTTCCACGGTACAAAACAGTGGCGAGGCCTCGTCTGGAATACTGTGAGCAGTTCTGGAGGCCGCACCTTTGTAAAGACATACACAGGATGGAGACGGTGCAGAGGAGGGTAAAGTACAGTTATGTAAGAACTTACCACAACAGTAGATCTTCGAGAGAGGCTCTTGCAGTAGGTAATAACATATAGGACCGACGCTGGCCGACGGCAGGACCCCACAGAAAAATTTTCTAGCTAGCAGTCCCTGGCATGGGACCGCCCCCTTGTCAGGTGACCGGCGTCATGCGACGTCGGTATAAAGGGGCGATCCCAGGCGCCCGCCTTCAGTTCTTTCCGCCACAGGCGGAAGGCCGGACGAGAGAAGCAGATATTTCCCTCAATGGAAAAGGAGCTGAAAAAGCCTAGGGGATGAGCGGGCGGAAGAGTATTCACTGCAAGAGCCTCTCTCGAAGATCTACTGTTACGGTAAGTTCTTACGTAACTGTACTATCTTACTTCGAGAGGGCTCTTGCAGTAGGTGATACATATAGGACAGAATCCCAAGCAGTCTGGAACCAATAAGAAAGGCACCAGGAGGAGGAACTACTCAGATAAGTAGTAGGAAAGCTTGCAACCCTCAAGAAAGGAGGCCTTGCAAGACCGCTAACCCGAAGCCTGCTCTACGATGAGAGGCAATGTCCAAACTGTAATGTTTAGTGAAGGTATGGACGGAAGTCCAAGTGGCGGCAGCACAAATGTCTGCCGCGGACACATTCTTGAAACAAGCCGCAGAGGCAGCAACTCCACGAGTGGAGTGACCTCTGACTTGACCCGGAAGGGTCTTGTTATACTTGTCATAACAGAAAGTGATGCAATGAGCCAACCACTTTGACAGGCATTGCTTGGAAACAGCATTGCCTTCTCTTTTGTGAGCGAAAGAGACAAACAACTGATCAGTCTTTCTGAGATCTTTCGTCCTATTGGTATAATATCTCAGAATCCTGTGAACATCCATGGTGTGAAGCAAGTATTCTCCATGATTGGAGTATTGCGTGAAAAAGGCAGGTAATTCAATAGACTGATTCAAAGCAGATGCAGCTACCACCTTCGGGAGAAACTTAAGAGTTTGTGCAGAGAGCTACTCGTTCTTTGTGGAAGGTCAAGTAAGGGATTTTGCACATAAGGGTCTGAAGCTCGGAAATTCTGCGAGCTGAGGTAATGGCCACTAAGAAAAGCGTCTTCCACGATAAAAACTTCAAGTCTGCAGAAGCCGCGGGCTCGAAGGGGGGAAGAGCAAGTTTTTCAAGGACAAAATTTAAGTCCCAAGGTGGAGCTGGGGTCCGGATCGGGGGGTCTGAGATGAAGGACCCCTCTAAGGAAGGTTTTGGATACCTCTAGCTGGGCAAAGGCCTTATCAGCGAAAGGTACGTGGTAGGCAGAGATAGCTGCCATGTGAACCTTCAGAGAGGAGTGATAGAGACCCAGGTCGAAGAGATGACGCATGTAATCCAGCAAAGTGGTTACGGGGCAGGAAAAGGGTTCCTCGTTCCTGGACACGGCCCAGATGGAAAATCTCTTCCATTTCATGCCATAAGTGGACCTAGTAGAGGGCTTTCTAGCCTCTACCAAAATCTTGGCTACCTTAGGGGATACTCCAAAGCAAGATTGAACTAGGTCTGAAGGAGCCATGCATGAAGTTGAAGGGACTTGAGTCCCGGATGGACCAGGGTCCCCTGATCCTGAGTCAGCAATCCCGGAGATAAGGGAAGAGGAAGAGGAGGAACCTCCGAGTATTGTTGTAGAAGAGAGAACCAAATTTGCCTGGGCCAGAAAGGAGCAATTAGAATCACTTTTGCTCCTTCTAGAGCCAGTTTCTGTAACACACGAGGGACCAGTGGAATTGGGGGGAAAAGCACAGACGAATCTGTCCTTCCAGCTTAGAGAAGGAGTGTCTCTCCAGAAAGCTCCTCGCTCTGGAGCGAGCGAGCAAAAGACTGGAAGTTTTGCGTTTTGGGAGGAGGCGAATAGGTCTATTTGAGGAGTCCCCCAAGCCTGAAAAATGCTGTTTAGGACTATTCTGTCAAATTCCCACTCGTGTGGAAGAGCTGACGAGCGACTTAGCCTGTCTGCTAGGACATTGTCTACTCCCGGAACATGGATCACCGTGAGGTGAAGGTTGTGGAGGGTGGCCCACTCCCAGACCCTCATCACTTCCCTGCACAGCGGGTAGGATTGGGTTCCTCCCTGCTTGTTGATGTACCACACCACGCACATGTTGTCCGTTTGGACGGCTAGGTGACCGGGAAGGATGTATTGAAGGGCCTGGAGTGCATAAAGCACCGCTCGAGGCTCGAGAACACTGATGTGGAGAGCTACCTCCAATTTCAACCAAAGTCCTTGAGTTCGATGAGGACCAAGAAGGGCCCCCCAACCTTCACCGGAGGCGTCCGTAGTCAAGGTCTGATCGGGGGGAGGATGAAAGAAGGGGACCACCCCCGGAAGAGGTTCTCTTCTACCATCCACCACTTTAAGTCTCTGACCATCGGCGAGGAGATCTGGATCGGAAGATCTAGGTCGTCTACTCGCTGGTCCCACTGAGATCGAAGAGTCCATTGAGATATTCTCATGTGGAGACGTGCTTGTGGGATCGTCAGGATGGCAGCCGCCATGAGCCCCAGTAGACAGAGCACCGACCTCGCCGGAACCCTCCTGAAGTTCAGTAGGAGGGAAATCTGTGACTGGAGGGAAACCCCCCGGTCTGGAGGCAGAAAAGCTTTGCACAAAGTTGTGTCGAGAATCGCCCCAATAAACTGAAGCCTCTGAGAAGGCTCCAGAAGAGACTTGGAGAGGTTGATGGTAATACCTAGGTTGGTAAAAACCTGCCAGGTGAGGGAGAGGAAATGCAGGAGTTCCTCCCTGGACGGAGCCGCCAGGAGCCAATCGTCCAGGTAGTGAAAAACCTGAGCTCCCAAAGAACGCAGGTTGGCCGCTACCAGCGCCAGGCATTTGGTAAAGATTCAAGAAGCCGAGGAAAGGCCAAACGGAAGCGCCCGGAATTGGTAATGGACCCCCTGGAACGCAAATCTGAGGTATCTGTGGTGCGAATGGGGATGTGCAGGTATGCATCCTGCATATCCAGTGCACAAAGCCATTGGCCCGGCCCAAGTAGGGGCAGAAGGGATTGAAGGGAGAGCATCCTGAACCTTTTGTATTCCACAAACAGGTTCAAGGAGCTGAGATCGAGAATCGGTCTGAGATCTCCTGCCTTCTTTGGTACAAGGAAGAAGTGGGAATAATACCCGCTCCAGAGAGGTGAGGAGGAACGGGTTCTATATCCCGCTTTGTAAGAAGAGCTGAGATTTCTTCCCTGACCAGAGAAAGATGGTCCCTTGAATAAGCAGAATTCAGAGGGGGTGACGTGAGGTTTCTGCAGAAACTCTATGGAGTGTCCTCTCGATGATTTGAAGTACCCATGAACTGATGTTATCCTCTCCCACCCGGGAGGTGGAGGAGAACCTCCTCCCACTGCTCCTCCGGAGTGTCCGGAGGCGGCGGAGAGGGAGGAGTCAGCTGGAGTGCCCGCCGCTTTTGGGCAGAGGGGCCTGGCAGCCGCGGGGCCCGGCGTTTAGTGGCCCGCTTCCCTGGGGTTCGCTTGAGGCCGGCCGCGCCTGGCGAAAGGGACGGGCGCTGCAGAGGATGGGGACGGTACAATGAATCCACAGATTTAAGGGCTGTTCCCTTCTCCTGCAAGTCAGTGATGATGTCCTTGACATCACCGCCGAAATGCACGGGAACCCCTGAAAGGTGCCTCTTGAATGGCGGATTGCACCTCCGGGACCAGACCGACAGCGAGCGGCCATGCATGGCGCCAAGGGCTAACGGCAAACGCAGAGCCGCCAGCGGTGTCCACTGCATCGTAGGTCGCCCTTAGCATGTGACGACTGGTCGAACGAGCAGAGCGGATTAGATCGGCCAACTCCTGCTTGAGTTGGGAGTCCGCAAGGAGTCGATCTTGGATTCCGCCTGGGTAAGGACGGCTTTCTGGTAATCCCCCATGTGAGCTACATAGTTCAGGGCCCTTATACCCAGTGTGGAGGAAGCATAAATCTTCTTTCCAAACTGATCCAGAAGGCGAGATTCCTTATCCGGGGGAGACAAGCTCAAATGTTTAGGATGTGCGGACCGGCCGTGAGCGGCGCTGATCACGACCGAGTGGGCACGGGAGTGAGAGTCTAAGAAGTCTACACCCTCCGGAGCCTGGTATAGCCTGTTTGACTTCCTAGGAAGTGGGGCTAAAGCCAACGGTTGTTTCCAAATAGTGGAAACAAGGTGGGCGTGAGGCTCGATCCAGGGTGGCACTAAAGCAGGGGCCATAAGGGGCAAATCCAGATGTTCGGCGAGTTTCACCCGCTGAGGATCTGGATCTAAGGACAGCCACTGATGGACCTCCTGGATTTTCTTAAGTAATTCCGTGAAAGAAGGATCCTCCGGAGGAGACCTCGGAGGAGTCCTCGGCCGGGGTTTGGACGGAAAACGTAGCTCGTCGTCTTTATCGGAAACTCCCGCGGTGGCTTCCGAGGAGTCAGAGAGGACCACAGAGGAAGAATCCGAGGCAGAAAAAGACTCCCTCACCCGTCTAGGGTGAGGAACATGTTCCGTGGGAAGAGTCCCAGAACGCATATCCTGCCCCTCTCTGGAACCCGAGGGAAGGCCCCGGGAACTGGAGGAGGGAGGGAGAGCGCCGCCTAGGGCGACGGAACCGGTGGAGGCAATTGCTGTCAGAAGACGGTTTTCGAGCTCTGGTGAGCTTGAGCCTTGGCCTCAGCCCACCATGAGGCAAGAGTCTCCTGCAAATCCACCGGCGGCCTGGGGGGCGGTGGAGGAGGAGGAGGGGGATAGTGAAACGGAGGATATCCGTAGGGAGAGTACCCAAGACCCGTCTGTGGATAAGTCGGAGATGGGTAGTGAGGTGTCGGGTACTGTGGAGCCGGAGGATTCGGCGCCGGGTATGGTGGCGCGGGGTACTGCGGGCCCAGGAAGACCGGCGTTGGGTATGACGGCGGGTACCAAGGCGCTGGAGGAGCTGCTGGAGCAGACGGCCCAGCCGGGCACTCCAGGGGCGGATCAGCTGGAAAAGGCCCCTGGGGTGGAGGGCCCAGAGGAGGAAGAAAATCCCCTGCTGGCGTCGGAGAAGCCAGTGTCGGGTCCGGCGACAGCGGGGCCGGTGTTGGCTCGGCCGGCGTCGGGGGAACCCGGCGTCAGAGCCAGGTTCTCAATGGGGGCATCTGACGGCAGCCCAGGATCTCTAGTCTCATCCGGGGAAGGTGGTGAAAAATTCCCTGAGTCAGGCAAGGGGGACTGGGGTTCCCCTGACGGCAGTGAAGGCTGCGGAGAGCCTGGCACGACGGAAGAAGGTGGTTCCGACATAGGCTCTAGGACCCGGCGCACGTCGGAGAAGCCGACGTGTGACTTATGGGTTGAAACCCGGCGGACGTCGGAGGAGCTGGCGTCCGACTTCGGGGCTCTCACGTCCGAGACGAGCAGAGGAAGAGGAGAGGCCCGGTCGGAGGAGAGACAGCCCGGCACCGCCCCGAAGGGTCGGGCGACTTAGGGGCCTTCTCCCGGCGGACGTCGGAGGAGCCGACGCCCGGCTTATGGGAGGCGCCCGTGCCAGTAGGCCGAGGATGTGAGACCGTACTGGGGGCTAGAGTCTCCTTTATCCCGGAGACACCCGACAGGCCCGAACTCGAGCCTGAAGGGCGGGCTGACGCCTTCTCCAAACCCTTGGAGGCTGCCGTCGGAGGATCCCCCGGAGGGGAAGTTACTTTGCCTGCGACTCCGGCCGGAGTCGCAGAAGATGAGGCCTTCTCCTGGTGCCTATCCTTGTCCTTCTTTTTATGCCCTTCCGGAGAAGTCGACGCCTGCCTTAACTTTCTCGGCTCTTTCTCCATCACAGACATCTTTTTCTTCAGGAGATGGGCTTCGAGGGACTGCTGGCGTCGCTTGTGGGTTGCCGCGTTGAACCGGAGGCAGTGCGGACAGTTATCCACTGCGTGGTCGGGGCCTAGGCAGAGGAGGCAGAGGGAGTGACCGTCCTTGTGTGGCAGTTGAGCGCCGCACGAATCGCACTTGTTTTTAGAGGGGGACAACATAAAACGACATTCACCTGACAATCGAGCAGAAAAACTGTAGCTTTCTCGTAAAAAAAAAAAAAATGACGAAAAGACAGAACTGCAACGAACTTAATCGCGAGGTGCTACTCGTAGCTAACGGCGGGAAAGAACTGGAAGGCGGGCGTCTGGGACCACCCCTTTATACCGTCTCCTGATGCCGGTCACCTGATGTGGGGGCAGTCCCTCTCCAGCGACTGCTAGCTAGAAAATTTTTCCGTTGGGTCCTGCCGCCGGCCAGCGTCAGTCCTATATGTTATTACCTACTGCAAGAGCCCTCTCGAAGTAAGATCTAAGACGATGCAGAGACTAGAGCATAAGACATACGAGGATATGTTAAAGGAATTCAATATGTACACACTGCAACAGAGGAGGGAACAGGGGGGGCATGACTAAAATGTTCAAGTACCTCAAGGGCATAAATAACATGAAAGAGTAAAACATTTTCCAGTAAGTACTAGAATAAGGGGTCACGACATGAGATTAGATGGGGGATGCATAAGGGGTAATTTGATGAAGTTCTTTTTCACTAAAAGGGCAGTGGATGTATGGAATGGCCTGCCCCAGGGGATGGTGGGAGTGAGCACTGTGGTGGGATTCATACATGCATGGGATAGGAATAAGGGGGCCATAAAGATGAGAAGGGATGGCTTAAGCAGGTGACCAACAATTGGCACCGGCCGCCATTACAGGTAGGAAAAACGAACAGACTGGATGCGTCTGGCAGTCCTTTTCTGCCGACAACTTATATGTTTCTATGTTATGTTTCTATCGATGGATTGGTTCAATGTAAATTCAGACACCACCGTAGGCAAATATGTAGGGTTAGTATGCAAAGACACCCTGTCTTTGTGAAAAACCAAAAAGACTCTACACATCTGAGCCTATAGCTCGGAAATCCTTCACGACAGAAAATGCGGCTTGCAACTCGCAGCTGGCTCAAAGGGAGGCAGAGTGAGCTCTTCCAGCATGAAAAGAAGGTCCCATGGGGGAGACAGGGTCCCAGATGGGAGGCTTCAAATGTAGGATACCCCCACAAGAATGTGTGGGACATCTCCAGCTGGGCAACAGATTTGCCCTCAATAGGTGCATGGTACACAGAGATGGCAGAAAGATGCACCTTAAGGGAGGAGTACCCCAGGCCAGAATACGAAAGGGAGAGTAAGTACTCAACACTCAAGTTCACCGGATTGATGAAGGGATACAGGTGGCAAGCAACAGCCTATAGGGAGAAGGGCTTTCACTTCAAGGCATAGGTGGCTCTAGTGAAGGCTTCCTAGCAGTAACCAGGACCTCAGCAACCCTGGAAGAAACCCCAAAGCGGGCAATAGCTAAATCTGCAGAAGCCACACATGTAGGTGCAGGGACTTGAAATCTGAATAGACCAGAGTGCCCTGCTCCTGGGAGAGCAAGCCAGTGCACAGGGGCAAGGGTACTGGAGGTTCCACTGTCAGCTGTTTGAGCAGGGGGAACCAAATCTGACGTGGCCAACAGGGGGCTATGGATTATCTTTGCCCCCTCCAACTGAAGCTTGAGAAGAACTCTCTGCAGAAGCAGGAAGGAAGGGAGGGAAGGAAGGCATACAAGAACCTCCCTTTCCAGGAGAGGGACAACATGTCTCACCACAAAACTCCAGGCCCTGGATCGAGCGAGCAGAAAAGTGGCAGTTTTGCGTCGAGTGGGGACGTAAAAAGGTCCAACTCTGGATGGTCCCACCTGTCGAAGAGGTCTTCGACCACTGATGGCAATAGTTCCCACTCGTAAGCCTTCGACCTGGACCGGCTGAGACTGTAGGCCAGGATGTTTTGGGTGCCTGGAACAAGGATGGCAGAGAGTTCCAGGTCATGCTCCATGGCCCAGAGCCAGACTCGCATAGCTTTTTCTTTTTTTTATATATAGCTTTTTATTTTATTTTGAGATAGAGTATCACATACATAATCACACTTTAGGCAACATATTAGTTGTTGCAGTTCCTTGTTACAGCATATACAGGCACTTAATTTATACACATAGGACTGTTTAACATATCCCTGTAGTAGCATCCTACTATCTTTCTTTCTTTGGTAACTAGACCAGAACAAGATCTCATAGACTGTAGTCTTAAATAAATATTGTTCCCTAGCTTCCCCCTCCCATGTTTTCCAGATCAACGTCCTTCTCAGTCTGGGTCTCCTCCCCTTAGCACAGACTCCAAGATAATATACTATCTCAACTATGATTAACTTGAAAATCATAAGATATTCATCCTTTTGTTTCATGGTACAAAATCCGAATACGTCTCTTAATTGATATGCAACCCACAGTCCCCATCTAGTATTAAAGGTGTTTATCCTGTTTATCTTATATGAGAGACGTCCCAAGTTAAATACTTCATAGGTGAGGTTTCTCCAAGAGGCTTTATCAGGGGCCGTGTTAATAAGCCATAGTCTGGTGATAACTTTTTAGCTTTTAAAATTAAAAATGTGACAAGTTTATATTGAGACCAGTTGATCTGTATATCCTGTGGTGGCGTTGCTGTCAGGATAAATCCTGGGGTAAATAGATCAGGGGTGCCAAAAATGTGAAGTTCCACTATGACATCTCTCCAATAATCAGATAGGAGGGGACAAGCCCATAATATGTGTTCTTGGCCTGCAGGAAAATACCCACGTCCTCTCCAGCAAAGACTTCCGTCTGGTGCCCGCAATTTTACCTGGATATCTGGAGTTCTAAAGAATCTAACCCTGGTCTTCCAGGCAAATTCCCTCCAATAAGATGTTGCTGAATTCTTAGAATAAAAGTAGGTGGATTGTAACCGTCTATCTGGGTCCAGTTCTAATTTAAGTTCCCTTGCCCATCTAGCTCTCACTTGGTCATTTTCCTGTGCGGACATAGGGCACACTGCCTGATATACATTACTAATAATGTGTTCCTGTGATCTACCTTCTATGGTCTGGATAATCAATTGTACCTTTTTAGACTAGGCTTTTGCTATTCCAGTTAAAAAGTCAACCATCTCAAGTAGAGCAGTATGTAGTGCTCCATAAGTTGGGAGCTCTCTCTGGGGTAATCCATATGAGGACAGTAAATATGTGAATGGATGAATTCCCGAAGGGCCTACCAGTTGGAATACATATCTGATGGAATAATGCTCCCATCTTAGTAGATCTGTCTCCAGCGAGGAAGGGAAAAGATCTTTATTAGGAGCTAGGGCATTTAGAAAGTATTTCTCCTGAGCGGTTAACCTATACAGAGTCACATAAAGCCAGTTTTTTTAAAATTCTGCAGTCATTTTCAGAAACCGGGTCGGGGATAACACCTGGTGAGGTCTCCCAGCAGGTACATTGGTAAAGATTCCAGTCCATTTAAAGTTGTTTCTATTGTTTTCCAGTGTGCCTTGTAAGAGGGATTAATGAGTAATAGGGCTGTGCGGGTTTGAGTTGCTCTGGAATATTCTTTCAGGTTAGGTAAATTTGGCCATCCCTGTGTCTTAGGAAGTTGTAATAAGGTGTATTTTACCCTTTGGGGTCTTCCTCCCCAGATAAACCTAGAGATGAGCTTTTCCCAGGATCGAAAATAAAAGTCCAAGGGAACAGCTGGCAACGTTTGTAGGAAAAATAATAAACGAGGGAAAATATTTTGTTGAATTGTTTCCACTCGATCAATTAGACCCAGGGGGAGTTGTGTCCATCTAGAGATATCCAAAGTAATTTGCTGTGTAATTGGTTCCATATTCACCATTTCGAGGTGTATTAGCTTGGCTGGGATTTTTATCCATAGGGACCTCATCTCAAGTTTATGCCAGCGGAAAGGAAATTCCAGTTTCATTCGTCTGGAAGGAGAAAAGGAAAAATTAAGTACTTCGGTTTTTGAACAATTTATATTATACCCGGATATGGTGCTGAAAAGCTGTAGTTGTTCCCGTACCGCCGGGACAGATGTCTCTGGGGAAGTCAGGGCCAACAAAATATCGTCTGCAAAAAGTGATAATTTAAACATTTTGTCTCCTAATGGGATCCCCTGCATGTTACCAGTTTCCCTTAATTTGGCAGCTAGGGGTTCCAAATAAAGAGCAAAAAGAAGGGGGGACAGGAGGCACCCTTGTCGTGTACCTCTGTATAAAGTAAATGGTGAAGAAATCGAGCAGTCTAGTTTCAGATAGGCCACTGGGGAGTGGTACATGGCTTGTATTTGGGATATAAACTTTTCAGGGAAGTTAAATTCTTTAAGGGTAGCCCATAAGAAGGGCCACGACACCCTATCAAAGGCTTTCTCGGCGTCTAGCCAGAGTAAAATTAAAGGATTTTTTCTTTGAGTGGCATGTTCAACGAATAGTAGAACCCTTCGTACTGTGTCATGGGCTTAGCGCTTCATAATAAATCTCACTTGATCTCTATCGATTTGCTGAGGTAGAAATCTGTCTAATCTGTGAGCCAGAATAGACATAAAAACTTTATTGTCAGTGTTTAATTTAGCTATGGGACAATAGGAAGCAGCCAAGGTTGGGTCTTTTCCAGGTTTTGGAACAGCTGTAATTTCAGCACATCGCCAGGAGGGGGGGGAAGGGAGACCTCCCTCCTGTATTTCTCTGAAAGCCGGTAACAGAATGGGTGTAAGTAATTTCTGAAATTGTTTTAAGAAACTCATTCGGGTATCCATCTGGTCCTGGGGCCTTTTGAGTCGTGGTCAATTTAAGGGTAGCTATAATCTCTTGGTCGGTAACAGGTCGTATCAGGGATTCGGCTTGGTGAACATTCAGACGTGGTAATTTAGTGCTTTGGAGGTATGTGGTTAGTTGATGTGGGTTCGGGAAAATATCTTCAGTATATAAAAGTTTGTAAAAATCAGCCATAAATTGTCTGATGGCAGTGAGATGGGACAATAAATGATTAGTTTGTGAGTGCCGAAGTTTGGCAACCGCAGCCCTGCATCTGGATCCTCGGAGACGTCTCGCCAAGTTCCTGGCTCCCCTGGGCCCCCCTTCCACAGAATTTAGTTTCAAGTATAGCAGTTGTTGCTCTATTTTTTGGTCAGTTATTTTTTGAAGTTTTTGCTTAATTATTAACATCTCAGGTTTGATAAGAGTAATCATCCTGACATAACCTAGCTTGTAGCCTCGACAAAGTCTCTTGTAATTCCCGTTCTCTTTTTTCTCTGCCTCTTTTTTTCAAAGAAGCGTATTTGATAATATCACCCGAGCACTGTTTTGAGAGTGTCCCATTTAATAGTAGCTGTTCTATCAGGAGATACATTATCTACCTGGATAACCGGTATGCGGGACTTAACCAGTTGAATTAATTCTGGATCCTGTAAGTGGGTTATATTACACCTCCAAAAGTTTTATTTTTTAGGTCTCTCCACATCTATTTTTAAGAAAACAGGAGTGTGGTCTGGCAAAAGGGATGTCCCTATATATACACATATATCTAGCTATCTCTAACATACTCAAGGTGTTCAATCGAGGTTAGAAAATAATCTAGTCGTGATGAGGTATTAGTTTTGGGTGAGTAATGCGTAAAGTACAGTTATGTAAGAACTTACCGTAACAGTAGATCTTCGAGAGAGGCTCTTGCAGTAGGTAACTACATATTGGACTGACGCCGGGAGGCGGCAGGACCCCACGGAAAAATTTCTAGCTAGCAGTCCCTGGGGAGGGATCGTCCCCACATCAGGTGACCGGCGTCAGGAGACGTCGGTATAAAGGGGCAGTCCCCGACGCCCGCCTTCCAGTTCTTTCCCGCCACGGGCCAGAAAGGCTGGACGAGAGAGGAGCGGATATTTCCCTCATTGGAAAAGGAGCTGAAAAAGCCTAGGGGGATGGAGGGAGGGAAGGTATTAGCTACTGCAAGAGCCTCTCTCGAAGATCTACTGTTACGGTAACTTCGTAACTGTACTATCTTACTTCGAGAGGGCTCTTGCAGTAGGTAATCACATACAGGACTGAATCCCAAGCAGTCTGGAACAAAGAGAGGCACCAGAAGGAGGAAAACTACTCCTAAAAGCAGTTCTAGCTGTGCAAGCTTCAAGATAAGAGGCCTTGCAGAACAGCCAGCCTGAAGCCTGCTCTACGGCAAGAGGCAACATCCAAACTGTAGTGTTTAGTAAAGGTATGGACTAAAGTCCAGGTGGCGGCAGCACAGATGTCTGCCGCAGACACATTTTTGAAACAAGCCGCTGAGACAGCTACTCCTCTGGTGGCGTGGCCTCTTACTTGACCCGGGAGGGTCTTGTTATATTTGTCATAACAGAAAGTAATGCAATGAGCCAACCACTTAGATAGGGATTGCTTGGAAACAGCATTGTCTTCCCTTTTATGAGCAAGAGAGACAAACAATTGATCAGTCTTTCTGAGATCCTTCGTCCTGTTGGTGTACTATCTCAGAATCCACTGAACATCCATAGTATGGAGTAAATACTCCCTTTGATTAGAGTACTGCGTATAAAAAAGGCAGGTAACTCTATGGACTGATTTAGAGTAGACTCAGCTACTACTTTAGGGAGAAACTTAGGATTCATGCGAAGAGCAACATGTTCCTTGTGAAAAATTAATTATGGGATTTTACACATCAGGGCCTGGAGCTCGGAAATTCTCCGAGCAGAAGTAATGGCCAGCAGGAAGAGAGTCTTCCACGGAAGGAACTTCAAATCCGTAGAAGCTGCAGGTTCGAAGGGAGGGAGAGTAAGTTTTGAGAACAAAGTTCAAGTCCCAAGGGGGAGCAGGAGTACGAATGGGGGGCCTCAGATAGAGGACCCCTCTGAGAAAGGTCTCAGAGACCTCCAATTGAGCGAAAGTTTTGTCCGCGAAGGGAATATGATAGGCCGAAATGGCCGCCATATGTACCTTCAGCGAAGAATGACTAAGACCCAGGTCAAACAGATGACGTACGTATTCCAGCAGAAGCCCCGCTGAACATGAGAAGGGTTCCACGTTCTTGGAAGCAGCCCAGATAGTGAATCTTTTCCACTTCATGGCATAAGTGGATCTGGTAGAGGGTTTTCTGGCCTCCACAAAAATCTCCGCCACTTTGGGTGACACTCCAAAACGAGATTGGGCTAAGTCTGCAGGAGCCATGCATGCAGTTGAAGGGATCTGAGGCCTGGATGGACCAGGATCCCCTGATCCTGGGTCAGTAAACCTCAAGAACGAGGAAGAGGAGGATCCTCTGAGTGTTGTAGAAGAGAGAACCAAACTTGCCTGGGACAGAAAGGAGCGATCAGAAGAAAAAATTACTCACCTTAGTAATGTTGTTTCTTCTAATGGAGTCTTGCTGTATTCTGACTATTGCAGTGATATCCAACCTTTGAACTGCCCCGGAGAGGAAAGAGTTAACTTTCCATGCAAGGCATGGAACGCTGAGCTCGAGCTCGGTTGAGACTCTGTCTGTTGTTGTTTGAACCCAAACTGCCAGATTCTTTACTCCGCCTCACTGAACAGTCGCTCCAGAGCTTTCTCCTTTGCTCGGTTCAATTTAGTCGGTTAAAGTGTCGTTTTTTCCCTTGGTTTCAACCGAATTTATTCCATTTAACCTGTCGGTTCAGTTTCTGTCTGTGGTACCGTGAGTACTAGATAGGTTTATTATTGTTAGCTTCTGTGTGGAACTTGTAAACGTCGGATCGGCTCGGTTTGAACCAATCAGGTTTGTTAAAAAAGTTTGTTCTGCTTTTTAGAGTGTGGTAACCGGTCCTTATCGGTTCTAAAAAAACGGATTTCATTACATTTTTTCCCACGACCCGTAACACGGTCAGGAACCGATAAGGGTGTCTTGCCTGGCGGATTGCCGAAAAAAAAGTAAGTTTGGTTAGGACTGGCCATGTCTGAGAAACCCAAGAGAAAAACTGGCCTACTGGGTTTCAATACTGTAGTGTGTGGGAAGCCTTTCTAAGGCTGACCCCACACCACCTGTGTTTATTGTCTGGGGTTTGACCACCCCGATTCAGACTGCCAGATTTGTAAAGTTTTCCCACAGCTACCATGGAAAAGAGAGTAGGTAGGTTGAGGGAAAGAGAGGTAAACAGTGTCGCTGACGCCGATGAAGCGCCTCGGTTCGGCTCCAACCAACCAGAAGGAGTGCCTCTGACCAGGGCTAAAACTTCTTCGGCAAAAGGAGAACCGACTGAGGAGTTGGTTCCGTTAAAAGAAAAGAAGGATAAGTCAGCCGGTTCGGATCCACAAGTTCTTTCTCCGACCACTGATGAAATAGCCAAAGCGATAAGGATTGTTCAATCGCTAACTCCGGTTCCGACCAAACCGGCACCATCGGTTAGGGGCTCGGTTCGGTCGGTTCCCCCGGAGTTGCTTAAGAAAATCCAGGATCTTCCGGAGGAGACTTTGGAGGAGTCCTTGGCATGGGCTTTGACGGAGAGCGTGGCTCGTCGTCTCTCTCGAAGCAACCGTCGGAAGAATCCCAGGAGTCCGAGGGTGAAGAGGAGGATGAAGAGTAAAGAGACTCCCTTTCTCCACCCGGGGGGAGGAACGGACCCCTTGGGAAGCCCCTGGGAAGCATGTCCGGCCCCTCTCTGGATCCAGACGGAAAAGCCCTGAACTGGAGGTGGTGAGGGAGTGTGCGCCGGACGAGGGGAACCTGGGACGGCACTGTCGTCGGAAGGCGGCTCTCGACCTCTTTGGAGAGCTGAGCCTTGGCCTCAGCCCACCAGGAGGCCAGAGTCTCCTGCAGGTCCACCAGCGGCTGTGAGGGTGGAGGAGGAGGAGGCGGGGGAGAAGGATATGGATTATACCTGTAAGGAGCGTATCCAAAACCCGGCTGCGGGTAGCCCGGCGTCTGGTATTGTGGTGTTGGGTACTGTGGCGTCAGAAAAACCGGCACCGGATACTGCGGTCCTGGGTACGCCGGCGTCCGACAGGACGGAGGGTACCTGGGAGCCGGGGCGGCTGCCGGAGCAGACAGCCCGGCCAGTGGCCTCACGGGCGGGTCCACATTGGAGGGCCGCGAGGGCCCAACGGGAGTGGGATGTCTCCCGGAGTCGGTAGGACCGGCGTCGGAGGCTCTGGTGTCGGAGGTACCAACGTCGGAGGGGCCGGCGTCGGAGCCAGTGTCCGGGGAGCCGACGTCATATCCGGCGCACCAGGTGGAGAAAGGTCTGATGGAGGAAGAAGAAGATCCCCAGCGTCGCCTGGGGATGGAGGGGAGAAATCCCCGGGGTTGGGCTGGGGAGACTCTGGGTCCCCAGACGGTAGTGAAGGCTGCGGGGACCGGGTACGATGGACGTGGGAGGGTCCATCGTCGGTTCCTTTGCCAGCCGGACGTCGGACGAGCAGACGTGTGGCTTGAGGGCGAGCTCCCGGAGGAGCCAGCGTCCGACTTATGGGAGCCATCACCGGAGGCAGGTCGAGTAGAGGGATCGGCCTGGTCCGGTGGAGTGGAAGGCTGCGCGCCGCCCTGAAGGATTGTGTATCTTATCGGCTCTCTCGGGCCGGACGTCAGAGGGCAGGCGCCCGACTTACGGAGTCGCCCGCGGTGGTGGCCGCAAGTCTGCGGCGAACCAGGGTGGAGGCCTCCACTGCCCGGAGGCACCCGCAGGGCCCGAGCAAGAGCCAGACGGAGGGCCAACGCCTCGGAAACCTCAGAGGCGGCCTTCAGGAGCGGTCTCCGGAGGGACATTATCTGTGTCCCAGCGACTCCTGAGGGAGACGTGGTGGAGGAGCCCTTGTGCCGGTGTCTCTCCTTCTTCAGATGGCCTTCGGGGGAAGTATACGGCTGCCTCAGTTTTTTGAGCTCCTTTTCCACTGAACTCATTTTCTTCTTCAGAATATGGGCTTCCAGTGATTGCTGCCGCCTTTTCCGGGTAGCCGCGATGAAGCTGAAGAAGTGCTGGCACTTCTTGACCGGGTGATCAGGGCCTAGGCAGAACAGGCACAGGGAATGGCCGTCCATGTGCGGTAGTTGGGTGCCGCACGAATTGTACTTATTTTTGTGCTCGGAGGGTGTAGGGGACGACATACACTGACGATGGTACCTGAGGTTAGTCGAAAAAAAGCAACTATTTCAGTAAAAAACTGACGAAGAGAGGCTGACGAAGCACTAACTCTCTGCTGGAGCTGCAGAGCTAACAGCGGGAAAAAATTGGAAGGCGGGCGCCAGGGACCGCCTTTATACGTCTCCTGGACGCCGTCACCTGAGTGGGGCGGTCCCCGCCAGGGACTGCTGGCTAGAAATTTTTCATAGTCCTCAAGCGCCAGCCCAAGGCCAGTCCAATATGTAATTACCTACTGCAAAAGCCCTCTTGAAGTAAGACAGGCCATTCCAGAGGGGAAAAAGTGGCCCCAAGTATGAGTCCCAGTTCAGGGAGGGTTTGTCTTAAATATTTCTGGATAGCTGACCGTCAATGTTTAGTGGGATTAGATGAATCTAACTTAATATTCAGGGTGATATTTAAGTCCCCTCCAATAACACACATGCCTTGAATGGCTGACAATAAGATATCCAGGAATCTTTGCGCCACTGTCACTTTATACCCGGGGAAGGTAGCCGAGGCTAACGTGATCTGCCTTGAATAAAGTTGACCCACTACAATTACATAGTTTCCATCTGGGTCTATGATCTGTTTTTGCATTTGAAACTGTGTACCATGTGGAATTAGGATTGCAGTACTCGCTTCTTCCAGAGGCATGGGCTGAGGCCACCACTTTATCAAACCCCACGCCTTTAATTTTGAATGTTCCAACTGAGAAAGATGAGTCTCTTGAAGCATAATCATATCCGACTTACTCTGTTTAAAATAACATATTAATCTTTACGCTTTTACCAGACTGTGAATGCCATTTACATTGAAGGACATAATAAGAGCAAAATTAGCCATAATTACTTATAAAGAAAGTAATCTTTTTCTGAACAGGAACTCCCCCTCTGTCTCTCTCCAGCCCTAACAGGGATCCACAATCCTGACTATTTTGATGTGTATGGGGTCTAGATCTAAATCTCCCAGAAGTTGTTTTTTTACCACTTCAACTGGCCCCCAGCAATTTCTTTCTGAGCAGAGTAGAAATATTGGGCCTCTTGCCTGACACCTAAATAAGCTGTGTTGCATATTGTCGAATCTTAAGCCATAACTCGCATGCCAACAGGGCATGATTAAACATTAAGAACCTCATTAACCCTAAAAAAAAAAAAACCTTTAGTATGGTCAGTATTATTAGGGCTTTCACATACTAATCAAAAGCAGTTCTCTCTTTTGCCATATTTCTTAAGAAATAATATAAAAATAAAAAATGTATAGGCTTCCAAGGTAGGAGTAACTATTATCTGTTTCCCTTTAAGTACTGGGTGTGCACTGGTGCTATAAGACTTAAACCCAGCGGGAGGGTTATGATCGGGGCATATTTTGCCTCGGGCCCTCCGTGAGCTGTTAAGGCCCACAAATAAAAAGAGGGACAAAATATGTAATAACAAATCAAAAAAATGGTAAACAGTATGTCCCATTTTATAAAAGTAGATGGATGGTCGCCCCATGTGAACTGTATAAAGTCCAACTCTCCAACACCAATCCCCTTCCTGCATGAATTGTCCCTAAAGAAAATCGATATACTTTGGGTCCTCATATTTTAGTCCCAGTCTTTAACAGTACTCCTGGTCTGTTTTCAAGAACTCTTTTGCCCAGAAGAGTTAGTTGATATGTCCAATAAGTGAGCATAGGTATGGGCATAATTCGGCCATATGTGCTTCCCCTAAGGAGAGAGGCAGGATTCAGCCAGTTCCTGGTGGTAACCTTAATTTGTGCCTACTCTCGAATCTGAGTGGTATCAATTTTTGCAGCGAGTTCGTCAGGAAGCATGGACTGTCCACTTCGGAGCTCAATTATGTAGCTTCCCAGGGTCCGTTGGGGAGGGGTGGGCTAAGGGAAAAGCATTACAGCAGGAACAAGGCCGATCACAAATCCCTGACAAGTGTCGCCCAGATTTTAGAGGGCTAAACACTAGGAGCTAGAGTCAAGGGCAGCCACCAGACCTAGTTCGGAGGAATCCAAATTAGTTCCTCACCGCTTTCATCTCACCCCCAGCCCACCACTGACCAAATGTGAATGATGTCGTAAAAAAGTACATTTAAAAAGTGTCAGGCTTCTTTCTCAGGGATAGTAGTGGTGTCCCGAACAAACTTTGTCAACTGCTGTCTAGGATCCCTTATATTTATCTGGTTTCTCTTTTCTTCTACGGCAGTCTGTTTTGGTTGTGCTGTTTGCCAGCACGATGGCTGTGTGGAGCAGGATACACCAGGTTGCGGCCTTTCCGGGAATGTCAGACCCTTCGCCGTTAGCAGCTCACGGGCCTCCTCAGCATTGGAGAACTCCCTCTTTCCCTCAGGCATGAAGACGAGCTTCGCTGGATAAGCGGTTTGAAACTTGATGCCCTGGTTTTTCATCATAGGGAGCAACGGGAGGTAGGCCCTTCATTGTTTCATTGTCCGAGGTGCATAATCACGATCCACATAGAATCTGGTTTGTCCAAAGAAGATCTTTTGTTTGCACCAAGCTGTCAGCAATATATATTCTTTCACTGCGTATTTATTGAATCTGGTAATTATGGATCTGGGTGCAGCAGTCACCGGGGAGGGTTTTGGAGCCAAAGCTCTATGTACTCTCTCAAAATCAAACTGATAGTCCTCAGGAAGGTCTAAAGCTGAGCGGAGTAGGCCAGATACGAATTCTTTTATTTTAGGGCCTCACTTCCCTCCGGGATACAATAAAGACAAATATTTTTAAGGCGTGCTCTATTCTCAGCATCTTCTTGGCGTGCTTCTAAGAGGCCTTGTTGTTCTTGTATTTGTTGCACTGCACTTTCAAAATCATCTGCTCTATTCTCTGTTGCAGTAATTTGGTGCTCTGAATCGTTAGCTCACTGTTCCAATTGCTGCACATCTCTACGTATTTCTGACTACAGTTGTTTAATGTCCACCCTGAATGCACATAGTTCATGGTATATCATATCTAGTTTAATCTTTTGTTCTGTTTTTGGTGTGCGATACTCCAGCTGGTAGCCCTAGCAAACGATGGCGGCTTTTGCAGCTAAACAGATTTGGACTCAGATCTCAGACTCGATTTGGGATCATCTTCCACAGTAACATCCATGTTCTTTAATTTTATAGATATAGGACCTTTGTTCCCCCTCTTGTGCATGTTGTATTCGTATTATTTTGAGGATTCTGGATGTAAGAGGGAGGATTTTCTCGGAAGGGGGATAGGAGCAGTTGTCTTGGGCTACCATCACCTTCAGGGGCGGAACCGGAAGTCCCTCGCATAGCTTTCTGACAAAGGGGATAAGAATGAGTGCCCCCCTGTTTCTTGATGTAATATACTACAGACGTTTTCCATCTACACCAGTAGCGGGCCAGAAAGAATACGAGTCTGGAAGGCCTGCAAGGTGTAAAGAATTGCGCGCATCTCCAGCACACTGATGCGGAGATGCTGCTCCGCTTCGGACAAGGTCCCCTGGGTCTGGCGGATTGGCCAAGGGCACCCAGCCAAGACCCAAGGCATCCATCATGTGGATCTGCTGAGGGGATACAGCCTGAAAGGGGACCCCTTGCAGGAGACCACTCCTCAGCACAGATCGGAGACCATAACTGGCTGATCCAGGTGGTCGAGCGCATTGCTCCCATTGAACCCAAAGAGTCGAGGGAGGAACCCTCATATGCAGGTGGGCCAGGAAAACTGTGGCTATGGCCACTGCCATGTGCCCCAACAGGTACAGGAACGTTCTGGCCAGGATCAGTCAACTGAAGGAGACTAGACAAACCTGCTCTATCAAGCGTTCCGCCCTGTCCACTGGCAGGAAAGCGCCACCTTGGGAAGAGTCCAGAACTGCCCCAATATACTGGAGGCGCTGGCATGGAGAGAGAAGACTGGCAGATTGACCGTGATCCCCAAGGCCTGGAAGAGCCAAAAGGTGCATTCCAGAGTCCACAGCAGCAGATCCCTGAACAGGGCTGTCAGCAGCCAGTCATCCAGGTAGGGGAACATGTAAAGCCCTGTCTCCTCAGAGCAGCGACCACCACTGCCAGGCATTTAGTAAAACCCAGAGGGTCAAGGAAAGGCCAAAGGGAGGGCCTGGAACTGAAAATGGTCCTCCTGGAAACAGAAATAGAGGAAGTGGCAGGTGGGCCAGGAAAACCTTAATGTGGAGGCAGGCATCCTGCATGTTCAGGGAACAGAGCCAGTCCCCTGGTGAAGGAGGGCAGCAGCCCTGGAGGTGACCATCCTGAAGCGTTTGTCCTCCATATAGAGGTTCAGGTGGCTGAGGTCCAGAATCGGCCTCAGATCCCCAGTCTTTTGTGGACAATGAAATGGAGTAGAACCCCCTTCCTCTTTGAGGCGGAGGATGGGCTCTGTAGCCCCTTGTGTAGCAGATCCCAAATCTCTTTCCGTATGAGGAGAGGTGGGCTGAAGGGTAATGGGAGGGTTTTCCGGAGGAGGTTCCAGAAATTCTAGGGTGAGACCATGCTCGATAAACTATAACACCCACTGGCCTGTGATCCTTGCTCGCCACCAGTCGAGGTAAAGGGAAAACCAGCCCCCTACCGCCTCCCCCAAGATCTCTGCGGCGGGGGCGCGCATAAGGCAGTTACAACCTGGGGTTGGCAGAGCAGCTGAGGGCACCCATGAGCCCCAGAAGCAGCCGCTGTGGCCTGAGGGATTCGAGCCTTGTGCTTTATGGGCCTTCACCTGCTGGTCATCAAGGTCTGGCAAGAGATCACTTAACGGGCCAAAACGTAGAGGGAATGAACCAGTCTAAGGGCTTTGCCACATTCCTGGAGGCGGAGATGATGTCTTGGGCATCTTCCCAAACAGGACGGAACCTCTAGTGGAATCCAAAATACTGGCTTAAGCATCAGGAGCAAAGCCAGACACCCTAAGCCACGAATGGTGACGAAAACTGATCCCTGTCGCCACTCCACACCCAGTGGCATCAACTGTATTGTATGCCACCTGCAGGACGTAAGTGCCAACATCCAATCCTGACCGAGTCTTGGTAGGATCCTCTGGAAGAGTCGAACCAGATCCCTCACCTGATCCAAGAGGGCATTCTGGTACTGCACCATATGGGCCAAATAGTTCATAGCTCGAATGGCCAGGATGGCAGAGGCATACATTCGCTTGCCCCACTGATCCAGCTGCCTAGATTCCTTGTTAAGAGGGTGGGTGCTAAGGTGTTTGGGTCTCTTACTGCAGTCATGGACCACATTCATGACCAAGGAGTCCATCATGGGGTGCTCTCCCAAGAAGGGCTTGCCCACCAGCACATGGTACAGGCGGTCAAGTCTTTTTAGGTAATGCCAAGGTGGAGGAAGGTGGTTCCATGCCGCCTTGGCAACGTCTTTATTAGAATCGATTAAAGGAGTACCACCAAGGGAGGGTCTCCTTTTCCCACAAATAAATAATTAGCAACAGCGCTCCAGGTCCAGCTCCTCCGCTTCCCGTCCCATGAGGGACTGGATATGACGATAACGCCAAGAAAGGCTGGGTCATCATGATGGATTCCCTTAGCCTGGTCCTGCCCCTCAGAGGAACCCTCAGAGGACTCTAAAGAAGAGGAGGAGTCCGACGCCTGTCGGGACCAGCGTTGGGGGGGCAACGCTCATCCACATGCCTGCTGGAGTCCACACCAGTATGCTCTCCAGAGGACCCAGTGTCACAGCGGTCACTAGGACCTGCTCAGGTTGGGTTCCGAGGTGGGCAGTCCTGGGGAGGCGGAGGAGAAGGCCTCCTGAGTGTGTTCTTATTCTGCATGAATGACCACAAAGCAGTAAAAAAAGAGCATTATTATGTATGGTGAGTCCTTATTACCTCTAAAAAGTGGTAAGATTATTTCTTTATAATCCCATCACTATGACGTCAGGGATTGTTAACCACTAGAGTACATCACAGCGACGGAATTACAAATGGAGCCGAAGCACGCATGCGTGCACTCCTTGTTTACTCACGCACTGACAGCCATCCCGAAACTGGCGCAGTGGTGAGAGCATGACCCAGAACGGCTGCGGCAGTGACAAACTGCAAAAGTAAGGAGCCCCCTTAATTTCTGACAGTTTATGGATACTGTACACTATAAAATGTATGGCCCCTCTATCGGTAACTGGTTTATTCACCGAGGTTGCCATGGCAATGTAAACCTTCCAGCTTTACTCGAGGTTTAAAAGATCACCCTGGCAACCTCTTGATGGTTAACAAACCGTTACTGATAGAGAACCATACATTATCCTCTATATAATCTACCGGTGGAGGTGGATTGGATTATAGGACTGTGAGATACGGGTATTGTGGAGGGGGTACGGCGGTGAGGGGAGCAGGCATAGGGTACCCCGGCATAGGTCCACCCAATGCTGGTTGTGGATCCCGAGGAGCATCAGCAGACATCAGCTGTGGCGCTGGCAGAGGCGATGACTGTTGAGGAGTTGTCAGCTGTGACGTCAACGTGGCCAATGCCGGCCTAAGTGTTGAAGGTTGGCGACAGTCTAGGGAAGTAGCTGACGTTGGCCCTAAAAGGTGATGGCGGTACCTGTGGGGAAGATGGCCCCTGAGGCAAGGGCAGAGGTAACACCTGCGTAGAGGAGGAGGTGAACACTCGCACCGAGTGATGCCTGGAAGGACAAGTGCAAGGGCAGAGGTAACACCTGCGTAGAGGAGGAGGCGAACACTCGCACCGAGTGATGCCTGGAAGGACAAGTGCTGACCCCGGAGTCGGGGACTGACAAAGGTAACGCCCTGGCCGGGGGGTGTAATGGGCAAAGACATGCCAACAGCGGTTCCAACCCCAGCCGAGCCACCTGGCTGAGAGCCTGTGGGTGCTAAGGGCCAGAGCATCAGGGGACAAAGTCCGCTGCCCAGATGAGCCGCCGCCCAAAACAGAGATGAGGGCGGGCGGCTGGAACACCAGCAGCCCAGAGGAGATTAGGGCACATGGGGCAGGAGGGGCTGAACCCCCACGGGAGGAAGACACAAAGGCGGTGGCCAATCTGTACAGCAACTGCAAGTGAGAGGCTGACTGGGGACGATCCCTGTGCTTGTCCTGGTGTTTGTGCTTCCCACTGATTTTGTCTCTTTTCAGAAGCAGCAGCAGCCCCGGAAGATTGAGCCTAGGAGGAAGAAGAAAGTTTAGCCAGTAGCTCCTTCTCCATTGCTGTAAATTTCTGTTTAGGTAGGTAGCTTTAAGTCTTCAAGCGATGTCTCCGGTGGCCTTGTTGAAGTCCTAGCAGTGCTGGCAAGCCTCAGTGTCATGGTCTCGGCCTAAGCAGAGCAGGCAGGAAGAGTGACTGTCCTTGGCAGGAATCTGCTTGCTGAAGGCATACTGGACTGTTTGAAAACAAGGCTGTAGAAGACACAAACTCAGGAGGAAAAAAAAAGAAGGGGAGAGAAACAACACCAAACACTTGATGTTTTGAGAACTAAAAAGAAGCAAAATAAAAGCGCGGGTTAAAAGCGAGAAAAATGATGGTCGACTAAAGTTGGGCGTCCTGAAGGTCTGACGTGGATGAGGTCAAGCATGGAAGAACTGGGGACCGAATTCTTTTTAGGATTAGTGGAAGTCAGCGGCTGACGGTGGGCGGTCCTTATATTCACTAATCCTCTACTGCACCATCTCCTTAGAGAGCCCCTCCTCCTCCCATGAGTTAATCATAGCCAAGTTTATTATCCCTGGCACTCTCCCTTATACATTGGGGCTTTATAAGCCTCCCTAGACTCTCACCAGCACCTCTGGTTACATGCATCTCCTCCATCACTAGATACAACTCCTCCTCACAAGGGAGCGGATACTGCTAGGTGATTTCAATTTAAACTGGCTCTCACTAGCCTCCAAACCCACACTACATAACACTGAACTGCTCAATCTTACTCAGCTCATAAAGGAACCAACACGGTTAAACCTCGCCTCCCCAAACCACTCCCTATTGATTGGGTACTCTTCTTCTCCCCACCGACATATTGCTTCAGCATTCTCCTGATATTTTTAGCAATCACTGCATGATCTATTGTGTCAAGAAGGCGATCTCTCCCACTCAGTCCCCAAATACATATGGCACCGCTCCCTCAGATCGCTTCGACACAAACGCCTTCTTCTAGACTTGTTCAGCGCCAACTGGTCCTACAAGTTCTCAGCCACCAACACTGACACAGCCCTCAGCTCATTTACTAGCATTTTCAATAGTGTCTGGAACACTCATGCACCCCTGAAAAAAACATGTGTAAAACGCATCCACCACCCCTGGATCGATGCCACCTTAATGACCCAGTGCAAACTACAAGACCATGCATGGGCTACCTACAAATCCACTCTGAAATCAAGCTGACCTCCAAACATACAGATCATTAAGAAACAAGTGCACAAAAGCAATCCGTACTACCAAAGCAGACTGTTTCAAGAACTCCTCCACTCTACCCAAGGCTCTCTCCATACTTTCTGAAATCCATCCACTCTCTCATTGACCCTCCAGTCAACCACCCTAACCCTCTCATTAGATGGTTCCATGGTCCCAGACCTGCCTCTGTGATGGACACCCTAAGAAAAAATTACTCACCTTAGTAATTATGTTTCTTCTACTGGAGTCTTGCTGTATTCTGACAAGTGCAGTTAGCTCCAGCTTTTAAACTGCCCCAGAGAACAAAGGGTTAACCTTTCTATGCAGAGCATAGAATGCTGAGCTCGAGCTCTGCTGATGTCTCTGTCGGTTTCCCTTTGAAAGCTAACCGTCAGATTCTTACGAGCAACACTCTAATAGTATTCTATGTGGAAATTGTAAAAAAAAAAAAAAAAATTTTTTAATAGCCAACTGGCAACAAAAAGTTTTGGACTACCAAAAGAAGACTCAAGTCAGGAAACCCAAAACTCAAAACCCAAACCAAACAGGAATATAACAAAATAAACGCCACACAAGAAAAGGTGTAAAAGAGCACCCTGAGGTGCAACACTGCACCTGCCCACCCACTTCCCAAAACCAGGTTCTGAGAAGGGAGGAGTTCAGAATATAGCAAGACTCCAATAGAAGAAACATAATTACTAAGGTGAGTATTTTTTTCTTCAAACAACTTGAAGTCTTGCTGTATTCTGATAAGTGCAGACTACTAAGCAGTAACCTCCATGGAGGAGGGACAGAACCTACTTTGGGAATAGGCTCTGAAGTTCTGCTGTGCCAAACCGAGCATCACTCCTAGCCTGGATATCAATGCTTGGTAAAGGTACGGACTGTTGTCCAGGTGGCTGCTTGACAAATTTCTGAGAGAGGGATATCCCTTGGCAGCAGCCAGGGAAGCAGCTGTACCTCTTGTAGAGTGAGCCCTCAGGCCTGAGGGTGGAATTTTCCCCCGGTTTTCATAGCAGAATTGTATACAAGACACAAGCCACCTGGCAACAGATCTCTTGGTGGCAGGTTTGCCCTTTCCCACTTCCCCATAAGTGAGGAACAACTGGAGGGAGTCAAACCTGTGACCCTTGGTACGCTCTATGTAGTAACTAAGGGCTCTTTTAACATCTAAACTGTGTAGCCTCCTCTGTCCTGAGGAAGAATGATCAGTGAAGAAAACAGGAAGAGACACAGACTGGTTTAAATGGAAGTCTGAAACCACTTTGGGCAGGAACCTTCTATTGGTTCTAAAGACCACTTTATCCCTGTGAAAGATGATAAAATCAGGTTCTACTGACAGGGCTTGCAATTCACTGATACACCTGGCAAAGGTAATGGCTACCAAGAACACAGTTTTCCAAGTCAAGCACTTAAGCTCTGCTGAGGACAGAGGCTCAAAGGGGGGTTGCATAAGTTGAGCAATGCAAACATTCAAGTCCCAAGGCAGGGGCAGGGTCTCTAAAAGGAGGACTGGTGTGAAGCAATCCTTTAAAAAATTTACAGAACACAGGATGAGAAGATAGTGAGGAAGACTTCCCACAGACAGAAACGCAGGAACAGCTGACAAGTGTACCTTGAGAGTAGCTGGTCTGAGGCCTAGGCCATTAAGATGGACCATATAATCCAGAACTGTAGGCAATTCAGCAGTATCTGGAGAAATATGCTTATAGAACACCAAATGCCGAATCTTTTCCATTTGGTGTTATAAGTCTTTCTGGTGGAGGGCTTTCGAGAAGCTTTGAGAATATCCAGAACCCCTTGAGAAAGATGCAGATCTGCAAACTAACTCTTCAAGAGCCATGCCTTGAGATTGAGAGACTGAAGATTGGGGTACCAAATCCTCCCCTGAGAGGATGTTAACAGGTTGCAATTCCTGGGAAGAGACAGGGGGAGATGGACTGCTAGGGACAGCAACAGGGGATACCAGGGCTGTCTGGCCCAATCTGGAGCAATCAGAATCACTTTGCAAGGTTGAGACCTTATTTTGACTAAAACTTTGAACAGGAGTGGGAAGAGAGGGAAGGCATACAGAAACTTCCTTTCTCAATTCAGAATCAGGGCGTCCAGGGGGACTGAACCCAAGACTGGGGTCTGCAACAAAAAAGAGGGAGTTGGTGATTGTCTGGGGCTGCAAAGAGATCCATCTCTGGAGTGCCCCACCTTGAAAAAAATCACTTTCAACACCTGAGGGTCCCTGAGAGATCCTGCTCAGTGCATCTGCTAGCACATTGTCCTTCCCTAGAAGATGAACTGATACCAGAGAGGTTTGCAGGGAATAAGCCAGGGACCACAATTTCATGGCTTCTGTGCACAAGGCCGTGGACAGAGTGCCTCCCTGTTTGTTGATGTACCACATGGTGGTGGTGCTGTCCGTTCTGACCTGAATCACCTTGTTCTGTACTGACTGAGAAAGCTTTCAGGCCAGAAAACTGCCCTGAGTTCTAGGAGACTGATATAGAGAAGGATTCTGGGGACTCACAGCCCCTGGGCAGTGAGGACCCCAGATGGGCCCCCAGCCCAGAAGAGAAGCGGCCCATGGTAAGGACCATTGAACAAGGTTGAGTGGCAAGAGGAACCTCTTGTCTAAACTGTCCTGATCCTGCCACCACTGGAGGGCTTGGATCAAGGTCAGAGTCACTGGGATCAGTTTGGTAAGGGAATCCTTCCTCTGAGACCAAAAAGCTCTCAGATGGAACTGAATATCCTTCATCTGGAATCCTGCCCCTTGGACCACTGCTGTTGAAGCTGCCATGTGGCCCAAGAGCTGAAGGAAATGCCTTGCTGGTCGAGATACCCGAAGGCTGAAGGAAGAGGCTAGTTCTAAGAACCCTTGCCCTTTCCAGGGGAAGAAAGGCTCTTTCTCCGACTGTGTCCAGTTCTGCCCCTATAAAGGTAAGAAGCTGGACTGGTTCGAGAACGGACTTCGAAAGGTTGAGAAGAAATCCTAGAGAAGTGAGCACTTGCTGGGTCACTTGCAGGTGAGACTTGACTTGGTCTGGAGACTAGCCCACTATTAGCCAATCGTCCAGATATGGAAAAATGGAAATCTTTGCCTTCTTAGAAAGGCAACTACTACTGCCAGGCACTTTGTGAAAACCCTTGGGGCTGCGGTTAGGCCAAAGGGCACTGCTCAGAACTGATAGTGGCCTGAGGGCAACTCGAACCTGAGGTACTTTCTGTGGAAGCACCTGATGGGAATGTGAAAGTAGGCATCTTTGAGGTCCAGGGAGGCTAACCAGTCCCCTGGCCTTAGAGAGGGAATGATTATTCCCAGAGTTACCATCTTGAACTTTGGTTTTAAAAGATGTTTGTTTAGCTATCTTAGGTCTAGGATGGGTCGCCACTACCCTGTCTTTTTTGGGGTCAGGAAGTACCTAGAGGACAGACCTTTGCCCCAGTGTAGGGTAGGTACTCTCTCTATGACTCTTAAGGCCAGAAGAGAAGAAACCTCTGCCTCTAGGGCAAGGGATTCTGAGAGATTTGCAGAAGGAAAAGATCTGGCTCTCATCTTTAGAAATTTTATGAAGCTGAGAACCAGTATCTGGCTTACTACTTCCAGGACCCACTTGTCTGATGTAATAGACATCCATTCCTGAACAAGGTAAGCCAGCCTGCCCCCTACTGGAATAGGAGTCTCGACCCGGGCAGGCCCAACAGGGTGTTTGCTTGGCAGGGGCCTTAGGCTGAAGAGTGGATGCAGCCCTGCTCATCCCCATTCTGCTTCTCCCTCTGAAGAACCCCCTCTGTGAAAAGGAAGAAGAGGCCTGTGCTTGGTGAAAAGGCCTGCCCCTGCCCCTAGACTGCTGCCTTTGAGGAGTTGCCTGCCTCTCCTTAGCCTGAGCACTCCTGTAGGTGGTCCTGTACTCATCCATTTTCTTCATGTAATTCTCTGTCTGCTCCCCAAACAGAGAATTACCCACTACAGGAAAATCCATGGCCTTAGCCTGGGTATCTTGCAAGAGGCTAGTACATCTGAGCCAAGCCATTCTCCAAAGAGCCACAGATGTAGCTATGACTCTTGATGACACATCATTAGAGTCTACAACAGCATGAAACTGAACTTTAGATGCCTCAATCCCATCTGCAGCCACCGCCTTCAGCTCCTTGGCTAGCTGGGGGGAGGCCTGTTTAGCCAGTGCCAGTACAGTGTCCCACCTGGACTTCTGGTACCTTGCTGTATAGGCCATATAATTCGCCTGTCCAAGTCCCAGGGAAGATGCCATGTACAGCTTTTTTGCCATGGCATCAACCTTCCTAGAGTCTTTGTCTGGGGGGTGTGAAGCCAAGGGAATGCTTGCCTTATTACAGGCAGCAGCCTGCACAACCCCAACATGGCTGCATTGGTGATAAAAAAAACTCCCTTTTCTGAGCCTGAGAGTGTATGCCTCTTGTCCATTCTTCTGTCCACAGGAGGTATAGAATTGGGAGACTTCAGAATTTTTTGTGTCTGTTTCCCAAAAGATTTGTGGAGGGGAACAGACAGTCTCCTGGACTCTGGCATGTCCATCATTTCTACAAAATCAGGCTCCTCCTGATCCACCATTGCCTCTTCCATAGGAAGCTGGAGGGTCTCAGACACTTTTCTGTAGAACATAAAGTGGGAAGGGGACTCAGAAAGCCTAGGAGGGGATACACCTGAAGGTCTGTCTGGGGAGATGTCCAGTTCCACAGGCACATCTAGACTTTCACCATCAACATCTTCAAACTCCCCTTCCTCCTCAAACTCCAGTTCATAAAATTCTTCCGAAGTATAATCGTGAACCAGGGGAACCAACCGAACCGAGCCCCTGCCAAAAGGTGCCAGATCGGTCAGAACCGGGTTAAGCGATTCCACAATCCAAATCGCTCTGGCTATTTCTTCGGCGGTCGGAACATGGACTTCTGGATCCGAACCGGACGATTTTTCTTTGCGCTTGCTTTTAGTCGGAACTGACCCCTCGGGATCGGCTCTCCTTTGCCCAAAAGTAGCTTCTGGTCAAAGGGCACTCTTCTGGTTCGGTCGGAACCGAACCGGGCTGGCAATCCGGGTCAGCGGACTTCTCGACCTCCTTTTCCCTCAGTCTACCTAATCTCTTTTCAAGGATAGATTTTGGAAATTTTTTTGCAAATTTGGCAGTCTGAATTGAGGTCGTCAAACCCCAGACAATAAACACAGGTGGTGTGGGGATCGGCCTTAGCAAGGACCTCCCCACATTCACTGCAGTGTTGAAACCCAGTGGGCCCGATTTTTTTCTTGGGTTTCTCAGACATGGCCAACCTAACCAAACTTACCCTTTTTTGGCAACCGCCAGGCAAGACTCCCTTATTGGTTCCTAACCGTGTCACGGGTCTTGGAAAAAACATTTCAAAACACGTTTTTTTTTTAGAACCGATAAGGACCGGTAACCATACACTTAAGTTACACAAGACTTAACTAAATGATCGGTCTGGTCGAATCGAATTCCACGCTTTTACAAGTTCCACACAGAAACAGTACAAAACCTATCTAGTACTTGACAGTATCAAAGACAGAGACTGAACAGACTATGCGGAAACTTTTTCGGTTAGAAACCGACGGAAAAAAATGACATTTAAACCGAGCTGCAGAAGAAATATCCGGAGCGACTGTTCAGTGACGCAGAGTAAAGAAACTGACTGTTAGCTTTCAAAGGGAAACAGACAGAGACATCAACCGAGCTCAAGCTCAGCATTCTATGCTCTGCATAGAAAGGTTAACCCTTTGTCCTCCGGGGCAGTTTAAAGGCTGGGGCTAACTGCACTTGTCAGAATACAGCAAGACTTCAAATTGTTTTAAACAAGTATTTTATCTCTTGTGCACTCCTGACCCCCCACTATGGCCCACCCTGACCCCCAAAACACTCTCTTTCTCCTAGTGGTTACCATGTCCCCATCCTTTCAGCAGGAAGCATCTTCGGAGGAGACTTTGAGGAGTCCTTGGCATGGGCTTTGACGGAGAGCGTGGCTCGTCGTCTCTCTCAAGCAACCGTCGGAAGAATCCCAGGAGTCCGAGGTGAAGAGGAGGATGAAGAGTAAAGAGACTCCTTCTCCGACCCGGGAGGAACGGACCCTTGGGAAGCCCCTGGAAGCATGTCCGCCCTCTGGATCCAGACGGAAAGCCCTGAACTGGAGGTGGTGAGGGAGTGCCGCCCGGACGAGGGGGAACCTGGGACGGCACTGTCGCCGGAAGGCGGCTCGACCTTTGGAGAGCTGAGCCTTGGCTCAGCCCACCAGGAGGCCAGAGTCTCCTGCAGGTCCACCAGCGGCTGTGAGGGTGGAGGAGGAGGAGGCGGGGAGAAGGATATGGATTATACCTGTAAGGGGCGTATCCAAAACCGGCGGGTAGCCAGCGTCTGGTATTGTGGTGTTGGGTACTGTGGCGTCAGAAAAACGGCACCGGATACTGCGGTCCTGGAGTGCGCGGCGTCCGACAGGGCGGAGGGTACCTGGGAGCCGGGGCGGCTGCCGGAGCAGACAGCCCGGCCAGTGGCCTCACGGGCGGGTCCACATTGGAGGGCCGGGAGGGCCCAACGGGAGTGGGATGTCTCCCGGAGTCGGTAGGACCGGCGTCGGAGGCTCTGGTGTCGGAGGTACCAACGTCGGAGGGGCCGGCGTCGGAGCCAGTGTCCGGGGAGCCGACGTCATATCCGGCGCACCAGGTGGAGAAAGGTCTGATGGAGGAAGAAGAAGATCCCCAGCGTCGCCTGGGGATGGAGGGGAGAAATCCCCGGGGTTGGGCTGGGGAGACTCTGGGTCCCCAGGCGGTAGTGAAGGCTGCGGGGACCGGGTACGATGGACGTGGGAGGGTCCATCGTCGGTTCCTTTGCCAGCCGGACGTCGGACGAGCAGACGTGTGGCTTGAGGGCGAGCTCCCGGAGGAGCCAGCGTCCGACTTATGGGAGCCATCACCGGAGGCAGGTCGAGTAGAGGGATCGGCCTGGTCCGGTGGAGTGGAGGCTGCGCGCCGCCCTGAAGGATTGTGTATCTTATCGGCTCTCTCCGGGCGGACGTCAGAGGAGCAGACGCCCGACTTACCGGAGTCGCCCGCAGTGGTAGGCCGCAAGTCTGCGGCCGAACCAGGGGTGGAGGCCTCCAATTGCCCGGAGGCACCCGCAAGGCCCGAGTGCGAGCCAGACGGATGGGCCAACGCCCCCTCGGAAACCTCAGAGGCGGCCTTCTAGGGCGGTCTCCGAGGGACATTATCTGTGTCCCAGCGACTCCTGAGGGAGACGTGGTGGAGGAGCCCTTGTGCCGGTGTCTCTCCTTCTTCAGATGGCCTTCGCGGGAAGTATACGGCTGCCTCAGTTTTTTGAGCTCCTTTTCCACTGAACTCATTTTCTTCTTCAGAATATGGGCTTCCAGTGATTGCTGCCGCCTTTCCGGGTAGCGATGAAGCTGAAGAAGTGCTGGCACTTCTTGACCGGGTGATCAGGGCCTAGGCAGAACAGGCACAGGGAATGGCCGTCCATGTGCGGTAGTTGGGTGTCGCACGAATTGTACTTATTTTTGTGCTCGGAGGGTGTAGGGGACGACATACACTGACGATGGTACCTGAGGTTAGTCGAAAAAAAGCAACTATTTCAGTAAAAAACTGACGAAGAGAGGGCTGACGAAGCACTAACTCTCTGCGAGGCGCTGCACGAGCTAACAGCGGGAAAGAACTGGAAGGCGGGCGCCAGGCCGCCCTTTATCAACGCCTCCTGGACGCGGTCACCTGATCGGGCGGTCCCCGCCAGGGACTGCTGGCTAGAAATTTTTCCGTGGGGTCCTGCCGCCAGCCGGCGTCAGTCCAATATGTAATTACCTACTGCAAAAGCCCTCTTGAAGTAAGACAGGCCATTCCAGAGGGGAAAAAGTGGCCCCAAGTATGAGTCCCAGTTCAGGGAGGGTTTGTCTTAAATATTTCTGGATAGCTGACCGTCAATGTTTAGTGGGATTAGATGAATCTAACTTAATATTCAGGGTGATATTTAAGTCCCCTCCAATAACACACATGCCTTGAATGGCTGACAATAAGATATCCAGGAATCTTTGCGCCACTGTCACTTTATACCCCGGGGGAAGGTAGCGCGAGGCTAACGTGATCTGCCTTGAATAAAGTTGACCCACTACAATTACATAGTTTCCATCTGGGTCTATGATCTGTTTTTGCATTTGAAACTGTGTACCATGTGGAATTAGGATTGCAGTACCTCGCTTCTTCCAGAGGCATGGGCTGAGGCCACCACTTTATCAAACCCCCACGCCTTTAATTTTGAATGTTCCAACTGAGAAAGATGAGTCTCTTGAAGCATAATCACATCCGACTTACTCTGTTTAAAATAACATATTAATCTTTTACGTTTTACCAGACTGTGAATGCCATTTACATTGAAGGACATAATAAGAGCAAAATTAGCCATAATTACTTATAAAGAAAGTAATCTTTTTCTGAACAGGAACTCCCCCTCTGTCTCTCTCCAGCCCTAACAGGGATCCACAATCCTGACTATTTTGATGTGTATGGGGTCTAGATCTAAATCTCCCAGAAGTTGTTTTTTTACCACTTCAACTGGCCCCAGCAATTTCTTTCTGAGCAGAGTGAAATATTGGGCCTCTTGCCTGACACCTAAATAAGCTGTGTTGCATATTGTCGAATCTTAAGCCATAACTCGCATGCCAACAGGGCATGATTAAACATTAAGAACCTCATTAACCCTAAAAAAAAAAAAACCTTTAGTATGGTCAGTATTATTAGGGCTTTCACATACTAATCAAAAGCAGTTCTCTCTTTTGCCATATTTCTTAAGAAATAATATAAAAATAAAAAATGTATAGGCTTCCAAGGTAGGAGTAACTATTATCTGTTTCCCTTTAAGTACTGGGTGTGCACTGGTGCTATAAGACTTAAACCCAGCGGGAGAGGTTATGATCGGGGCATATTTTGCCTCGGCCCTCCCGTGAAGCTGTTAAGGCCACAAACAAAAAGAGGGACAAAATATGTAATAACAAATCAAAAAATGGTAAACAGTATGTCCCATTTTATAAAAGTAGATGGATGGTCGCCCATGTGAACTGTATAAAGTCCAACTCTCCAACACAATCCCTTCCTGCATGAATTGTCCCTAAAGAAAATCGATATACTTTGGGTCCTCATATTTTAGTCCCAGTCTTTAACAGTACTCCTGGTCTGTTTTCAAGAACTCTTTGCCCAGAAGAGTTAGTTGATATGTCCAATAAGTGAGCATAGGTATGGGCATAATTCGATATGTGCTTCCCCTAAGGAGAGAGGCAGGTTCAGCCAGTTCCTGGTGGTAACCTTAATTTGTGCCTACTCCGAATCTGAGTGGTATCAATTTTGCAGCCGAGTTCGTCAGGAAGCATGGACTGTCACCTGAGCTCAATTATGTAGCTTCCCAGGGTCCGTTGGGGAGGGTGGGCTAAGGGAAAGCATTACAGCAGGAACAAGGCCGATCACAAATCCCTGACAAGTGTCGCCAGATTTGAGGGCTAAACACTAGGAGCTAGAGTCAAGGGCAGCCACCAGACCTAGTTCGGAGGAATCCAAATTAGTTCCTCACCGCTTTCATCTCACCCCCAGCCCACCACTGACCAAATGTGAATGATGTCGTCAAAAAGTACATTTAAAAAGTGTCAGGCTTCTTTCTCAGGGATAGTAGTGGTGTCCCGAACAAACTTTGCCAACTGCTGTCTAGGATCCCTTATATTTATCTGGTTTCTCTTTTCTTCTACCGCAGTCTGTTTTGGTTGTGCTGTTTGCCAGCACGATGGCTGTGTGGAGCAGGATACACCAGGTTGCGGCCTTTCCGGGAATGTCAGACCCTTCGCCGTTAGCAGCTCACGGGCCTCCTCAGCATTGGAGAACTCCCTCTTTCCCTCAGGCATGAGGCAGGCTTAGCTGGATAAGCGGTTTGAAACTTGATGCCCTGGTTTTTCATCATAGGGAGCAACGGGAGGTAGGCCCTTCATTGTTTCATTGTCCGAGGTGCATAATCCGATCCACATAGAATCTGGTTTGTCCAAAGAAGATCTTTTGTTTGCACAAGCTGTCAGCAATATATATTCTTTCACTCGTGTTTATTGAATCTGGTAATTATGGATCTGGGTGCAGCAGTCACGGGGAGGGTTTTGGAGCCAAAGCTCTATGTACTCTCTCAAAATCAAACTGATAGTCCTCAGGAAGGTCTAAAGCTGAGCGGAGTAGGCAGAATCACAATTCTTTTATTTTAGGGCCTCACTTCCTCGGGATACAATAAAGACAAATATTTTAAAGTGCTCTATTCTCAGCATCTTCTTGGCGTGCTTCTAAGAGGCCTTGTTGTTCTTGTATTTGTTGCACTGCACTTTCAAAATCATCTGCTCTATTCTCTGTTGCAGTAATTTGGTGCTCTGAATCGTTAGCTCACTGTTCCAATTGCTGCACATCTCTACGTATTTCTGACTACAGTTGTTTAATGTCCACCCTGAATGCACATAGTTCATGGTATATCATATCTAGTTTAATCTTTTTTGTTCTGTTTTTTGGTGTGCGATACTCCAGCTGGGTAGCCCTAGCAAACGATGGCGCGTTTTGCAGCTAAACAGATTTGGACTCAGATCTCAGACTCCGATTTGGGATCATCTTCCACAGTAACATCCATGTTCTTTAATTTTATAGATATAGGACCTTTGTTCCCCCTCTTGTGCATGTTGTATTCGTATTATTTTGAGGATTCTGGATGTAAGAGGGAGGATTTTCTCGGAAGGGGGATAGGAGCAGTTGTCTTGGGCTACCATCACCTTCAGAGGCGGAACCGGAAGTCCTCGCATAGCTTTCTGACAAGGGGATAAGAAGGTGCCCCCTGTTTCTTGATGTAATATACTACAGGCGTTTTCCATCTACCAGTAGCGGGCCAGAAAGAATACGAGTCTGGAAGGCCTGCAAGGTGTAAAGAATTGCGCGCATCTCCAGCACACTGATGCGGAGATGCTGCTCCGCTTCCGACAAGGTCCCCTGGGTCTGGCGATTGGCCAAGTGGGCACCCCAGCCAAGACCCAAGGCATCCATCATGTGGATCTGCTGAGGGGATACAGCCTGAAAGGGGACCCCTTGCAGGAGACCACTCCTCAGCACCAGATCGGAGACCATAACTGGCTGATCCAGGTGGTCGATGCATTGCTCCCATTGAACCCAAAGAGTCGAGTGGGGAACCCTCATATGCAGGTGGGCCAGGAAAACTGTGGCTATGGCCACTGCCATGTGCCCCAACAGGTACAGGAACGTTCTGGCCAGGATCAGTCAACTGAAGGAGACTAGACAAACCTGCTCTATCAAGCGTTCCGCCCTGTCCACTGGCAGGAAAGCGCCACCTTGGGAAGAGTCCAGAACTGCCCCAATATACTGGAGGCGCTGGCATGGAGAGAGAAGACTGGCAGATTGACCGTGATCCCCAAGGCCTGGAAGAGCCAAAAGGTGCATTCCAGAGTCCACAGCAGCAGATCCCTGAACAGGGCTGTCAGCAGCCAGTCATCCAGGTAGGGGAACATGTAAAGCCCCTGTCTCCTCAGAGCAGCGACCACCACTGCCAGGCATTTAGTAAAAACCCAGAGGGTCAAGGAAAGGCCAAAAGGGAGGGCCTGGAACTGAAAATGGTCCTCCTGGAAACAGAAATAGAGGAAGTGGCAGGTGGGCCAGGAAAACCTTAATGTGGAGGCAGGCATCCTGCATGTTCAGGGAACAGAGCCAGTCCCCCTGGTGAAGGAGGGGCAGCAGCCCCTGGAGGGTGACCATCCTGAGGCGTTTGTCCTCCATATAGAGGTTCAGGTGGCTGAGGTCCAGAATCGGCCTCAGATCCCCAGTCTTTTTGTGGACAATGAAGAAATGGGAGTAGAACCCCCTTCCTCTTTGAGACGGAGGGATGGGCTCTATGGCCCCCTTGTGTAGCAGATCCCAAATCTCTTTCCGTATGAGGGAGAGGTGGGCTGAAGGGTAATGGGAGGGTTTTCCGGAGGAGGTTCCAGAAATTCTAGGGTGAGACCATGCTCGATAAACTATAACACCCACTGGCTAGCAGTCCTTGCTCGCCACCAGTCGGGTAAAGGAAAACCAGCCCCTACCGCCTCCCCAAGATCTCTGCGGCGGGGGCGCGATAAGGCAGTTACAACCTGGGGTTGGCAGAGCAGCTGAGGGCACTCATGGAGCCCTAGAAGCAGCCGCTGTGGCCTGAGGGATTCGAGCCTTGTGCTTTAAGGGGCCCTTCACCTGCTGGCCACTGGCGGTCTGGCAAGAGGATCGACGAACGGGCCAAAATCGGTAGAGGGAATGAACCAGTCTAAGGGCTTTGCCACATTCCTGGAGGCGGGGCATGATGTCTTGGGCATCTTCCCCAAACAGGACGGAACCTCTAAAGTGGAATCCAAAATACTGGCTTAAGCATCAGGAGCAAAGCCAGACACCCTAAGCCACGAATGGTGACGAAAACTGATCCCTGTCGCCACTCCACACCCAGTGGCATCAACTGTATTGTATGCCACCTGCAGGACGTAAGTGCCAACATCCAATCCTGACCGAGTCTTGGTAGGATCCTCTGGAAGAGTCGAACCAGATCCCTCACCTGATCCAAGAGGGCATTCTGGTACTGCACCATATGGGCCAAATAGTTCATAGCTCGGGAATGGCCAGGATGGCAGAGGCATACATTCGCTTGCCCCACTGATCCAGCTGCCTAGATTCCTTTGTTAAGAGGGTGGGTGCTAAGGTGTTTGGGTCTCTTACTGCAGTCATGGACCACATTCATGACCAAGGAGTCCATCATGGGTGCTCTCCCAAGAAGGGCTTGCCCACCAGCACATGGTACAGGCGGTCAAGTCTTTTTAGGTAATGCCAAGGTGGAGGAAGGTGGTTCCATGCCGCCGCCTTGGCAACGTCTTTATTAGAATCGATTAAAGGAGTACCACCAAGGGAGGGTCTCCTTTTCCCACAAATAAATAATTAGCAACAGCGCTCCAGGTCCAGCTCCTCCGTTTCCCGTCCCATGAGGGACTGGATATGACGTACAACGTCAAGAAAGGCTGGGTCATCATGATGGGATTCCTTAGCCTGGTCCTGCCCCTCAGAGGAACCCTCAGAGGACTCTAAAGAAGAGGAGGAGTCCCGACGTCTGTCGGGGACCAGCGTTGGGGGGGCAACGCTCATCCACATGCCTGCTGGAGTCCACACCAGTATGCTCTCCAGAGGACCCAGTGTCACAGCGGTCACTAGGACCTGCTCAGGTTGGGTTCCGAAGGTGGGCAGTCCTGGGGAGGCGGAGGAGAAGGCCTCCTGAGTGTGTTCTTATTCTGCATGAATGACCACAAAGCAGTAAAAAAAGAGCATTATTATGTATGGTGAGTCCTTATTACCTCTAAAAAGTGGTAAGATTATTTCTTTATAATCCCATCACTATAGCGTCAGGATTGTTAACCACTAGAGTACATCACAGCGGCGGAATTACAAATGGAGCGAGGCATTCGTGCCTCCTTGTTACTCACTGACAGCCATCCGAAACTGGCGCAGTGGTGAGAGCATGACCCAGAACGGCTGCGGCAGTGACAAACTGCAAAAGTAAGGAGCCCCCTTAATTTCTGACAGTTTATGGATACTGTACACTATAAAATGTGTGGCCCCTCTATCGGTAACTGGTTTGCGCAACGTCTCGAGGTTGCCATGGCAATGTAAACCTCTCCAGCTTTACTCTCGAGGTTTAAAAGATCACCCTGGCAACCTCTTGATGGTTAACAAACCGGTTACTGATAGAGAACCATACATTATCCTCTATATAATCTACCGGTGGAGGTGGATTGGATTATAGGACTGTAGGATACGGGTATTGTGGAGGGGGGTACGACGGCGAGGGGAGCAGGCATAGGGTACCCCGGCATAGGTCCACCCAATGCTGGTTGTGGATCCCGAGGAGCATCAGCAGACATCAGCTGTGGCGCTGGCAGAGGCGATGACTGTTGAGGAGTTGTCAGCTGTGACGTCAACGTGGCCAATGCCGGCCTAAGTGTTGAAGGTTGGCTACAGTCTAGGGAAGTAGCTGACGCTGGCCCTAAAAAGGTGATGGCGGTACCTGTGGGGAAGATGGCCCCTGAGGCAAGGGCAGAGGTAACACCTGCTGGGAGGAGGAGGTGAACACTGCGCACGAGTGATGCCTGGAAGGACAAGTGCAAGGGCAGAGGTAACACCTGCGTGGAGGAGGAGGCGAACACTGCACACCGGTGATGCCTGGAAGGACAAGTGCTGACCCGGAGTGGGGACTGACAAAGGTAACGCCCTGGCCGGGGGGGGGGGTGTAATGGGCAAAGACATGCCAACAGCGGTTCCAACCCCAGCCGAGCCACCTGGCTGAGAGCCTGTGGGTGCTAAGGGCCAGAGCATCAGGGGACAAAGTCCGCTGCCCAGATGAGCCGCCGCCCAAAACAGAGATGAGGGCGGGCGGCTGGAACACCAGCAGCCCAGAGGAGATTAGGGCACATGGGGCAGGAGGGGCTGAACCCCCACGGGAGGAAGACACAAAGGCGGTGGCCAATCTGTACAGCAACTGCAAGTGAGAGGCTGACTGGGGACGATCCCTGTGCTTGTCCTGGTGTTTGTGCTTCCCACTCGATTTTGTCTCTTTCTGTGAAGCAGCAGCAGCCCCGGAAGATTGAGCCAGGGAGGAAGAAGAAAGTTTAGCCAGTAGCTCCTTCTCCATTGCTGTAAATTTCTGTTTAGGTAGGTAGCTTTCTAAAGTCTTCAAGCGATGTCTCCGTGTGGCCTTGTTGAAGTCCTAGCAGTGCTGGCAAGCCTCAGTGTCATGGTCTCGGCCTAAGCAGAGCAGGCAGGAAGAGTGACTGTCCTTGGCAGGAATCTGCTTGCTGAAGGCATACTTCGGACTGTTTGAAAACAAGGCTGTAGAAGACACAAACTCAGGAGGAAAAAAAAGAAGGGGGGGGAGAGAAACACACCAAACACTTGATGTTTTGAGAACTAAAAAGAAGCAAAATAAAAGCGCGGGTTAAAAGCGAGAAAAATGATGGTCGACTAAAGTTGGCGTCCGTGAAGGTCTGACGTGCGCAGGTCAAAGGCGGGGAAGAACTGGGGGACCGACCCCTTTTTTAGGATTAGTGGAAGTCAGCGTGCTGACGGTGGGGCGGTCCTTTATATTCACTAATCCCTCTACTGCACCATCTCCCTTAGAGAGCCCCTCCCCTCCTCCCATGAGTTAATCATAGCCAAGTTTATTATCCCTGGCACTCTCCCCTTATACATTGGGGCTTTATAAGCCTCCCCTAGACTCTCACCAGCACCTCTGGTTACATGCATCTCCTCCATCACTTCGCATACAACCTCCGCGGGGAGCGGATACTGCTAGGTGATTTCAATTTAAACTGGCTCTCACTAGCCTCCAAACCCACACTACATAACACTGAACTGCTCAATCTTACTCAGCTCATAAAGGAACCAACACGGTTAAACCCTCGCTCCCCAAACCACTCCCTATTGGATTGGGTACTCTTCTTTCTCCCCCACCGTATTATTGCTTCAGGCATTCTCCCGGATATTTTTAGCAATCACTGCATGATCTATTGTGTCAAGAAGGCGCATCTCTCCCACTCAGTCCCCAAATACATATGGCACCGCTCCCTCAGATCGCTCGACACAAACGCCCTTCTACTAGACTTGTTCAGCGTCAACTGGTCCCACAAGTTCTCAGCCACCAACACTGACACAGCCCTCAGCTCATTTACTAGCATTTTCAATAGTGTCTGGAACACTCATGCACCCCTGAAAAACATGTAAAACGATCCACCACCCCTGGATCGATGCCACCTTAATGACCCAGTGCAACTACAAGACCATGCATGGGCTACCTACAAATCCACTCTGAAATCAAGCTGACCTCCAAACATACAGATCATTAAGAAACAAGTGCACAAAAGCAATCCAGACTACCAAAGCAGACTGTTTCAAGAACTCCTCCACTCTACCCAAGGCTCTCTCCATACTTTCTGGAAATCCATCCACTCTCCATTGACCCTCCAGTCAACCACCCTAACCTCTCATTAGATGGTTCCATGGTCCCAGACCTGCCTCTGTGATGGACACCTAAGAAAAATTACTCACCTTAGTAATTATGTTTCTTCTACTGAGTCTTGCTGTATTCTGACAAGTGCAGTTAGCTCCAGCTTTAAACTGCCCCAGAGAACAAAGGGTTAACCTTTCTATGCAGAGCATAGAATGCTGAGCTCGAGCTCTGCTGATGTCTCTGTCGGTTTCCTTTGAAAGCTAACCGCAGATTCTTAAGAGCAACACTCTAATAGTATTCTATGTGGAAATTAAAAAAAAAAAAAATTTTTTAATAGCCAACTGGCAACAAAAAGTTTTGGACTACCAAAAGAAGACTCAAGTCAGGAAACCCAAAACTCAAAACCCAAACCAAACAGGAATATAACAAAATAAACGCCCACACAAGAAAAGGGTGTAAAAAGAGCACCCCTGAGGTGCAACACTGCACCTGCCCACCCACTTCCCAAAACCAGGTTCTGAGAAGGGAGGGAGTTCAGAATATAGCAAGACTCCAATAGAAGAAACATAATTACTAAGGTGAGTATTTTTTTCTTCAAACAACTTGAAGTCTTGCTGTATTCTGATAAGTGCAGACTACTAAGCAGTAACCTCCATGGAGGAGGGACAGAACCTACTTTGGGAATAGGCTCTGAAGTTCTGCTGTGCCAAACCGAGCATCACTCCTAGCCTGGATATCAATGCTTGGTAAAGGTACGGACTGTTGTCCAGGTGGCTGCTTGACAAATTCTGAGAGAGGATATCCCTTGGCAGCAGCCAGGGAAGCAGCTGTACCTCTTGTAGAGTGAGCCCTCAGGCCTGAGGGGTGGAATTTTCCCCTGCTTATAGCAGAATTGTATACAAGACACAAGCCACCTGGCAACAGATCTCTTGGTGGCAGGTTTGCCCTTTCCCACTTCCCCTAAAGTGAGGAACAACTGAGGAGTCAAACCTGTGACCCTTGAGTACTATGTAGTAACTAAGGGCTCTTTTAACATCTAAACTGTGTAGCCTCCTCTGTCCTGAGGAAGAATGATCAGTGAAGAAAACAGGAAGAGACACAGACTGGTTTAAATGGAAGTCTGAAACCACCTTTGGGCAGGAACCTTCTATTGGTTCTAAAGACCACTTTATCCCTGAAAGATGATAAAATCAGGTTCTACTGACAGGGCTTGCAATTCACTGATACACCTGGCAAAGGTAATGGCTACCAAGAACACAGTTTTCCAAGTCAAGCACTTAAGCTCTGCTGAGGACAGAGGCTCAAAGGGGGGTTGCATAAGTTGAGCAATGCAAACATTCAAGTCCCAAGGCAGGGGCAGGGTCTCTAAAAGGAGGACTGGTGTGAAGCAATCCTTTAAAAAATTTACAGAACACAGGATGAGAAGATAGTGAGGAAGACTTCCCCACAGACAGAAACGCAGGAACAGCTGACAAGTGTACCTTGAGAGTAGCTGGTCTGAGGCCTAGGCCATTAAGATGGACCATATAATCCAGAACTGTAGGCAATTCAGCAGTATCTGGAGAAATATGCTTCATAGAACACCAAATGCCGAATCTTTTCCATTTGGTGTTATAAGTCTTTCTGGTGGAGGGCTTTCGAGAAGCTTTGAGAATATCCAGAACCCCTTGAGAAAGATGCAGATCTGCAAACTAACTCTTCAAGAGCCATGCCTTGAGATTGAGAGACTGAAGATTGGGGTACCAAATCCTCCCCGAGAGGATGTTAACAGGTTGCAATTCCTGGGACGAGACAGGGGGAGATGGACTGCTAGGGACAGCAACAGGGGATACCAGGGCTGTCTGGCCCAATCTGGAGCAATCAGAATCACTTTGAAGGTTGAGACCTTATTTTGACTAAAACTTTGAACAGGAGTGGGAAGAGAGGGAAGGCATACAGAAACTTCCTTTCTCAATTCAGAATCAGGGCGTCCAGGGGGACTGAACCCAAGACTGGGGGTCTGTAACAAAAAAGAGGGAGTTGGTGATTGTCTGGGGCTGCAAAGAGATCCATCTCTGGAGTGCCCCACCTTGAAAAAAATCACTTTCAACACCTGAGGGTCCCTGAGAGATCCTGCTCAGTGCATCTGCTAGCACATTGTCCTTCCCTAGAAGATGAACTGATACCAGAGAGGTTTGCAGGGAATAAGCCAGGGACCACAATTTCATGGCTTCTGTGCACAAGGCCGTGGACAGAGTGCCTCCCTGTTTGTTGATGTACCACATGGTGGTGGTGCTGTCCGTTCTGACCTGAATCACCTTGTTCTGTACTGACTGAGAGAAAGCTTTCAGGGCCAGAAAAACTGCCCTGAGTTCTAGGAGACTGATATAGAGAAGGGATTCTTGGGGGGACCACAGCCCCTGGGCAGTGAGGACCCCCAGATGGGCTCCCCAGCCCAGAAGAGAAGCGTCCATGGTAAGGACCATTGAACAAGGTTGAGTGGCAAGAGGAACCTCTTGTCTTAAACTGTCCTGATCCTGCCACCACTGGAGGGCTTGGATCAAGGTCAGAGTCACTGGGATCAGTTTGGTAAGGGAATCCTTCCTCTGAGACCAAAAAGCTCTCAGATGGAACTGAATATCCTTCATCTGGAATCCTGCCCCTTGGACCACTGCTGTTGAAGCTGCCATGTGGCCCAAGAGCTGAAGGAAATGCCTTGCTGGTCGAGATACCAAGGCTGAAGGAAGAGGCTAGTTCTAAGAACCCTTGCCCTTCCAGGGGAAGAAAGGCTCTTTTCTCGACTGTGTCCAGTTCTGCCCCTATAAAGGTAAGAAGCTGGACTGGTTCGAGAACGGACTTCAAAGGTTGAGAAGAAATCCTAGAGAAGTGAGCACTTGCTGGGTCACTTGCAGGTGAGACTTGACTTGGTCTGGAGACTAGCCCACTATTAGCCAATCGTCCAGATATGGAAAATGGAAATCTTTGCCTTCTTAGAAAGGCAACTACTACTGCCAGGCACTTTGTAAAACCCTGGGGCATGGTTAGGCCAAAGGGCACTGCTCAGAACTGATAGTGGCCTGAGGGCAACTCGAACCTGAGGTACTTTCTGTGGGAGCACCTGATGGGAATGTGAAAGTAGGCATCTTTGAGGTCCAGGGAGGCTAACCAGTCCCCTGGCCTTAGAGAGGGAATGATTATTCCCAGAGTTACCATCTTGAACTTTGGTTTTAAAAGATGTTTGTTTAGCTATCTTAGGTCTAGGATGGGTCGCCACTACCCTGTCTTTTTTGGGGTCAGGAAGTACCTAGAGGACAGACCTTTGCCCCAGTGTAGGGTAGGTACTCTCTCTATGACTCTTAAGGCCAGAAGAGAAGAAACCTCTGCCTCTAGGGCAAGGGATTCTGAGAGATTTGCAGAAGGAAAAGATCTGGCTCTCATCTTTAGAAATTTTATGAAGCTGAGAACCAGTATCTGGCTTACTACTTCCAGGACCCACTTGTCTGATGTAATAGACATCCATTCCTGAACAAGGTAAGCCAGCCTGCCCCCTACTGGAATAGGAGTCTCGACCCGGCAGGCCCAACAGGGTGTTGCTGGCAGGGGCCTTAGGCTGAAGAGTGGATGCAGCCCTGCTCATCCCCATTCTGCTTCTCCCTCTGAAGAACCCCCTCTGTGAAAAGGAAGAAGAGGCCTTGTGCTTGGTGAAAAGGCCTGCCCTGCCCCTAGACTGCTGCCTTTGAGGAGTTGCCTGCCTCTCCTTAGCCTGAGCACTCCTGTAGAGGTGGTCCTGTACTCATCATTTTCTTCATGTAATTCTCTGTCTGCTCCCCAAACAGAGAATTACCCACTACAGGAAAATCCATGGCCTTAGCCTGGGTATCTTACAAGAGGCTAGTACATCTGAGCCAAGCCATTCTCCAAAGAGCCACAGATGTAGCTATGACTCTTGATGACACATCATTAGAGTCTACAACAGCATGAAACTGAACTTTAGATGCCTCATCCCATCTGCAGCCACCGCCTTCAGCTCCTTGGCTAGCTGGGGGGAGGCCTGTTTAGCCAGTGCCAGTACAGTGTCCCACCTGGACTTCTGGTACCTTGCTGTATAGGCCATATAATTCGCCTGTCCAAGTCCCAGGAAGATGCCATGTACAGCTTTTTTGCCATGGCATCAACCTTCCTAGAGTCTTTGTCTGGGGGGTGTGAAGCCAAGGGAATGCTTGCCTTATTACAGGCAGCAGCCTGCACAACCCCAACATGGCTGCATTGGTGATAAAAAACTCCTTTTCTGAGCCTGAGAGTGTATACCTCTTGTCCATTCTTCTGTCCACAGGAGGTATAGAATTGGGAGACTTCAGAATTTTTGTGTCTGTTTCCCAAAGATTTGTGGAGGGAACAGACAGTCTCCTGACTCTGGCATGTCCATCATTTCTACAAAATCAGGCTCCTCCTGATCCACCATTGCCTCTTCCATAGGAAGCTGGAGGGTCTCAGACACTTTTCTGTAGAACATAAAGTGGAAGGGACTCAGAAAGCCTAGGAGGGGATACACCTGAAGGTCTGTCTGGGAGATGTCCAGTTCCACAGGCACATCTAGACTTTCACCATCAACATCTTCAAACTCCCTTCCTCCTCAAACTCCAGTTCATAAAATTCTTCCAAGATAACGTGAACCAGGGAACCAACCAACCGAGCCCCTGCCAAAAGGTGCCAGATCGGTCAGAACGGGTTAAGCGATTCCACAACCAAATCGCTCTGGCTATTTCTTCGGCGGTCGGAACATGGACTTCTGGATCCGAACCGGACGATTTTTCTTTGCGCTTGCTTTTAGTCGGAACTGACCCCTCGGGATCGGCTCTCCTTTTGCCCAAAAAAGTATCGCCCTGGTCAAAGGGCACTCCTTCTGGTTCGGTCGGAACCGAACCGGGCTGGCAATCCGGGTCAGCGGACTTCTCGACCTCCTTTTCCCTCAGTCTACCTAATCTCTTTTCAAGGATAGATTTTGGAAATTTTTTTGCAAATTTGGCAGTCTGAATTGAGGTCGTCAAACCCCAGACAATAAACACAGGTGGTGTGGGATCGGCCTTAGCAAGGACCTCCCACATTCACTGCAGTGTTGAAACCCAGTGGCCCGATTTTTTCTTGGGTTTCTCAGACATGGCCAACCTAACCAAACTTACCCTTTTTTGGCAACCGCCAGGCAAGACTCTTTATTGGTTCCTAACCGTGTCACGGGTCTTGGAAAAAACATTTCAAAACACGTTTTTTTAGAACCGATAGGACGGTAACCATACACTTAAGTTACACAAAGACTTAACCAAATGATCGGTTCAGCCGAACCGACCCACGCTTTTTACAAGTTCCACACAGAAAACAGTACAAAACCTATCTAGTACTGACAGTATCAAAGACAGAGACTGAACAGACTATGCGGGAAACTTTTTCGGTTAGAAACCGACGGAAAAAAATGACATTTAAACCGAGCTGCAGAAGAAATATCCGGAGCGACTGTTCAGTGACGCAGAGTAAAGAAACTGACTGTTAGCTTTCAAAGGGAAACAGACAGAGACATCAACCGAGCTCAAGCTCAGCATTCTATGCTCTGCATAGAAAGGTTAACCCTTTGTCCTCCGGGCAGTTTAAAGGCTGGGGCTAACTGCACTTGTCAGAATACAGCAAGACTTCAAATTGTTTTAAACAAGTATTTTATCTCTTGTGCACTCCTGACCCCCACTATGGCCCACCCTGACCCCCAAAACACACTCTTCTCTCCTAGTGGTTACCATGTCCCCCATCCTTTCAGCAGGAAGTACACAGTGCTTTATTATCACTAAACCCTGCCAAAAATAGCCCTGATGGCACTGACCCAAAGATCCTTTGCATCTCTGCCCCCACCATTGCCCCCCCCTACACACCTGTTCAATCACTCTTTCCACAGGTATAGTCTCCCTGACTTGTAAAAAGGCCTGAGTAATTCCCCTCCACAATGGCGCCGACCCTTCCTGCCCAGGGAACTATTGCCCCATCTCCCTCCTCCCCTTCCCTGCAAAGCTCCAGGAATCTCTAGTCTATTCTAGGGTCTCTGATTTCCTCACCATCACCAACACTCTCTCCCCACTTCAAGTTGGTTTTAGGAGGAATCACTACCACACCCTCCTTATTGCGTGTCACAGATGCCATTCTCTCAGTAATGGATCCGAGTCACATCACTGCTGCCATTTTCACTGACCTGGCAAAAGCATTCAACTTGGTGTCCCACCCACTCCTTCTCAGTAAGCTCCACTCAGTCAATTTAGTGACACCAAAGTGAACTCGTTCAGTTCCTACCTCTCGAACAGGAGCCAATCAGTCCAGGTGGGCTCTACCTTGTCTTCTCCCATCCCAATCCTTGCCAGGGTCCCTCAAGGCTCCATCCTAGGCCCCGTCCTGTTCTCCCTATTCATAAACAGCCTCCCTTCAGCTTGTTTGCACACACAAATCCACATGTACGCAGATGATATTATCATCTATACTACTGGTCCCTCTACCTTTGATGTACAGGCCCCCCTCCGTGATGTCAACAGTATGCTTAAGTGGTTCCAGGCCAACAACTTGAGGATGAGTACAAAGAAAACAGTTTCTATGACCTTTTGGTCAAGACAAACTCTCAACACTCCTGTTCCCCCATCTTTTCCACCCCTGATGGTTCCCCCCTTGAAGTTGTTTCTGCATACAAATATTTTGGGGTATGGCTGAACAATAAGCTAGATTACTCAGTCCACATTCACCTTGCACTCTAAAGTTCCATCCAAAACTAGGTATAATGTACTGCCGCTCCCTTTCCATGTGTCGCAAACTGATCACAAAAATCATCTTCCCCGTGCTCGACTACGCCGGCACTGTTTACGGCACCACACTGGCCTCTTCCCTTGCCAGACTCAACACCCTCCTAAATTCATTTTGCCACTTTGCAACAAACTCCTCTTTCTGCACACACCACTGTTCTCTCTACTTATCACTTTCTATTCCTCCCCTCCTCCTCCCACCGCTGCCAGATGCACTCCTTAGCTTTTACTGCCAAATACCAGTTTGGACTTATTTCCTCCTATCTTTCCTCCCTCTTATCTGCAGCCAGGCCCTCCCCCTACCTGCTCCATTCCAGGGAATCCTGGTCCTTCTCCCTTTCCCGCCAACACTCTAAGGCAGGTCAGTCAGCTTTCTCCTTTCATCTTCCCTCCCCCCTCTGGAACCAACTTTCACCGATGTTCAAGCATGCCGCCTCGCTCCCAGCCTTCAAGCGCCTGCTCCCAAGTGCTCCAGCTGCTCCCTGCCTCTGTTTCTAGCCTCTCCCCTTCTAGCTCTGATTACTCTGCACTCTGTCTCCTCATTCCCTTTTTTATGCTAATTTTAATTGTTTATATACAAATGTATTTAACAACTGCACTTTTGAATATGTATCTGGCTGTATTTCATGTACTCAATTTTAAGTCATTTTTTCTTCTGTATATTGTTTTCATTATGCCTCGTACACCAGAAAATGAGCCCTGGCTCAGTGTGCCTTTCCAGGTGACCAAAAGTTGAATTAATTAACTGATTAAATAAATAAATAAAAATAAATAATTATGAGGAAAATCAGAGCAATGTCACATCCACTAGACCACCGGGTAAATGCCAACACTGCTGTTTTGTACTGCATGAAAGCATTCAGCTCGGAGAGCCTGTGAAACTTTGTAAATTTGGCACCAACTACACAGAAACATGATCAAAACTACAGCTTAACATGTGTATTCGATGAAATAATACACAATAAGTCATGATTTGATCAGTTTGTTACAAGATACATGAAATATTAATAATATTTAGTACATGGCTATTAGCACTGAGTGTAGAGAACAGATTCACTCTCGCTCCTTGGATGTCATGTCCCACGTTTGCCAGCCATTTTGTAGAGCAGAGACATGGGAGTTTTGAAACAGGAGGGCTGCTTACATTTTTCAAATGCTACTAGACTGCATTTATGTTTATTACATAAATGCAGTTTTAGCATCAATGTAAACAGCAGCCTTCCCTTTATTTTGCTATGAAGCCATTTTTTTTTTTTTAAACTGTTTAAGGGCAAAACTAGGAGTTTAGTCGTCCTTTAAAAATAAGCCATGATTACCACATGCCGCAAAAGAAACAATTCTGGTGAAAATAATGGCACATAAAAATAAAAAGCCAGAGCTAGCCCTGCAGCTCGTTACCACTCTTGAAGGTGGCTCACGAGTTTCAATTTATCCTGGACTCAGCTACGACACATGGAGCCACCGGAAAGCTTTCAACACCATTAAGACCCACAATGAAAATCCTAGGGGTGACTCCAGCAGTAAAGTACTAGTCTACTCTGGCAAAGTTTACCCATTTCAAAATCCTCAGGAGGCTAGGAAATTAGTCATAAAAATCGTTAAAGAATTTTTTAACCCAGCTCAGGACACTGAACTGGATTCGGACTGCAAACTTTGAAGGGACTCATACACAGAACTGTGAGAACTGGACACTTGTAAGACAGGCTAAGTGGGGAACATAGGAGTCACGGATTTAAGCAAGATATATGCTCATAACTTTGAAATGTCAAATGTGTCATTTTTGCAGTAAAGTGTTGTATATGTCATATAAAGCACATCTTGTGCCTTTTACCATGGTACTAGTTTTTCAAGAGGACTGGTCAAAATGGTGCTGGCTGCGTGGTCCCTGATGAGCAGCTGCCTTTGCCTGAATTTCTCTATCTCCATTTTGGCGTGTGTTACCTACATATGCAACGACTGAACTTTTAGGCGGGAATACCACCACTCATAAAACAGGGACTTGTGGACTTTCTATCATTCTGCACTCCATATCTATTTTTGGAAATTATGTTAAAGCTTGACAGTTAGCATATTATTAGTAGCTAGTCAGTTAGGGCTGGTAATATTCTGCAACGTTTATTGACTTTACATATATTCATGGTACTAACTCAACATTCAAGAGTTTTATGCTCAGGAGAAGCGGAAATTATTACACTGTATGTTTCAAACCTTAGGGTGTATGGCCCAAAGCAATTCATTAAAAGCTGTTGCCCCCAGACTTGCACCTTCTCCCTCCTGCAGATTATACTTAGCTACATTTGGTGGCTATGGCATTCTTAAGTCCTCAGAAACTAGAACCTGTAGCCATGCACAATTAACGGCTGGAGCTCTCTCAGGAGAAGCATCAGAAATGTAGCAGCGAACTCCCCCACCACTCACTCTGCCCATCTCCTTTTTTTTTTTTTTGAAAACTCAACTTGCTTCTGCCCGTGGGACTTTCCAGAGCCAGAATACTTATAAATGAAATAGTTCAGTGTTCTGGCCAACAGAAACACAAAACAACTTCACTCAGACTCACAGACCAGGGCATTATTTACAGCTTGACACTGTAGTTGACAGAGCAGAGTTGACCAATAGTGGGGTTTTTCAATTGCTGAAGATGCCCTTGCATAGCTATGGCTTATTCTGTCTCACTAATGAATTAAACAAATAATAAGCACTGAACAGTAATATACCTAGAATAAGTTTGTAAATACTTGTTTTGTTAAATACAGAAATTTTTATAAGCTTAGACATACTCACTTTCTAAAAAATCCATTTTATTGTTGTCTGTACTAATGCACACAGCATTAAAGCCTTGGGTGGGGACCGCACTGCGCCTCACAGTATTGTTAGTCAGGCAGTGCAGAAGGCTAGTCTTCCCAGCTCCGTCCAGGCCCAACACAAGGACCTGCTTATCCATAGGCTTCACCTTTGGAATTAAAGAAATGCATTTTACTATCCAAAATCGATGCGTTATTGTACTTTATTTATTTATTTTTTTTTTACACTAGGTCATCCCCACAGATCCACGTTCCCCAATCTAACAAACAGCATCGCCATGGCTGCACTCTTCTGTTCGGTGGGGTGGATGGGTGACTGCCTTCACGACCACACCAATGCTGCTCCTTGGTCAACCTGCAACGCATGGGTGAATGCTTGGTCACCAGGGTCCTCCAACCCTGTGAGGCAATCGCCACATGTGTGCAACACACATGGCCCCCAGTAAGCCTCCGTGTGGGATTCCAGGGTTTGCCATCAGGACCCCAGCCAGTCTCCAGGTGGCAGTGTGGTGGTGCCCCCTCAAGTCATCTAAAAATGTGAAATCATTTAAAGTGACAATCTAGCCTCAAAACAGGGATTTTATATTTTAAACCAACAATTCCTGAAAAAGAAAATGATTAAACAACCACAATCTTAATATGATGAAATCCAGCACTGGCCACCTGTAATAGGACTGTCAACTTACAGCTGCTTCTGGTGATACAGCTAGCTTAGTGAGTGAAGCAAAATCAGATCTTAGTCAAGCAGAAAGTGATTGATCAGAGGCACCACAAAAAGGTTAGAAGCTCAAATTGTACTTGTTGCATCATTTGCTTAGTTGTGTGTGAAATGAACCATACAGACAGATGGTGCTGTATATGCTTCTTAGTGATGGTAATTCGTAGCGATCTGTCAGTAATGTAGGATGTCATCTGCTGGTCACTGTACAGCTCTTATATAGTCAGTTACGCAGTATCAAATACCAATGCCAGTTCCAGAATCCTGCATCAGTACAGCATTCTTTGGCACCAGGTGTAGTCTTTCCACGGTCTCCAAAAATCTCATACACAGCTGCTTTGCAGAACCTCTATGGCCATAGTCTCCACAAATGGTACACTGGCACCCTTTCATTTGGAACTGGGGCACTAGTCAGGGGTGCTTGTTGTGACTGCCGCCCCCAAACCCAACACCCTGACTTAATTTAGCTCTTGAAGCACTGTTGATGCTAATAGTAACAGAACTGTACAAGGGGTTCCCATAGTTAAGTTTCTTATTCAATATTCTGCTTTTGAGACCGAAATGCTTGTCTCTGCTAAATCCTCTGTATTCTCTCGCTAAGTCGTTCCATAAAATCCGTGGGTATGGGTCTCAATCGAGATATTCACTCAATACATATTAATCCAAAGTATTACAATTAAATCACTTATTTTATGAAAGTCAGATTGTTAATTTGGGTCTGAAGCTCCAAGATCTATTAAATATTACTGTAGGTGTATTACTCTGTGTAACACTGAAAAAGGAAACCTTGGAACTCTATAGGCAAGGCAGCTTTTATTTGTGTAGCACACTGTCCCCAAGGCTTAGAGCACTGTACTGTCAAATGCAGACAATACCAGTAGCAAAGCTAGAGTCAGGAGAGGAGTACACAGTGTGGTGGTGGTGGTGGGAGGGGGATACCGATGACCAACAAACAGGAAAGGGACCTGGGGGTAATCATATTTGATGACCTAAAGGTGGCAAAGCATTGTAAAAAAGCTGTGGGGAGAGCCAGTGGGATGCTGTGGTGCACTGGGAAAGATATCACCAGCAGAAAAAAGAAGGTGGTGATACCACTGTACAAATCACATCTGGAGTACTGTGTCCAGTTCTGGAAGCCGCATCTCCGGAAGGACATAGAGTAGATGCAGTTCAGAGAATGGAAACAAAAATGGTGCAGGGTCTGCACCAAAACTCATAAGGAGAGACTAGAGGACCTCAATATTTATACCCTGGAAGAGAGGAGGGAGTGGGATGGGGGATATGACAGAGATCTTCAAATACCTCAAGGGCATAAATAAGGTACAAGAGAGTCACATCTTTCAGAAAAAAAGATGCTCAAGAACAAGGGGTCATGATTATTCTGTTTACCATATTTTGTTTTCTGTTTTGCACACGACTCTGGGCTGTCTCTGCCCTCTGTTACAGAATGTTGCTCATTTCTATACCTTCCCTCCAAATGTAATATATGGACTGACTGATGTCATGCAGCATTTTTTTTTACTCCCCTGTATTTGTGTTGTTTTACTATGTCTACCGACGAGGAGCCTTTGCAAAACAGTCTAATGACTCAACGGGTGTAATTCCGATTTCCCAATAAATAAATAAATAAAATAAATGAGGTGGAGGCTGACTCGGGTATAGAGAGGAATCATTTTTCACAGAAAGGGTGGTGGATGCATGGAACAGCCTCAAAGTAGAAGTGGGGGTGGGGGGCCAAAATGGTAGGGGAATTCAAGAATGCCTGGGATAGGCACAAGGTAACCCTAGCAATAGGAAAGAGAGAGAGTAAAAGTCAGAGATCAAGTAGAATCTGTGGTATTGCAGTAGGTAGGGAAAACAGGCAGACTAGGTGGGCCAAGCGGTCCTAATCTGCTGTTAATTTCTATGTTTCTAACTATTAGACTAAATACAATAAGAACAGTCAAGCATTTATAAACAAACTAGTATATAAAGACATTTACCAGTCTACAAAGGCCTCAACTCCCTCTTAAATGCCTCCAATGAGGCACAAGTATGCATACATGCAGGAAGCGAGTTTGGGAAACCGGTGTAGTAACTGCAAAAGCGCCCCCCCACCCCAAAAAAAAAAGCCCAAGATAAGAGTTGGGGGTCACAAGCAAGTTGGCCCTGGTGCAGTGTAGCAGCCAAGTGGGAGAACAGGAGTATATGGCAACAGGAGAGCAATCAAGATAGCGAGGACTAATACTGCATGGGGCCTTAAAGTCCGGCAAATAGATCTTAAAGATGATGCGTCAAACTGGCAACTAGTGCAGTCTCAGCAGCACCAGCATGATATTATTGAAAGTGCTTGTATGAGCCATTAGCCAAGTCACAACATTCTGCACCACCTGCAGACAGCACAACAGCGCTCCAGAAAGCCCTAGGAATAGAGCATTACAGTAGTCCAGGAGGGAGGGTGTCACAAAGACATGTAGTAGTTTATTATTTATTTGCTTTTGCTAACCTGGTGGGTGCACTAGGCATAAGAATGCCTATTTTCAGGCACAACCCGGGAGGATACAAGAGGACATACATGAGTATACATGTGACGCAGCACTTGAGATATGTAACACAGTAAGGAGGATCACATACAATCAACTGTAGATTTGGAGAAACATTCTTCAGTATGATATAGTCAAAACAGTTTTGACAGTCAAAAGAAAGCAAAAAATGCAAAAAAAAAAGCGAATAAAAAACTGACATTTCAAAAGCATGTGCAATATACAATAAGTGCCCTTATGTGGCCAAATGGTTTAGGGAGAGTAGAAACTGGGAGGAGAGGGAAGGGGAGAGTGGTGGGAAGCAGAGAAAGAAGGTAAGGGATGACAGAAGGGATTTAAGGATGGTTATAAGAGAGGCATAGAAAGGTATCAGAGGCATAGTTGCCTACGGACGCAGAGAGCAGGGAGAAGGATAGTCTACGGTGGATGAAAGCAAGTGCAGGAACTAGTAGCACGCAGATCATGGTGAAGTTTCTTGAAGCTAGCATTGGTAGGAGCTTGACAAATAGAATGGGGTATGGAGTTCCAGTACTTTGGAGCCGTGTATGAGAAAGCACGTGCACCCATATTGGTTTTGCCTGGGGATATGGAGTGGGGCTTGGTCAGTAGATCGAAGCCCACAGAAGAGGGGTTGTGAGTGAAGCAGAGAGGCAAGAAATTGGGGGAGGCCTGATCTAGCAATACCGTCAATTAGAGAGCCACAGGACTGCAGCTGATGGGCAGAAGAGCTGGGCCAATTTAGGTCAGCATAGAGCTGGCAATGGTGCTTGTATTATGGAGATGCAGATAGAATTATAGGTAGTGTCCCATTTATGGAGAGAGGTCTTTGTGGCAGAGAGGTAAGTGGCTGAGCCATAGTCCAGGGTAGGGAGCAGAAAGCCTTGTGCCACAGCTAGTCTAACCGATGGGGTGAGGGCATAGCTAGTACGATAGGCACCTCCTATCTTAGCACTGACGGATTTGTAGGTGGTAGTGATGTACAGATCAAACTCCAGAGATTAGTCAAGAAGAATGCCCAGATATTTAAAGGAGCTAGTGCTAACCAGTGGGGAACTGTCAGCACATGATATTTTGAGGAAGCTTTGGTTTGCTTTAAGTCTGGCATGTCAGCCAAAGAGCATGGACTGTGTCTTGCTTGTACTGAGAACGAGGCTGGTCTCTGTTAGCAGGGACTGAATACTTAAGAAATCGAAGGCAACAGAGTGGTTTATATCAGAGATATTTCTTGCACTGTGGTAAATGACAAGGTCATTCGCATACAGTAGAGATGAGCAGGTTGGTGCAAGCAGTGGGAGGTCGTTAATGAAGACTGAGAAAAGCAAGGGGCCAAGTATGGAGCCCTGGGGAACACCAACGTGTATAGACAAGAGGTCAGATATGGCCGAGTTGAAAACTACAGCCTATTTCTTATCAGACAGATAGCTATTAAACCAGGCCACCACATTGGCAGAGAAGCCCAGGAAATGTAGTTTCACAAGGAGAATGGGATGGTTAACAAAAGCGAATGCCTTAGTTAAATCAATGAAACCTGTACCTGTGAGGAGGCCAGAGTCCATAGAAGCACAGATGTCATTTGAGAGTTTTAGGATTGCGGTGGAAGTGCTGTGGCCTTTGCGGAAACCATGCTGGGAGCAACAGAGAAGATTGTGCTTGTGAAGATAATCTATGAATTGAGTAGCCACTAATTGTTACAAGATTTTGCTAAGTACAGAGAGGATAGCTACGGGTCGGTAGCTGGTGATTTCTTTAGGATCACCTTTTTTAGGAATGGGTGTAATTTTAGCTATTTTCCAGATATTAGGAACTGAGCCATGGCATAGTGAAAGGTTGAAGACTTTTGTTAGGGGGGAGGCTACGAGAGGTGCAGCAGCTTTTAGGAGCCTAGGCTCCAAACCATCAGACCCTAAGCTGGTACTGTCAGGGATGGAGATTAGCAGCTTTAGAACTTCAGCTCTTGTGATGGTCTGGAGTCTAAATGGAGGATGTGTGAGAAGAGGTTCAGTATCCCCAATGGGGGGGAAGCAATGTGGCCTGACAGGAAGGAGGCCAGGTAGACAGGTCAGAGAAATAGGGATTGAAGGAGTTTGCAGTGGTGACAGGATTATTGCAGTGTATGCCATTTAGCAACATATCACTAGCAGTGGCCGTATGATTAGCTCCAAGGAAGGTTTTTATGGTGGACCAGAATTTCTTTGAGTCACCTGCAGCTTTTCTTTGTAGGTCTTTGCAGAAGGAGCTTTTCACTAATGGAATGTCTCTTTTACACATATTTCTCAGTAGTCTGTAGTCATCGTAGTCAGACTGATGCCCTGAGGCCTTGAAACACTGCCATGTTTTGTCCCTTGCTTTCATCTGGGTGAGAAGGTCTTTAGTTAACCACCTTGTTCGGGTTCCACGAATGTGGCGTGTGACGCAGGGAGCGTGGGTGTCTTGGAGAAGGCCAAACCGGGCCAGGAAGTAGTCTAGGGCTGCATGGGCATTAGTTGAGGTATAGATGTGTGACCAGTCAATCATGGAGAGATCATGCATGAACTCAGTAGGGTTAAAGTTAGCCAGGTTACGGAAAATGATAAGTTTTGGAGGAGAAGATGGTCTGCTAGTGGAGCACCAGATACAGTAGATTGGTGAGTGATCACTTATTGCATCTGCAAGGGTACCTGCACAGACTGCACTATCCGTGTGGTTTGTAAGGGCACAGTCGATAAGTGTGCTGGACCAAGATGGAGCCATGATCCTATTTGGGTCCGTAACTAGTTGGTGCAGGTTATGGCCTTGTATCACTGTGTTTTAACCAGGTCCTCACACACCAGACACAGCTTCAACTGGGCAATATTTTGCAGATGGTGAAGGGAAAATACATAAATAAATAAATGGACCACACCCTCTATACCTGATGTTCTACTAGGACTCCTAGGTTTCTGACCATACACACACAGCTTAGAGTGATTTGCCATTTAAAGACGGTAGCACACCACCACTACTCATTTTGGACAACCTACAAGGGCCAGGTTCAACCAGCAACACTTCTGTCTTGCCTGGTTTAAGGCTCTGCCAGCTGGCAGTCATCCAGTCATTAATTTCCAAGAAGCACTGGTTTAATACATATACACAGAGCTTCAGATAAGGTGTGTACCGGCCTATTTTACTCACCTCATTTTCAGGACACACTCTTCAGAAATTTTTTTTTTTTTTTTTTTAAACGAGTACCAGTACTCTCCCAACATTTGTAAATACACCACACGCCAAAGAATAGTGCTTCATAACATAATTGGTGATTCAAAAGGAACAGTTTTTTTTTTTTTTTTTATTAAACTTTCTATTTTACTCCTTCCCTCCCATGGCACTCCCCTCTCTTCGGGAGACACCTATGGCCGTTCTAGTCCCACCTCCTACCTGTATCCAGTGGCGGTCCGTCCTCCACGTAGCTTGGGCTTACCCCCCGGAGGGGACGAGGTAGGGAGGCAAGCACCCCAAATTCCCTGTCTCGTCAGAACACCGGTCACCGGGGCAGGTAGGGGTGTTGGGGATCACAGCCTGGTGCTCCGTCTACACAGGAGTGCCATAGGGTATTTCTGATGTTCCTCGGGAGTGGCCTCCACCCTGACGTCAAGGCGTATCCGCCGACGTCTGCCACTTCCCAACCCCTAGTGCGCTCCTGTCTGCTATGCCTCCAGCTTCCGTCAGAGGCCAGTCAGGCGCTGAGCGTGTGTCCCCCCCCCCCCCCAGGAGAGGAGAGCTGTCCTCGGACACTCAATCCTCTCCTTCCCTGCTCAACCCCGACGCCCCGGCTCGTCCCGAACCCGGTCGCCAGCGTGGAGCGAGGCGTGGCGTCCAGCGCCTCAAGCCTCAGCGCCACCGGGCCTGCGTATGCATCCCACTTTTGTTTTACTCACTATGTTTTAAAACTGGTGAGTAAATTCCCACCTGCCAACATTATTTGGAGCATTGTTGGCACCCAAAATTCTTATCTATAAAAAAAAAAAAAAAAACTACATGTAAATGTACTTCTCAGTCCACTCTAGCAAGACATTTGTACACATCTGAATTTAGTTTTACTCACCTCACTTTCAAAATGAGGAGTACAGGTACTCATCCCCAAAAATCTTATCTAGAGCCCTGCATATACACATATATGAGCTTGCCCCATCAGGTGTAAATGACAGGTACAATCGAGCACCATCTGCATAGCAGTGAAGAAAAAGGTTACTCACCGTAGTAATGCTGTTTCTTCTCAAGGATCCATCAATGAGATTTACAACAAAGCATCGTCCCGCCAGAGTGTGATGCCTTGGAGAAAGAGAACTTTATGCTAATTTTGGAATTTAGAACAGAAGTGCTAACGAAAAAATGACTTACCATAGTAATGATGTTTCTTCTAATGGAGTCTTGCTGTATTCTGACAATATGTAGTTAGACCGACCGGTTAGCTTAGCTTTTTTTTGTTGACTGGGTAAGTGCACTAGACAAATCCTGCCTATTTTCAGGCACGACCCGGGGGGAAGGGGATACAGATGAATGCCAACTGACCTTGAACCAGATTAAGCTGTTGGTGGTATTTTTTTTAGTGAATGTTCAACTGCTCCGGAGAACAGAGCGTTAACTCTACGCAAATGCATAGAACATTGAGCTCGAGCTCGGTTTTCAAATCACTGTCCTCGGTATGTTCTAGTAACCAATCAGATTCTATAAAGCAAACTATATATATATATATATACACATATATATATACACACACACATACAATATATATATATATATACACACACACACACACACACACATATATACAGTGCCTTCAGAAAGTATTCACCCCCCTTGGATCTTGTCACATTTTATTGTGTTACTACCAGAATTCTGAATGCATTGAAATGATTTGTTTTCCCCCTTGATTCACATAGCATAGTCAACACTTTAAAGGGGCCAAAATATTTTTATTGTGTAACAAAAATTTATGAAACATTAAAAACTGAAATATCTTGTTTACTTAAGTATTCACCCCCCTGAGTCAATACTTTGTAGAAGCGCCTTTGGCAGCAATTACAGCTTTGAGTCTTCTTGGGTATGTCTGTATCAGCTTTGCACATCTGGATTTGGGGATTTTCGACCATTCTTCCTTGCAGATTTGCTCAAGCTCTGTCAAGTTGGATGGGGAGTGTCGGTGAACCGCAATCTTTAAGTCTTTCCACAGATTCTCAATGGGATTCAAGTCTGGGTTTTGGCTGGGCCACTAAAGGACATTCACCTTCTTGTTCTGAAGCCACTCCAGTGTTGCTTTGGTTGTATGCTTGGGGTCGTTGTCCTGTTGGAACATAAATCTTCGCCCCAGTCCAAGGTCTATTGCAGACTGATGCAGGTTCTCCTCAAGGATGTGCCTGTATTTGGCTCCATTCATTGATCCCTCTATCCTGACAAGTGCCCAAGTCCCTGCCGCTGAAAAGCATCCCCATAACATGATGATGCCACCACCATGCTTCATGGTAGGGATGGTGTTACATGGGTGATGAGCTGTATTCGGTTTGCGCAGGCATAGCGCTTTGCATTCAGGCCAAAGAGTTCAATTTTTGTTTCATCACACCAGAGAATCTTTTGCCACATGGTCTCAGAGTCTGCCACATGCCTTCTTGCAAACTCCAGGCATGCTGTTACGTGGCTTTTTCTCAGGAGTGGCTTCCATCTAGCCACTCTCCTATAGAGGCTACATCTGTGAAGTGCTGCAGAGATTGTTGCCCTCTGGACAGGTTCTCCCATCTTAGCCATGGAACTCTGTAGTTCTGTAAGGGTGGTCATTGGGTTCTTGGTCACTTCCCTGACCAAGGTCCTTCTTGCCCGGTTGCTCGGTTTGGGAGGACGGCCTGCTCTAGGAAGAGTCTGGGTGGTTCCGTAATCTTTCCATTTCCTAATGATGGACTTGACTGTGCTCCTGGGAACTTTCAACACCCTAGAAATGTTTTTATACCCCTCCCCAGATCTATGCCTCCTCACAATTCTATCACGGAGTTCTACGGACAGCTCCTTGGTCTTCATGGTAGAGTTTCTGCTCTGACATGCACTGTCAACAGTGGGACCTTATATAGACAGGTGTATTTCCTCTGAAATCACGTCAACCGTTTGAACTGACCACAGGTGGACTCCATTCAAGTTTTAGAGTGATCTCACAAGGAAATTGGATGCACCTGAGCTCAGTTTGGAGTGTCATAGCAAAGGGGATGAATACTTATCAAATCAAGACATTTCAGGTTTTTATTTTAAATTACATCTACAAAAATGTCCAGAAGTTTCATTCCACTTCGACATTATAGAGTAATTTGTGCAGATACGTGACAAAAAAATCCCATATAAATGTTTTTTAATTTGAGTTTGCAACATCACAAAATGTGACAAAATCCAAGGGGGGGTGAATACTTTCTGAAGGCACTGTATAGACAAAAACTAAGCCTAAACAGGGGGTCCCCAACAGGGGCAACATAAGCAGATTCAAAAAGGCATGTAGAAGACTCAAGTCACACATGCCCAAAGAAAACCAATACCCACCAATGGGTTAAGTCATAAAGGTGCTGCAGAAGAGCCACCCTTCCCCAGGTTCTGAAGGGGAGGTAGGGTGAGAGGTCAAAATATAGCAAGACTCCATTAGAAAAAACAACATTACTATGGTAAGTAAATTTTTCTTCAAATAACATGAAGTCTTGCTGTATTCTGACAATATGCAGACTACCAAGCAGTGCCCTATGGAGGTGGGCATAGAACCTATTTGGGGAATAGGCTCTGCAGTACTGCTGTGCCAAACATGGCATCACTCTTAGCCTGAATATCCAGGCTGTAGTGCATAGTGAATGTATGGACAGACTTCCAGGTGGCAGCCTTACATATCTCAAGCAAGGGAACTTCCCTGGCAGCTGCCAGGGAGGCAGCAGTCCCTCTAGTAGAATGGGCCCCAAGGACTGCTGGTGGATCCTTACCCAGCTTACTGTAGCAAAACTGGATACAGGCCACAATCCATCTAGCTATAGTCCTCTTTGCAGCTGGCCTGCCTGACCAACTTCACCATAGGTAAGAAAAAGTTGGGAACAATCCTTCCTTAGCTCCTTTGTCCTGTCCATGTAATAGCTAATAGCTCTTTTTACGTCCAGACTGTGGAGCCAGCGTTCACTTGAACTGGAGTGTTCTGAGAAAAATACAGGCAAGGTAATGGATTGATTAAGATGGAAATCAGAAACCACCTTTTAGTCCGGAACACAATTTTATCCCTGTGGGATGTGATATAGTCACAGACAAGGCCTGAAGCTCACTGATTCTTCTAGCAGAAGTGATGGCCACTAGAAAAACAGTCTTCCAAGTGAGAAACTTGAGCTCTTCAGAAAACATAGATTCGAAAGGTTCCTGCATAAGTTGGCCTATGCGTATGTTCAGGTCCCATGCAGGGGTAGGTTCCCTATGTGGAGGATGAAGATACAGCAACCCTTTGAAAAACCTTTTGAAAATTGGGTGTGCAACCGGAGAAGAACCCTTCCCTGCTGAAAGATAAGCAGAGAGGTGCACCTTCAGGGTAGATGGCCGTAAATGCGGAAACTGCAGGTGGATCAGATAGTCCAGAAGTTCTCGTAACCCGGCCTGCTGTGGATCCAGATCTTTCTGGGAGCACCAAAGAGAATATTTTTCACCTGGAGAAATAGGTTTTCTAGAACCCTTCAGAATATCCAAGACAGACAGACAGTTGTAAATCTGCATATTCTAAGTCATCAAGAGACGGGCCGGCCCGGTGGCACGGAGGGTTGCGGCACTGGACACCACACTCGCTCCATGCCAGCGATCCAGGTTCAGGAACAAGCCTGGGTCAGCAGGGGAGACTAGGATTGAGCATCCGACGACAGCTCTCCTAGCCCTGGGGAGATGGAATGGATGCATACCGCACTCTGCTGGTCCCTTGGGACGCCCAGAGGTACTGCAGCTGTGCGGGTGCCAGTGGGGGCACTGCAGACGTCTGCACGCTAGTGCGCTGACGTCCTTGCACGTCCGTGCTTCCATCGGAGAAGATAAGTAGGGAAAAAGCAGCACAGGTCCACGGCAGCTTGATAGCCGCAGTTTCACCAGCTGACGATGCCTGGAAGGCATGTGCCGGTAATGGTTTCTTCGACGGGCATGGGGGCTACACAGGGGGCCCCTTTCGCAGATGCAGCTGCTTCTGCCAGCTGGGTATGCAGTGCTTCGGGGTCAGCAGTGGAACGGAGGAGTGGTGGCTGGATGTAGAGCAGAACTGTGGCTGCAGGTGGAAAAAGTGTTAAATGACAAGTCTTCAAGAGCCAAGCCCTGAGGTGAAGAGACTGAAGACTGAGGTACATTATCCTGCCCTGAGATGATGTCAACAGGTTGTACCTGCTGAGTAGAGAAATTGGCTTGGTCATTGACAGCAACAGCAGCATCGAGTACCACGGCTGTCTGGCCCAGTCTGGGGCTATGAGAATCATGGTGGCAGGGCTGAAACCTCAGCCTGACCAAGACTCTGGCTATCAGAGGAAAAGGGGCAAAAGCATAAAGGAACCTGTTTGACCAAACCGGAAGGAGAGCATCCAATGGCACTGGGCCCTGGAGTGGAGGCCTGCAACAATACAGTGGAAACTGGTGATTGTCTGGAGCTGCAAAGAGATCCATCTCTGGCACCCCCCACCTCATGAATACTGAGAGAAGGACCTGCCTGTTCAAGGTCCATTCGTGATGGCCCTGGCTGATCCTGCTGAGAACTTCTGCCAGTACATTGTCCTTGCCTGGCAAGTGAACTGCTAACAGTGACACGTTGAGAGAATATTCCAGTTTCCAAATTTTCATGGATTCTGTGCACAGCAGAAAGGATCTTGTTCCCCCCTGCTTGTTGATGTAGTACATGATGGTAGTATCGTCTGTCCTGACTTGAACCACCTTGCCCTGTAAGAGACTGGCAAACTCCTGAATAGCCAGGAACACTGCCCTAAGCTCCAGAAGACTGATGTGCAGGCGGGACTCCTGAGGAAGCCAGGTACTGTGTGATGTGCGATCCCCTAGATGGGTACCCCAGCCCAGGAGAAAAGCATCCATTGTCAGCACCAGAGAGGGTACCTGAGGGAGAAAGGGAACCCACACTCTGAGGTTGTCCATCTCCTGCCACCACTGAAGAGCTAACAGAAGGGTGGGAGATACTGGAATCAGTTTGGACAGAGGATCCCTTTCTGAGACCAACAGAAGCTCAGATGAAACCTGAATGTCCCTCATCTGAAACACGCCCGGGACCATAGCTGTGGTGGAGGCCATGTGTCCTAGGAGCTGTAGGAAGTACCTTGCTGGCCGAGGAACTCGAAGGTGGAAAGATTTTACTAAATCTATAAGAGCGGCACCTGTGCCCTTGCAAAAGGCAAGAAGGCCCTTGCCTGAATGGTATTCAGCTCTGCGCCCCTATGAAGTCTAGTACTTCTACTGGGGTCAAGACAGACTTTTTTGTGATTCACCAGGAACCCCAGAGACTGAAGAGTATCCAGAGTGAGCTTTAGGGCTTCTGTGACCTGCTATGGGGAATTGGTCCACCAGCAGCCAGTCATCCAGACAGGGGTAAACTGAAACCCCTTGTCTTCTGAGGAATGCCACCACTACTGCCAGACATTCTGTAAACACTCTTGATGCAGATGTCAGCCTGAAAGGCATAGCCCTGAACTGGTAGTGGCCTGAAGGCAGTGGAAATCTGAGATATTTTCTGTGACACAGTCTGATGGGGATGTGGAAGTAAGCATCCTTTAGGTCCACGGATGCCAACCAGTCCCCTTGCTTGAGAGCAGGTAGGATGGTAGCCAGGGTTGTCATTTTGAACTTTGGCTTTGTAAGATGCCTGTTTAGGAATCTGAGATCCAGAATGGGTCGCCACGCCTCATTTTTCTTTGGTGCTAGAAGTACCTTGAATACAACCCTTTGCCTCTGTGCTGATAAGGCACAGGCTCCACTGCTTTTGAGTGAAGAAGAGTGGAAACCTGTGCCTCCAGCAGAGCTATTTCTGCAGGGCTGGAAGGCCTGAAAGCTCTTGCTGACAGTTTTGGGAGCATCTAAAAGATGAGAGCAAGACCCTGATCTACTACCTCCAGGAACCACTTGTCTGAAGTGATGGATTGCCAAGCCTGGTGATAGGTCAGCCTGCCTCCTACAGGGGAAGGGGAGGCGGTCTGAACAGACCTCTCAGGGTGTCTGTTTAGCTGGGGTAGCAGACTGGGGGGGTGGAAGCAGCCCTGCTAGCATCCCTCCTGCCCCTCCCTCTAAAGAACCCCCTGGGTTGCTGGTAAGAAGGAAAAGCTTGGGCCTGATGGAAAGGCATGGGATAAGGTCTACCCCTGCCCCTGAGCTGCTGCTTTTGAGGAGTGGCAGCTTTCTCTTTTGCTGAAGCACTCCTGTATGCCACTCTGTACTCATTCATCTTTTTCATGCATGCCTCAGTCTGTTCCCCAAACAGAGAATTCTGGACAAGGGGAAAATCCATGGCATCATTCTGCGCGTGTCCTGGGACAGAGTAGTACACCTGTAATAGCCCTGGAAGCTGCATCATTGGAGTCCACAGCCATGTGGAACTGGGACTTTGATGCTTGTACCCCCTTTTTGACCAACTCCTGGAGATCAGCGGAAAATCAGGAGGGGCCTTTTTAGCAAGTTTTTCCACAGCTTCCCAAAGGGACTTTTGGTACCTGGAGGCATAAGCCATATAATAGGCTTGCCTAATACCCAAGAAAGATGCCAGGTATGCTTTCTTGGCAAGGGAATCCACTCTTCTGGAATCCTTGTCAGGGGGATGAGAGGCCAGGGGGATGCCAGCCTTCTCACAGGCTGCAGTTTGAACCACCCCTACATGGCTACAATGGCTGGCTAAAAAGTCAGTGCTATTGCCATCCAGAATATACTTTCTGTCCATCTTCTTATCTAAAGGAAGGACAGAACTGGGGTTTGGAGGATCTTTAAAGTCTGCTTTGTAAGGGACTTATGAATGGGAATCGAATATCAATGGGACACAGGAAGATCCATCATCTCCCTGTAATCCTCTTCCTCGCCTCTTGTACAGAGAGCTACAGGGTCTCAGCCACCTGCCTCATAAAAGCAAAATGGGAGGTAGCCTCAGATACAGGCCTGGGAGGGGATTCATACTGGGGATGGTCAGGCGAGACCTCAGGGTCAATGGGTTCCCAGTCATCCTGCTCCTCCTCCTCATCATCATCCTAGTCAGAAAATACAGGTTACTCACCTGTAACAGGAGTTCTAGGAATGGTATATGTTATTCATCTACACTGTCTGGCAGGTTCCTTGCCACTTTAAATCTTGACGGAAGGTCTTCAAGCTGGCTCCTCCCACCCACCCGGGTGGTAAAACTCTCAGCTCCGCCCCATGACGCCAGATCTTCCTTACCACTTGGAAGCTCAGGTTCCCTCCCTAGCGCTCTGCGTCTAGACTGGATCCAAACTCTTCGGTTCACCCGAAAATAATTTTAAAGTTTTCTAGACTTCAGTCTACTTCTTCCTTTGCGGCTCCGATGGGCAAATCGACTCCCAGTTTTCAGCGGTGCCCATGGGGGCAGAAGATGTCCAGGACCGATCCGCACTCCACGTGCATCTACTGCCTCGGGCTTGACCATGACCCACAGGCCTGCGGAGTTGTGCATATCTTTTTGACTGCGTCCTCCAGACCGTGCTTCCCGGCTCCAACTTGGACGCCCCGAGAAACGTTATACACCAGTGAAGTCCAAGGAGGCCCGTTGGACGGTTTCCGTGGCGGTCGGCTCAGCTGAGCAACTCTAGCAGATGATCACCCTCGAGGAGGAGGAGAAGGCCCAGGCCGCATCTTCATCTCCCTCGGTCGCGGCGTTTATCCCGCTCTCTTTGGGATCCTCCTACACAGCTTCTTTTAAGGAGCTTTGCCAATCCCTCTCCACGAAGGGTGAGGGGCCATCGGGACACTCTTCTCGGTCAAAAAAGAAGGACTCGAAGGGTGAAGTCCCACAAATCAGCGTTCGTGGAGGCGGAAGTCCCTTCCCAGACAGTCGACACTAGATTTCGGTCGAGGTTGCGGCTAAGGCCGCTGGCTTCACGGTGTCCCCATCAGGTCAGCCAGCCGAGACACCCGTCGACACGGTCGAGATTTTTCTCGACCTGTCGGACGGGCTGTCAACTGGTGAAGCCGACAACCCTTCATCACCGGTTCCCACGGTGGAAACCGAGGACTTGCCTGCGTTGGAGTCCCTGGTCAAGGCTCCTGAGCCGAGGGAGGAGTGGGTGTCCCCCGCTCCCTCCCGGACCCACCCTCGGACCTCGTCTCGGTCCAGCCGATCCTGCCAACACTGGCGGTCTCGGCACCGAGGAAAGCGGTGGTGCCGTTCGTCCTAGTCTTCCTCCTCGGAAGAGGAGAGGCTTTACGCAAATTGCGCCGACGCCACGAGACTTAATGTGGGCAGCAGCTCTTTCTGTCCGGGGAACAAGCTGACAGCTGATGACGGTGAGGCCCCAGCCCAGCTAAAGGCTTGCATCGGTCGTGATTCGTTTGGTGTGGATAGCCCAACTTGCGGCCCTTCTTGATCTCTGACCTTCAAGACCATCACTGGGAGGGAGGGTTTAATGTGTCCCAATTAGCTGCATGAAAGAATAAAACAGGCAGCTGAAGAGTTAAGTGAAAACTCCTTGAGCTTTAGGAGATCACTAAATTTAGATTCCGGGGGGAAAACCTTGTTGGCTTCTGTCATGTCGGCCCGCCCCCAGGAGGATCAAGGTCTGGCCTGGAGTCAGGTAACTCTTTCTCCAGTTAATGCGAAATCTGTGTGCCGACAGGCACCAGACTACCGCCACCCCTGCTTATACTGCCTGGTTGAGCTGTGGGGCCTTTATGTGGACTATGACCACTAGCAGCATCTTTAATGACAACTGTGGGTCTGAGGAAAACCCGAATGGCAGAGTTCTGAATTGGAAGTACTGCTGGAAAGAAGGGACATGATAGAAACTTTCAAGTACCTGAAGGGAATTAAAGTCCAAGAGGGTAGCATCTTCCAGAAAAAGAGATGTGCAAGAACAAGGGGGCACAATTTGAAGATAGAGGGGGGACGGCGCAGGGGTAATGTGAGGAAGTATTTTTTTCACTGAGAGGGTTGTGGATGCATGGAACAGCCTCCCTGAGGAGGTCGTGGAGTCAAGAACAGTGGGGGACTTCAAGAATGCATGGGACAGGCATAAGGCAGTCCTAGGGGCGGGTAAGAGGAAGTAAGCTGTCTGGTAGTCTTCCCGGGACAAAGCCATGCTGCCTATCGTCCAAATACCCAGTTTGCTCCAGTAACCCCCCCTAGCTTTTCCTTGATAATATCCTCCATCACCTTGCCGACCACCGACGTCAGGCTAACAGGCCTGTGATTTCCAGACTCCTCTCTTGATCCCCCCCTTGTGGATCGGCACAATATGGGCCACCCTCCAGTCTTGGGGCACCCACCCAGTCCTCAGAGAGATGTTGAAAGGCTCGGCCGGGGGACTGTCAAGACATCTGCCAGTTCCCTCAGCACCCTGGGACGCATCTCATCTGGCCTAGGTGCTTTCTCCGTCTGAAGGGCTTCCTCTTACTCTCTCTACCAGGATTTCAGCCTCCACATCCTCCCCTTTTTCACCCTGTACTGCTGGCCCCCCCACCTGTCTGTGGTGGCCACTCCCTTTCTCCAGACCAGTCAGGGCCCCTGATCTCTACCGGTCCCACCCCTTCCTCCAGTTTGCCCTGCCCCCGCAAGACATAGCCCCCCATCCCCTGTAAAAACTGAGCAAAGCACTCATTTAGAACTCCTGCCTGTTCGCCCGCCTCCTATGCCCAACTCTCCCCTATCTTTATCCTGCTGATCTGCCCCCTTACTTTCCTTTTTTTCCCCACACTTGTATCTGAAGAACCCCTTGTCCCTTCTCCGGATCCCACTGGCCAAGAACTGCTCCTTTTTTGCCTTCGCTGCTGTCACAACCCTGGTGACTCTTGACTGTCAGCTCATATTCCTCCCGATCCCTTTCACTCCTTGAAGGCCTGACGTGCCTATAGGCCATCTTTTCCCTCACCACCTCCTGTACCTCCCGGGTACACCAGCAGGATTTTCTGGCCTTATCGAACTTATGCCTTTCCCTTGCGCAGGATCTGGTAACCTCCTGTATTCCCCTCCTAATGATCTCCCACCTGCTGTCAGCACCCATATCCAGCAATATGCTGACCAAACAATCTTTAAGGATCCTTCCCATCTCCCTGAAGTCCACACCCCTAAAATCAGTTACTACCGTCCTTGTTCGGCTCCCTCCCCCTCATCCAGGAAGAACCAGACTGTGGCGTGATCACTCCCCACCAATGAGTCCCTTTCCTCTAGTCCCCTAATCCGATCGCTGTTCGCTAGGACCATGTCCAGTGTCCGGGCCTCCCTAGTTGGCTCACCCACCTGCTGGGTCAGGAACGCGTCCTGGAACACATCCAGCAGCCTCTGCTCTCTGGCCACTGGTGAAGTCATAGTCTCCCAGTCTGTTCCTAGCATGCTGTGGTCCCCCATTACCACTACCCTTTCCCAGTGTACAGTGTCCCTCAAGATTTGCCACCAAACTTTCTTCCAGAACCTCCGCCAGAGCAGGTGGTCTGTATACCACTCAGACCTTTCCTCTTACCCACCCTGCGTCAGCAGGGTAACCAAATAGTATCCACGTTCCCCTCTGTCTCCTCTACCCCTCCAATACCCATACCATTTCTGACTAACAGTGCTACACCACCTCCCTTCCCTCCCCCCTCCCCCCCATCGTTTCTGAACATAGTACAGCCCTCCAGATGTAGGTCCCACTCGTGCCTTTGAGTGGCCCAGGTCTCAGTGACTGTTGCCACATCTACCACCCCCTCAACTAGCATCACCTGGAGCTCAGGCATTTTATTTCCTAAACTCCTGGCATTTATCAGGACCACTCTCAACTCCTTTCCTATCGTTCCAGACAAATTTCTAGACAGTGATGAATGCTATAGGAATGCATATCCTAAAATGAGTGCAGATCCCTACCACCACACACAGCTGTAGTGAAGTTTGTAACATGACAGAGACCTACAAGTACCTCACAGGGGTGAACAGGGTGCAGGAGGGGACAGTCTCAAATGTGAAACAGCACCAGGACCAGTGGACATGCGATGAAGCTGGTGGGGAAAGGGGCTTAAAAAAAAACATGTGAGGAAATACTTCACTAAAAGGGTGGTAGGAGGCTAGGAGCTGCAAAATGCTGTGAAGCCCCACATTAAAGAAGCTAAGGCTGCGTTTTATTAATTCCAGAAAAAAAAAAAAAACATCAACCACCCCAACAAATTATGGACCAGGATTTAATAGAAATCACTGGCAAATCAAAAAAAAAAATTCACTACCCTATTCCATTGTTGAGGATGGCACTACAATCATAGGGGACAATAATGCAGCTGGCACCTTCAACAAAGCCATCAGTGACCTTTCAGCATACACATCGGATCAAACTGTCCACAATGCCACTCACTTTAACAGACCTCCACTCTATTTCAAAAGGCTGAATTGGGCTGAAGTACATGGTTATCTAAAAAGCCAAAAAAATCCAAACAAGACTTGGCCCTGACAACATCGATATGAAACTGCTCAAACTAGTGCTTAGGGAGGTCACCTACCCATTACAGGTAATTTTTAATCTGTCCCTATCAACTGGGCAAGTACCAGAAATTTAGGGAAAAAAGCCCATGTGATCCCAGTATTTAAAGGGGATGATCACTGCCTGCTATTCAACTACTGCCCTATCTCCATCCTACCCACTCTATCCAAAAGAATAGAGAGGGTGGTAAACGATCAGCTCACCCATTACCTGAACCAGCATGAATTACTGGCTAAGCAGCAACATGGGTTTAGAAAACATTTCAGCACTATGACTGCACTTCTCCAGTACACAGGCTTCATTCATTGTGCCCTGAATGGAGGAGAATTGGATGGGCCCATCTTCATAGACCTAAGCAAGGCTTTTGACCTTGTGAACCACACTCCCCTATGTAAAAAAACTAGTAAATCTGGGCCTCTCTAAGGACCCGGTCTCTTAGTTTAAAAGCTACCTAGCAAGTAGGACCGAAGCTGAAGTGCCGCTGCATTCTCTCCCAGGATTGGCTCGTCTTGATGGGTGTTCCCCCAAGGGTCAATCTTAGGACCTTTACTATTCAGTTTATTTATAAAAAAAAAAAAAACATCCCAGCTATCCATAGGTCAACTAATATACTACTCTATGCAGATGATGCTGTCATCGTCACCAAAGACAATAGCCTGGACAGACTGAAACAGAGACTGCAATGTGACTTCAATGCCAGATAGGAATGGTTCACTGCCAGCCTTTATTTTTATTTTTTTAACCTATTGTTATGTTTGCTTGCACGCATGTGCAAGAAACATAGTGCCACCATGCCTCCCCCACTTCCAATGCCCTGCTCCCTTTTGCAGGCACAACTGCACCGCGCCAATGAATGTCCGAGCTATGACAGCGTTCAGATGCAGTGGTGTACAGTTCTAAGGAAAACAGAGCCACAGGCAATTTGCATACTGCCATTGGCAGTATGCAAATTGCCTACATCGGCACTGCATCTGGAAATGTCAGATACAGTTCGCTTCCCCAAATGAACACATACGTGCGTGTTGGGAGCCCACCCAGTGTGCTCTTGCGCTCCCCCACATACACCGTGTGGCCGACGGGGTACCCAAATCCTGTCGGCTCCACTGCCCCCAAACACATTTTCCAGGTGCCATGCTGGGAGCCCACACCAGCATGGCAAACGTCCGCCTGCTGCCCCACCCCAAAGACACTTCCAGGTGCTACGCTGGGAGCCCACCCGAGCATGGCAAACATCCAGATGGCGACGGGGAAGCAACCTCGTGAGGCTCCACTGTCCCCCTGCCCCCGCAAAAATAAACGATTACAGTAGCCATGCTGGGAGCCCACCCCAACATGGCAAAGTCGGTATAGCCAACGGGGTGCCTAATCTCGGCCGGCTCCACTGCCGCCCAAAAATAATATTTCAGCTGCCACGCTGGGAGCCCACCCCAGAGTGGCAAAAGTCTCATGTCGTCTTCCTGCAGAAGGAAAAAAATAAACCGGAAAAAAAAAAAGGGTCCCTAGTTGACTGTCTTGCTCCCCACAACCCGCGCCCACCCTCAGCGCACCCACCTCCCCCATACTTACCTCCAGAGCCCAGCGTGACGATCTTCGGTGGACCGGGAACACATCTGCACTCTTCAAAGCCGACCGCAAACTGAAGAAATGCCAGTAAGCTGTATAATGGCATAATTTTTTTTTTTTTTTCCCCAACTTTGGTACATATCTCAGCCATTGGGGCCCCACCTCATGAACTCAGTCACTGCCATTTTGTTATTTGGTCCCGAAAGGTGATTTCACAGTCACTGCACGGAACCGAGTAATGAAACTACAGTGGCACAGTTCATGAGGTAGGCCCCCAAAACCCAAAGTTGAAAATTTGGTGAAAAAATTCCCAAAAATAACTGTTACGAGCGTGCGCTGCGCAGTTCCTATGCACGCTCGTAAGTTTGCGAATGTTTAATATTTTCAACGTTGCCATTTTAACATCTCCTTACGAGCAGTACAGCTGTCATTTTTCACGTCATGCCCAAAATGTGTTTTCGCGCATGTAGCGCACAATGGCGCAGTCAGTGTGCGAAATCAATGTTTGGGACAGATTAAAAAAATCACAGTGACACTGTTCATGAGCAGAGGTCTTAAAATGGCTATGTTAAAAATTTGGTGACAAAAGTCCATAAAAAGACTGTTACGAGCGAGCAATGCGCAGTTTCCATGCACCCTCGTAAGTTCATGAATTTGTAATATTTTCAGTCCAGATTTTCAACACTGGCATTTTTCCACACCTCATGAACAGTACAGCTGTTAAAAAAAAAAAAAAATTAACACCCTGGCCAAAATGCGTTTTCACACTTCCGGCACAGAAATTCGTTGTCGCTGTGGGAAATCACTGTTCAGGATAGATTAAGAAAATCAGTGACACTGTTCATGAGTGGAGGTCCCAAAATGCCTGTTTTGACAATCTGCTATAAAAAAATTCCCAAACTAATTACATTACGGGTGTGCATTGCGCAGTTTCTACACACACTCGTGACTTCATCAGTTTTTTTATATTTTCACTGCCGATTTTCAACATTGCCATGAACAGTACAGCTGTCATTTTTCACATCCTGTTCAGAATGTGTTTTCGCACCAGTGGCGCCAAATGGCATAGTCGTTGTGCAAAATCAGCTTTCCGCTAATGAACTGAAAGTGCCACTGTTCATGAGGTGGGGGGTCACAAAAACCCCATGTTTAAAATTTGGAGTGAAAATGCCAACAAACGCCTGGGACGTTAGGGTCTCCGACCATAACGCCCCACCCTGTAGAGACCGACAGGCATCAGGGGTGTGACTTGGGATTGTCACCTGTAATACTCCTGCCATTCCACCCCCACCCTGCAGCCAGTGACAGGCATCGAGGTGTGCCTTGGACTCTTCGGCCCCAAAGTTCACTCCATTCTCCTGTACTGCACCCATCTCACCGTACTTCTTACGTAACGGGGTGAGCATAAGGCACACTGTGACACTTGTCGGTGTCTGCAGGGTAGGGTCTGGTGAAATGGCATGGCTGTTATGCCCGACAACCCAAAGGCACACCCCAGTGCCTGTCAGTCTCTGCAGGGTGGTGGTGGGGTTGGCTTGGCTTCAGTTCAATACTTCACTGCCATTTCTATTATGCATCTCTCTAACTCCTACACTACCAATGCCAATGAGCAAACATTCAGCACTGACAAATGCTTGTTTCCCCTCCAGTCGCGGTCTGCGGAGCCTCTTTCAGGCATCCTGCCTGAAGTCCTCCTACCTGAGCCTCCTCTATCCTCCCTCTCAACCTACACAACCGGCACCCCCAGCTTAACCCCTCCGTGGTGGTGGTCGCCCCTTCTCTTGACTGCTCTGTACAGTAAGTCTCCGGCTTGTGGGTGAGAGCCCGGGTGGTGCACACTGGAAGGCCAGGCAGGTGAGATCCAGCAGTGGGCATGGGGACAGGTGCCGTCGCCTACCCCGCAGACCGCTGTTTTCCCTGTTCTGGTGTGCTCCCCTTACGTGCGTGGTGCATTTCCTGATGCTACTGGCGCACTGGCAACTCTGCCTTGCATCACATGACATGCAGGTACATGCCTCATGCTGCAGCACCCCCAGTTCCATCAGGAGCCGCTGGCATGCCGAGTGATGTTCCGTTTCCCCCCCCCCCGGGGAGGAGAGCAGCCCTGCAGGTGCTCAATCCTCACCTGCCCCTGCAAACTCCCGGTGCCCAAGCTCGCTCCCGAACTCGGGTCGCCGGCGTAGCGTGAGGTGTGGTGTCCAGAGCCTCAACACCACCAGGCCGGCAAGTTCACTGCCAGCTTACTAGTAAAAAAAAAAAAAAAATGTATGCTGTTTGGCACCCAGAACAAGCTTCACACCTCCCCGTTTTTTGTCTGCTGGAGCTCCCTTGATTCTTCAACGGGAGGCACAGAGATAGGAAAATTACGTACCTACCGTAATTCTTGATCTTCTCTTGTATCTTCACCATTCATTACTTCCTGGGTGTGTTGGAGGCGCCGCACTCCGCCACGGGAGCTTTTTTTTTTTTTTTTAGTTGCCTAACGTGCCCCGCCTCGAGAGCGACGTCCATGCCTTATGAGGGCGGCTGTTAGTAGCGATCACTCCTCCTCCAACTCAGTTCTGTGAGCCGAGAGGCAAAATGAAAGCAGAAAATATAGATAGCGCAGGCAAGATAGCCGAGGGATAGCACAAAGCAAGGAAGAATGAACTGAAAAAGGAATAAGCCGATGGAGGAAGGACAGAGGAGATAAGAACATCCCTAGCCTAGGGAGTGCAGGGCCTCCTTACCTGGGCGACTCTAGGAGGAGAGATGAGTAAGGAAATGAGAAAATAGAAGAAAAGAAGAAAGAGAAGAGAGAGATGGGATGTTGAAGGGACCAGAATGCCCAACGAGCATAGTTAGCTTGTAGCTGAAGGCTCGACTAAAGGGGAAGCAAGAATCCCCGGAGATAGAGCTGAAGAGAAGGTTCACCGAACCCGCTAGACAGACTCAGAAGGGCATAGTCCTCATCTTCAACATGCCATTGTTCTTGACACCCACCTCGGGCTCCTGGCCGTGGAAGGCCTTTAACTGGAGGACAGCCGAGGAGGGAAGAATAAAACCCCCGCAGCATGAGAGCGCTGCTCAGGGGTTTAGAAATGGAAAATGTAAGCCTTTCAGGCGTTCCAAGAAAGAAACGGGACCCAGACTGACTGGCTAAGGCCGGCCAAGGCTTAGGCTGGCTAAGATTGGATATGGTCAGTAGAGCTCTACTGTAAAAATTGTCCAGGAGGACACTTAAAGGGAGAAACCACTTAGAAAAACAGCGAGAAGGATAGCCTACCTTCTCATTTGCCTTCTTGTTTGATTTCTCCTTTTCTTTTTTTTTTTTTTTTTTTTTTTTTAGATAAAAAATTTTTTTTTTTTTTTATTACTAGATGCATGACCTAGATACCAAGATGCTTATAGCAGTCGGAGAGAGTTCCTCAGGATTTTTTTTTTTTTTTTTTTTTTTTTTAGAAGAGAAAGGAATAGAGATTGCTCTTCTCTTGCTCTGCAAGGCAAGAATAGAGGGGGATTAGATTTCAGGGCAACTATCTGAACACGGGATTGCAGGATCAAAACTGAATAGCCTGAGCCAGGCCAAACAACCCCAGAGGTATCTTTGCCATAAGAATAGCAAGAGATAGTTGTGCAGTCTGATCGCCAATGCAATCCACAGATGGCCCATGAATCTTAGAGTAAATAATTTTCTGGATTTTAACCCCCAAGAAGATTTTTTTTTTTTTTCGTTTTTTTTTTTTTTTTTTTTTGAAAATGAAGCAATTTTCCCTATATTTTATATAAATGCAGAGAGAGGAAGGAGACGGAGGTGGAGAAGCCACAGGAAGAAAGGCCACTGAGGGATGATGGGCATGGTGTAGGAATGAATGATGAAGATACAAGAGAAGATCAAGAATTACGGTAGGTATGCATTTTCCTATCTTCCCTTGTCAATCTTCACCATTCATTACTTCCTGGGTGAGTACTAAGCTCCTCTTCCCCTGGAGGGGGAAGAGGCCATACCCTGAGGGAACAAGACCCCCAGCCTTCTGTTGGTGAGAAACAGAAGGAGAAGACCCTGACTTATTCAGAAAGCCTAAGTGGGAGAAGAGCTAGGAGGTGCCTCCCGAGGACGAGGAGACGGAGGGAGCCCCTGCAAAAGTCTCCTAGCTCTGGAAGAGAAAAGACAGGTCCCCCGGAAGGCGGAGCGAATCACCCTACGCCGGGCCAGGGGTGACAACCTGGAAAGACGGAGCCATGCCGGTCCGCCTGATGGCAGATCGGCTGTCCCCGCAAGCCTGGAAGCCACCTCATTGGCGCCTATAAGATGCCCTTTGCTTGCGTCTTGCCAGCTCCAGGCCTACCGCGAGAGGGGCAACGGCTTGTCTGGTTTGCTCCAGATCAGGCATAGATGCCAGCAGCTGGGACATCATCGACCACAGATGCCGGTTGTAGGCAGCGTGGTGAGCCTGATGTGATGCAATACATGCACTCGCACGAGAAGAAGAGAACACTCTTCGCCCCCAACGGTCGAACTGAGAGAGTCCGAACTGTGGGCGGTCGTGGCCCAGGCAACGGCGCCCAGAAGGAGTATCCAGGTATACCAAACCTGAGGACGGGTTGGGAAGGGAACCCAGAGACTCAGAGGGGCACAATACCCACGCTGGCAGTCCGGGTTGGGGAAGAAGTGCAGGGACTGCCATGACCGGATAGACGCCCTGGAAGGGGATAGGCCAGAAGGTACCACCAGATGCTGGGCACTGAATTCACCAAGAATTCACGCTGCCTCCTTGCTCGGTATTGTCTCTTCGAACGTAGGGAAACTGGAGATCCCCTCACCATCCTCGAGAGGAAACGCTGATATTCTGTGAAATCAGCATCGGAGGACAGATGAGCAGGGGGTTCCTCTCCCTCGGAGGAGGGAGACGAGGATGATGGGGAACTGGAATGCCCAGAGGATTCCTGCGGTGGTGGGGAGAGTCGAAAGACCCGCTCATGCATGTATCTAACATATGAGGGGAAGGCCGCCGCAGAACCCCTGAACTGCCCCCAGGATAACGGACCCGTAGGACCGACATGGCCTGGGAGCGGGGTGGTGAAGGCAGAGAGATGGAGAGGGGCACCTCCGCGAGGTAACTGCCTCTCAGGGCTCTGAATCCGGGAAAGGTGCCCTGGAAAGAGGGATCCCGGATATCAGACCAGGCCGCAGAACGGAACCTGGGGAAGCGGAGCCTGAAAGAGCCCTGGGGAGAACCTCCCCATGACGCACGCCTGACTGCATGGATCCAGAAGGGCAGTCCGCATAAAACGCCGCCGAGGACACCCTAGAACCCTGGAGGGAGGGGCGAGGCCTGCATTGCCCTGGCCACCCCCTGGAGTGGCCAAAGAAGACCGAGCAGCAGACCCCTGCCCTCAACCCCCGGATCCGAGAGGGCCCCTCCCCACCACACGCCCCTGTCCCTAGAGAGGGCAACAGCACCTGCAAGGTAGCTGTCACCGGGCCTCCAGAGAGGGAGCCCTCGCGCCACCCCCACGCCTGCCCCCGGGCTCCCGCCACCCCCAGCCGGGAACCCTCAGGAGACGACGGAAGGGGGACAGAGGGAGGGGCCTGCGCGCCGCCTGGCACCTCTAGCCACCGGGGACCCAGACTGCAGGAGTGGGTGCCAGGATGGGTCCACGTCTGAATCATCGCCCCGAGGAGGAGGAGATCAGCAGGACCTCAATGCTGGCCACCCCAGGGGTCCCTGAGGCTACGGGCCGCCAACGCCCCGGTACTGCGAGGCGCCATCGCCTCCTTCACGCCGGGTGCGCAGCCAGGCCTAGTCTACGTTTCAACGGCGCCGCAAGCCGGGCACCGCCTGGAGGAAGGATGCGCCCACGGCGCCGGGCGCTGGCCGAAAGCGTAGGCGGCGACTGCCGACGGCGCCGCCTTTGTCCATCGGCGCCGCGAACGGCACCGAGGCCCAAAGCGGGACCGAAACGGCGCCAAGATCGATCACCTGCACCGCGAACGGCACCAGGATCCAAACGGCGCTCAAGGGCGGCGTCGAGGGTCCACCCAGCCAGGCCCAAAGCGCAGGGCCTCGCCACGGGGAGCCTGCACCAAGAGGTGACTCGCCGAGGCGGTGCCGCGCTGCTGCCCCGGGAGGGACCACGACGCCTCCTCGACACTGCTGGAAGGGGCCTCCGCAAGAAAAGACGAGGAGACCCTCCTCCTCAGATCAGATAGGCCCGGAGGGGACCCGGGGAAGGGCCTAGAGACTTTACCTGAGAACTCTTGAGCGACGCCGCCCCTCGGCGCATGGGCTTTGCGAGCTTGAACGCCGCGGACTTCGAGGACTAGGCGGTCCATGGAGAAACAGGCGCCGCGACGTAATCCATGTCATGGTTAGGTCCCAGGCAACAAGACAAACGCCATGCCGGTCCGAGACGGAGAAATGCCGCCACAGTAACACCGACGCATAGGGCGCGCCCGTTTTCAAACACGCTTAGCTCCGGAACCGGACATAACGCTAAATCAACAAGAAAAACAGTAGGAAAGCACACCCGCTACCGCTTTTAGAAATAAAAAGAACGGGTTCACCGACATGCCGAGTGTGCGGGAGTAGAGTCAGACGAGTCAAAATATGGACGCCCGAACAGGTGCTGCCTCGACGGCGGGAGAAACAGAACTGAGTTGGAGGAGGAGTCGGTCCTTCTATGACACCCTACGCGCATGGCGTCGCTCTCGAGGACGGGGGCCGTTAGGCAACTAAAAAAAAAAAGCTCCCGTGACGCGGTGCGCCCTCTGCTTACACCCAGGAAGTAATGAATGGTGAAAATTGACAAGGGAAGATATGCTTTTCATGTTTTTTTTTTTTTGTTTTTTTTTAAGCAGACACAGACTGTGAAGCCTGCTCAGTAGGTCTTATGTTTACTGTGTTCAGACCCCTTCCCAGTACTTTTGGGGTCTGAAGAATCTTAATAAGGTCTCTACTTTGTTTTAGGATGAGAAGATGAGGCCTCTTCAGAGTGCTTAGATGACACTGAGGTGGGAGCAGAACCCATTTCCTCTAACCTTCTGGCCCTTTTCTCAATGGTTTTAGGACACACAAACTGGGTAGTGCAGGAAACGGTAGTTGTAAGAGATAAAATACATGGTCTATACCTTACACAGATGATCAACCAGACGACCAGAATAAACTACCGTACAGGGACCAGCATTCTTATAGACAGATTCCTGGCTACAGCCTCAAGCATACAAAAAGCGCCTCTGTCCTCCCAGACTCCCTGGGTGACCATTTTCTAATAGCTGGCTCCTGGACAAACAAGTGCCCTAAAGACCCCCCAAACTCACCAAAACCACTCCCTGAGAAAAGGGCAACTGCACCTCTACAAAATTACTTGAAACACTAGATTGGACCCCTTTAGATGACTGTGATGGCACTAATCAAGGCCCTCAGGCACTTTATCAGTGTCTTCAATAAAGTATGTGATCTATTTGCCCCAGTAAAACCTCCAAAATCAAGGGAACTAGCAACCCCTGGCTCAGCTGCCCCTCATGAAGCAAATGAAATATAGGGATAATTTCTGGCACAAAGCAAAGAGCAACCGTAGACAGACTACATCACTTACAAGACTGCAAGGAATAAATGCACCAGAGCAGTCAAGAATGCCAAGGCCCCTATTACACAGAGCAATTAGGTAAAAGTTTGGGGAATGAGAGAGACTTCTGGAGCAACATTAAAACTCTCACTGGCAGGGAATCATGGGCTCCACCAGATGTAATTGTGACCCCTTCGGGCCCACTGCAACATTCTAACGACACTGCAAATACCTTTAATCAGGCCTTTGTGGACCTTACCGCAGTTCTACCCCTGAAGTACCCTGACCACAACTTAAACAGAAAGCCTCACAGCTCCAATCCTCCCCATACCCTTAACTCCAAATCGACCTCTCTTTTACCTCAAACTGGTCACCCAGCCCGAAACCATCAAATATGTCAGAAGGGTCCTAGGCAAAACAAGTTGCTCGTAAGAATGTGGCAGTTACATAGATAATACCAGGGACAGTGGTTTGAAAACCGAGCACAAGCCTGTTGAACATTCCACTATTAGCATATAGGCTTTAACTCTCATGTCCGGGGCAGTTCAACTGGAAGGACTAACTGCATAAGACTGAATACAGCAGGACTCCCTTGGAAGAAACAAGATTAAGTATTTTTTTCATTTATCCTAATGAGTGAGGAGGCAGGATTGTAACTTTTGAGTGGCATATTAAAAAAAAAAAATTTGCATTCTGTCCACTGCAATTGGAACAGCCCAGTAAGCTCATGCAGGATCTCTGTGTGAGAAACAGAGCCCCAAATTTACAGTCCAGTTTAGATAAAATGTGATGTATTAAAAAGTTTAATAGTTTAGTTTGTTGAAGATAAAAGCTCTAAAAATTTTTTTGGTGGGGGCCCAAAAATAAAACTTTCCCTCCAGCAAAAAAAAAACAAAACTAATTTTTACAAGTTTTCATGGATCCTGATCAACACTGGGAATTATGGGGTAGGCTGCACAGCTCGCGTCTCTCACAAGAACTGTTGTGGAATCACATCTGACTGGTAGCCTCATGGTTCCTTTTTAATGGTTCCACTTCAGCACATATTACACATACTGAAAAATATAGGGCCTACAGGGTAAGTGGGATAAGCCAACCAGACTCTCCTGCAATTAAGGATCAATATTAAAGAGCTGCATCTTTGCCTTGAGGTTGGGGGCTGGGTTAAAGGTGCCTTGACTTAATGTCTGGGGCTAGCTGATGACGATAACAGAGGGGATGCTGTGATGGCAGGACCCTTAGTGTACCTGTTTGAATTCTGCATTTAAATACTTCACTGTTGTGTGGAGAAGCCTTAAACAGAGCAAATACCTCCAGGTTGTTAGGACTATGTAGGAAACAAACTGGCACTGAAGCCAGGATGGACGAGTCACCCTCCACTTCCAGCTGAAGCACTCTGTCCCTGGAGCAGTAAACAGCTGATTTGAACTTGGCGTCTTTCTGCCAGCATACCAGTGCCGACTTGTTTTCTTACTCTTTTCTGTCTGCATTCCACAGCGTCCTTCAGTGTCACAGTGTACTTACACTAAGAATCTGTGCCGGATTTATAGCTAAAAAAATTCATAGTTTACACAAAACAAAAACAAAAAAGTATAGTTAAGGCAGGTCCTGCATTTCAGGAATTAAACTGTGCTCTTATAGCCCTGCTTTCATCAAACTCTGCCTGCTTTATTTACTCTGTGAACTGGGGGCACAGGTGCTCCTCCCAGCACTGACTGCAGTCTCTATAACTTTATTTCATGTCTCGGGGGCTTGTTTTTGTATTAATTGTTGACTACTTAAGTAATTCATGCTTTGGGGGCTTCAGGAGTTCCATTTGTAATTTTGTAAATACAGTCACAGCCTGTTTTGCAAGCTTTATAGAGCGTCCAGATTCCCATTTGCAAGTTATACCCAGCTACCCCTAGAGGTCACCCCTGACATTCTTTTACATAGCTCTTGCTCAGGTTCTGGGTGCTTCAGCTCGAAGTGGAAGTGGAGGACGCTGCAGCCTCCTGTTTTAGTGGAGGTGACCCTAACCACCCACATTATCCTACCTCACGCTTTTTCAATAGTTCAACCTAGATACACTCTCCATCAACATTTTTTCTACTCCAAGCTTTTCCCTATCTTGCTACTGTCAAATATCTTGGATTTTAATCTGAACTTCTTCCTCTTTGTTGACCCATCTTTAAGCTGTAATATGGCGCTGGGCATTCGTGCTGGCTTGTACTTACATACTCGTAGTACTGGGCACAGACCAGTTGCTGCTCACTCAGGCAGGACACAGGGCAGCCCCAGAGACCCTCTGTACTCCGGTTTCTCATGTATCTACCCCCAAGTCAACCTTAATCCTACCCTTATCACCATATACGGGCTTAGAAAAGGGGGAACTGCTATATGGTTATGGAATATCTCAGAGTCTACAAACGTCAGATCCCAAACTGCTGCTGACCATTAGTTATTACTCGCTGGGGATACTGAATCCAACCTTGGCCCTCCATGTACTAATGTTCCAACTGTGTCTCCTTCTATGGTTGTCTGGGTTAGTGACAAAGGTCTGAAACTAGTCCACATGAACATTAACATCCCGAGACAAACTGCATGAACTTGAGGCATGGGTAAATATGCACTCCCCTGACATAACTGCCATTTCCGAAACCTGGCTCAAGCCTAGTATCCTAATGCACGAGGCTGAGCTCCAGGTGTTGAAGTCTAGACTTTTAGACAAGACAGATGTGGTAGGAAGGGTGGTGGAGTTATCATTTACGTAAAAAACTCCATAAATGCCTCCCTGGTGGCGACGCTAGACCATACCTAATCAGGTGGCGAGGCGGTGTTCATCAAAATACTGCTTGACAAGACTAAGCCCCTGCTAATAGGCTGCATCTACAACCCACCTAAGACTGCAAAAGATGCCTTAAAGAGCCTTCTGGCTCTGATGCTGGGGCTACCTCAGTGGGAGAATATAATCCTGGACGACTTTAACCTCCACTTGGGTCAACAGGCCATTAGTGATGTAAAATCCAGCTTGCTAGAGGCCAACTTGACCCAATTGATCCAAGAACCCACTAGGTTGAAGATTAAGTCAGGAAACCACACCACATTAGACTGGATTCTTGCTTCCAACCCAGGTAGTTTCAAACTGGCTAGGACATTTGCAGACTCCATAAGTGACCATGCCCCTATATTCAGCATCTGGCCAAAAACGACCATCCCAACCCTCCACCCAGAATTTTTTTGGGCTCGGGATCCTTCCAATTTCAACACCTGCTCCTTTCTTGAAACCCTAGCAGTGGTGGAATGGATTCACATCAAGCTAGTTTCCAATCTGGACTCGGCCCTTGATTTCTTCAATAACTTCCTGTCGGCCGCCAATAAGCGCAATGCCCCCCAAAAAAAAAAAACAACAAATCAAGAGTCAAAGCAAATGCTCAAAGTTGCTGCCCAGAGACCTTAAGAACTAATAAACGTGAGAGACAAAGCCTGGAAAAATTTTAATCTAACTAAGGATTGGGTGGAATATAGAAAATTGAGAAACAAGTGTAAAATGAACCAAAATCAGCTAAAGACAATACCTCCAGAACCTACAAATTAAAATACCTTTCAGACCTTACAAAATTTTGGTCCCAAATTAACTCTCTCCTAAAGGGGAACACCACCCATGAGAAAAGTGACATAATAGCAAATGGTGTCCGCTATACCAACCCACAAGATGCTGCTAATGCACTAAATGCATTCCTCACTGACTTGGACAAATTTCAAAATAATTCCTCACCTTAGTAATGTTGTTTCTTCTAAAGGAGTCTTGCTGTATTCTGACCAATTGCAGTTAGCCCCAGCACTTGAACTGCCCTGGAGATGAAAGGGTTAAAGTCTATGCCAGGCACAGAACGTTCATCTCAAGCTCAGTTTTCAAACCTCTGTCCCAGGTACTCAAGCGTAACCGTCAGATTCTTACGAGCACTAAACTAACTGGCTAACAGTCCAGAAATTGTTTTAAAGGCTTGCCAAAAGGCCATACATATATAAAATTAGGGTATGAAGACTCAAGCTGAGACCCCAAAAGAATTCAAGTAGGTAGACAACTAGATGATGAGAATAACAATAATAATAAAAAGAAAAGAACCAGTACACCCCTGGGGTGCAGCACTACATCTACCCACCTACATCCCAAAACAACTAGGTTCTAGGAGGGGAGGCAGGGAGGGAGTTCAGAATACAGCAAGACTCCATTAGAAGAAACAACATTACTAAGGTGAGTAATTTTTTCTTCAAACAACATGAAGTCTTGCTGTATTCTGACTAACTGCAGACTACCAAGCAGTACCCCCTAGGAGGAGGGAACTACAGAACCTATTTTGGGAACAGGCTGTGCAGTACTGCTGTGCCAAACCTGGCATCACTTCTTGACTGAATGTTAAGAGAAGAATGCTTGTTAAATGTGTGAACAGTCTTCCAGGTGGCTGCTTTGCAGATTTCCACTAAGGGTATATCCCTCGCAGCTGCACCTCAGGTGGAGTGAGCCCTCAGGCCTGATGAAGGCTCCTTCCCCAATTCTGAATAACAGAACTGTATACAACAGACAATCCATCGAGCAATGGTTCTCTTAGTGGCAGGTTTACCCCTACCCACCTCTCCAAAAGTAAGAAAAAACTGGGAACAGTCCTTTCTGTGAGGTTTAGTGGATTCTATACAGTAACTCAGAACCCTTTAACATCAAGACTGTGCAACCTCTCTCTCCAGAAGAGGAATGGTCAGTATAGAATACAGGCAATTTTATAGATTGGCTCAGATAAAATGTGATACCACTTTGGGAAGGAACTTCCCTATTTGTGCAGTACCACCTTATCCCTGTGAGTGAAATTTAGTCAGGTTTCACTGATAGAGCCTGTAATTCACTCATTCTCCTGGCAGACGTTTCAGCCACCAGGAATACAGCTTTCCAAGTCAGGTACTTTAGTTCAGCTGAAGAAAAGGACTCAAAGGGAGGCTGCATCAGCTGTGCAATGCAAATATTCGGATCCCACAGAGGAGTGGGGTCTTTGAAAGGAGGGTTGATATGAATTAGCCCTTTGAAAAATCTTTTAAAAACTGGATGAGAGGCCAAGAAAGAATTTTCCTGCTGAAATGAAAGCAGAAACAGCTGTCAAATGCACCTTGAGGGTGGCAGGCCGAAGGCCCGAACAATTAAGATGCACCATATAATCCAGGACAAGGGCAATATCAGCTGAATGCGGTTGGATGTGCCTCTGAGCACACCAAACCCAAACCTCTTCCATTTAGAGTTGCAAGTCTTTTCTGGTGGAAGGCTTTCTACTAGCCTTAAGGATATCAACAGCTGACTGGGAAAGATTGAGACCTGCATACTCTAGCTCTTCAAAAGCCAGACTTTGAGCCTGAGAGAGTGAAGGTTGGGGTACAGGATCCTCCCCTGAGAGGAGGTGAGGAGATTGAACCATCTGGGAAGGCACAGCAGTATTGTCACCGACAACGACAACAGAAGAGGATACCAAGGTTGCCTCGCCCAATCCGGGGCTACCAGAATCACTGTGCAAGGTTGGGACCTGATCTTGACTATTATTTTAGGAGACCTCAACTTTGACTGGCTCTCTAACACAGCTGCCCCCCTTGCATCCTTCTGTGATGAACATGGGCTGACGCAACTTATTACTGAACCAACACGCCCAAACGTGAAGAACCCCAGTAAAAGTACACTTTTGGATGTACTAATGGTGAGCAAACCTCATCTCTTCTCCCACGCTGATGTCTTCTTCTCAGGCCTCAGCGACCATTTTTTATTGCGGAGTAAGATCCACCAACAACCCAGCAACCATCAGCAAGTTCTCTATAGAAGAGATCCAGGCGCAATTCAATGAACATGCCTACCTACACGAGCTTAAGTACTCCCTCAGTGGCAAGATTTCTACCTGGCCAAAGCGATTGTCAGCTTACAATATCTTCCACAACATTCTATCAAGGGCCCTTAATAAGTATGCTCCCTGATTAAAGTTTGAACTAGGACCAAAACCTGTAAATGGTTCACCCTCAGATCAAGTCCTTGCTTCTAGAAAGAGATAAGCTCTGGAAAAAAGCGGCATGAGACTGAACACTGCAGAGAACTGGAACCAGTTCAGGAGACTCTGAAATTTATGTACCAAAACAATCACAGAATCTAAGGCCACCTTCTTCAAATCCGAACTCAACTCTGCCACAAAAGCCCAATCAAGCTCTGGAACACAATCAAATGATCTGCTAGGCCCTCCCCAGAAATTCACTCCCGACCAAGATTACCTCAGGCAACTTGACTATAACCGAAAAGATGGATATACTTGATGCATTCAATAACCACTTTGCTACTGCAGGCATGGCATTTGATAACTCCCCTGCAAACATACTTCGCTCCCAGACTGCCAGCCAACTGCCTGAAACTCCGATAGCTTTGCCGCCTTTCTCACTTCAACCTGCCAGACTGAAAGAGGTAGAGGACCTCTTGCTTCAGTTGGATACTAGAAAAAGTGCTGGGGCCGACACCCTTGACCCTTCTTCCTAAAAATTGCCTAGCACGTACTAGCAATACCCGTCACCCACCTTTTTAACTTATCCCTGTCTCAGGGCACCTTACCACCTATATGGAAGACAGCACATGTCATACCACTGTTCAAATCAGGTGACCCTGGCGATCTCAATAACTACAGGCCAATTTCTCTCCTTCCGGTCCTGTCCAAGTTCCTAGAGAAAATTGTAAATGCACAGCTGAGGACTCACCATGAGTCTAGGGAACTGCTAAATCCTATGCAGTCCGGATTCAGAGCTAAACATAGCACTATCTCAGCCCTCGCCAAAGTTACTAATGACTGGCAGCGTAATCTTGAGAGCAAAAACTTTATTTGTGCCGTTTTCCTTGATCTAAGCAAGGCTTTTGACACCGTCGACCATAGTCTGCTCCTCTCCTCCTTTCAAACCATAGGTGTGGACCCCTTCTCTCTGCGTTGGTTTACTGACTATCTTACAGGGCGCCTTCAACAAGTTAAAGCCGAAGGAGGCCTGTCCCCCTTAAAAACTCTGCAAAGAGAGGTACCTCAAGGTTCTATATTAGGGCCCTTACTTTTTGCAATCTACATTAATAACATCGACTACTGTATAAAAAGAAGCCAACATCCATCTGTTTGCAGATAATACAGTTCTCTCGTGAAGTCGCCCAACACCTGAAGCTACCTGCAATGACCTATAGTCAGAATTCAACCTTTAGCAAAGCCAACTCCTCCAAAAAAAAAGCTACTCCTTAATGCCAAAAAAATAAAACTATGGTCCTCTCTCCTTTTATCCGTACAGCTAACCCTATGTCCAGTGGGACAGTTCCCCAAATTACCACAGTTCTAGGTGAAAAACTAGAATTTGTTACAAAATTCAAGTATCTGGGAGTTTGGATAGACCAAAGACTCTCCTTCATTGAACATATCGAGGACTTGCTAAAATGACTTCGGCAAAGGCTTGGACTGTTTTTTAGAATCAACCAATTTCTCACCAGAGATGCAGAAACAATTGGTCCAATCCATTTTCCTATCATTGGTTGATTACTGATTTCCTCTACAGCCAATGCCCCAACTCTTACATGGCTAAACTGGACACACTACTATCGAGACACACAGGGTTTATAGCAGGACTCCCCTTCAACACGCATCACTGCACCCTATCTGTGGCAGTGGGGTGGACATCACTAAAGTTCAGGCACCACAGAAACGCCGCTCTCTGGACCTACAGAGCCATCTCTAATAAGCTGCCTTACTATATCTCCTGCTGTCTTCCCCTGAGTATAACTGGGAAATACGCGTTAAGAAGTTACTCAGCTATTACACTTAAAGTACCCAAAGCAAAATCCCGCTTCGGCAGGGCAGCCATAAGCTTCGTGCTACCTACCTTATGGAACGATCTTAAAAAAACAAACAAATTAAGCACTCTAATCAGTATAAATGCCTTCAAGATGCTTTATTTCTGTACAATCAAAGAAGTATGTAACTGCTTCACCCACTCAGACCCAGTACTGGTGTCTGCACTGGTATATAGCCATGCCTAGACCCAATTTTAAGTACTGACCCCCCAGCTTACTCCTCACCAGCCTAATTGTTCTCTCTCTTATCCTCCTGTCTTATCAACACTAGGCCCGTCCATCCCCTTATTCTTCCTTTCCCAACCTCGGACAGGAGCTCACTACCCTGGGTTGTGACATCCTACCATGCCCCGTACTTTATAGCATTCAATCCCGGGGCTCACACATACTCCTTTTCTCCATCCACCTTCTCTACATCCCATTTACCAACTCCCCTCTGTGCACCGTGCCCTCCTAGCCTTTCTCCCCCTACCTCCCTCCCTTCACCTCTACCTGGTGTATATTTTTATTTTTTTTCTTCCATTACTTCCTCCTGCAACCTTAGATAACCTGCTCTATCTTCCTATAGACACTTCTATGTATGTAAATACCGTGTAATCTGTACAATATCTGTATAATTCTATGGACATATGAACAACTTTTTCTTCCTCTCTGTTAAGAGTATTATCTGTATTGCCTTGTAAATACCTGTGTTGACCTGTATATACAATTGTTCATGCTCCACCCAGGTCCATCTTGCAAATGAGCTTCTGCTCAACGATGAAGGCCTGGTTAAATAAAGACTTGATTGATTGATTGATTGACCAGCACTCTGAATATCAGCGGAAAGGGGGGGGAAACAGAAAACTGTTGTCCAACCTAAAAGGAGCATCAGAGAACAGATCCAGAAGAGGGTCTGCAGCAGAACAAAGGAGCTGATGGTTGTCCGGGGCTGCAAAAGATCTATCGCTGGAGTGCCGATCTCTTGAAAATGACTTGAAGAATGATAGGATCCAGGGACCACTCGTGGTGACCCTGAGAAATCCTGCTGAGAGCATCTGCAAGTACACTGTCCTTTCTGGGAGATGCACAGCAATCAGGAAGCTTGCATGAATAAGCCGAGGCCAGATTTTCATGGCCTCGGTGCACAGGGCCGAAGACCAGGTGCCCCTGCTTGTTGATGTACCACATGGTTGTGATATTGTCTGTCCTGATCTGCACCACTTTCCCTGGATCATTTTGAAAAGTCTGAACTGCTAGAAGACAACCCTCAGTTCGAGCAGGTTCATATGCAGAAGGACTCCTGGGGATCAAGACCCTTTGCTGTGTACTCATCCAGATGAACTCCCCACCCCAGTAGGAAGCATCTGTGGTGAATATTACTGTGGGAGCCTCACTGAGGAGGGAACCCCTTGCCTCAATTGTCCTCCTCCAACCACCACTGGAGGCTTGAACCAGAGTCAGGGACACTGGAACCAACTTAGAGAGAGTCTCTTCTTTGAGACCAAAAGGCTCTGAGGTGAAACTGAATATCTCTCATCTGAAATCTTGCACACTGCACTACTGAAGTGCATGCTGCCATATGGCCCAGCAGCTGTAAGAAGTGTCTGGCTGGCCAAGACACAAGTGGATGAAAAGAAGAGGCCAGACTGATGAGAGATTGGACCCTTGGGGAAGGAAGAAAGGCCTTGGCCTGTACAGTGTCCAGCTCCAAGCCTATGAATGTGAGGAGCTGGGAAAGCTCCAGAACTGACTTTTCCAGATTCAGGATGAATCCTAAAGATTCCAGGTCTTGAGTAACCTTTAGATGTGACTTGACATGGTCTGGGGACTGGCCTACTATAAGCCAGTCGTCGAGATAAGGGACAGCAGGATGCCTTGCTTTCTGAGGAAGGCCACAACGACTGCCAGACACTTGGTGAATACCCTGAGCAAGATGTCAAACCGAAAGGCATTGCTCTGAACTGGTAATGGCCTGAGGGCAGTTCGAATCTGAGGTACTTTCTGTGGGACTGCATGATAGGGATGTGAAAATAGGCATCTTTGAGATCCAGAGATGCTAGCCAGTCCCTGGTCTCAGAGAGGGACAATTTAGTCCCAGAGTCACCATATTAAACTTTGGCTTTAAGATGTCTGTGTTCAGATATCGTAGATCTAGGATGGGTCGCCACCCCCTTGTCTTTTTTAGGGTAAGGAAGTACCTGGAGTACAATCCTTTTCCCCTGTGAATGAGAGGGACCTTTTCCACTGCCTGCAGGAGCAGCAGAGGTGAGACCTCTGTCTCCAAAGCCTGTGCTTCCTCTGACTGGGAGGGGGTGGAGACCTTTGCCCTCAGCCTTGGGAACCTCATTAAACAGAGCAAGGCCCTGGCTCACCACTTCCAGAACCCATTTGTCTGAAGTGATAGACACCCAGGCCTGGAAGAAGTGAGCCAGCCTGCCCCCTACAGGGATTGGGGAGGAGACCCTGACTGACCCATTAGGGTGTCTGCTTGGCAAGGGTCTTAGACTGAGAGGAGGATGGAGCCCTTGTCATCCCATTTCTGCCTCTTCCCCTGAAGAACCCCTCTGCTGAAAGAAGAGAGACCTGGGCCTGGTAAAAGGTCTTTGAAAAGGCCTGCACCTGCCAGACCTAGATTGCTGCCTTTGAGGAGTAGTCTGCTTCTCTTTGGCTGCAGCACTCCTGTATGTGGACCTGTACTCGTCCATCTTTTTCATGTAAGCCTCCGTTTGTTCCCCAAACAGAGTGTTACCAGAGACAGGAAAATCCATGGCCTTGGTCTGGGTATCCTGAGACAAGATGGTACACCTGAGTCAGGCAAATCTCCTCATGGAAACAGATGTAGCCATAACCCGAGAATGGACATCATTCAAGTCTACAGCAGCATGAAACTGTACCTTGGAAGCTTGAGTGCCATCAGCAGCCACCTGCTCCAGCTCACTGGCTAGCTGGGTAAGGGCATTCTTAGCCACAGCCAGAATCATATCCCACCTAGACTTCTGGTATCTGGCTGTGTATGCCATATAATTGGATTGACGAGAGTCCCAAAGGGATGCCAGGTACTGTTTTTTTGCCATGGCATCCACTTTCCTGGAATCCTTATCTGGGGGGTGAGATGCCAGAGGAATGTTAGCCTTGCCACAGGCTGCAGCTACCCCAACATGGTTGCAACATGTAGTAAGGAATTCCATCCCAGAGCCTGACAAAGCATACCTCCTGTTGTCCTTTTTATCCACAAGGGGTATGGATGTTGGTATTTGCAAGATCTTTTGGGTCTGTTTCCCCAAGGACTTATGCACAGGGATAGACACCCTTTTGGACTCTGGGACATCCATAATTTCAACATAGTCTGGCTCCTCCTGATCCTGTTCAACTTATTCCATAGGGAGCTGAAGAGTATCAGCCACCTTCCTGTAAAACAGGTAGGAGGGGACTCAAAGCCTGGGAGGAGAGACAGTGGAGAGCCTGTCTGGGGAGATGTCGGTTCTGGTGGTGGTTCTTGGTTTCTCCCTCCCATTCACCCTCATAAAAAGTTTCAGGGTCATAAACAGAGCTTGGACATCAGACCAACCAACCCGTCCTCGAGGCGGTGCGGTTCGAGTAAGAACAGGTGAAGCTGATGCACTAGCAATCGGCAGCTTAGTCTGCTGGCGCGTTGGAACATGAGAACAGGATCCGAACCGAACGACTTACGTTTCTTCTTTGTAGGAACCGATTACGCAGAAATTGGCTCTCCTTTTGCCCGAGGGGCCATCGCCCAGGTCAGTAGGCACCCCTTCAGGTTCGGACGAAACCGAACTGGGCTGGCCATCCGGATCAGCGGACTTCTCGGCCTCCCATTCCCTAAGCCTACTTAAATGTTTTTCAGCAGTAGACTTAGGGAAATTCTTGCAAATTTGGCAGTCTTCCTTGAGGTGGTCAAACCCCAGACAATAAACACAGACGAGGTGGGGATCGGCATTAGCAAAGGCCTCTGTGCAGTGCTGAAACCCAGTGGGTCCGGTTTTCCTTTTGGGTTTCTCAGACATGCCTTCAGACAAAACAGTCACCCTTACCAGTGTTCAATCCAGGCAACTACAAAAACCTATCAGGTCGGTTGAAAAAAACCCAAAATAAGCGTGTTTTCAGGAACTGATAGGTACTGGAACAAGCGCTTTTTTTTTTTTGCCGGTTCTCTGACCGGACGGCGGTGGGGAACCGAAAAAAATAAAACAATTTCTTTCAGCAATAAACAATACTATCTACCTACAATACACTTACTGTACCGGGACAGAGATGTGAACACCAAAAAATAAAGAAATTGTTGATAAAACCGACCGATATTACTACTACCAAACCGGAGTATTGAAGAGGATCTCCGGAGCGACTACTCAGTTACGTGGAGTAAAGAATCTGACAGTTACACTTCAGAGTACCTGGGAGAGAGGTTTGAAAACTGAGCTTGAGATGAATGTTCTATGTCTGGCATAGACTTTAACCCTTTCATCTCCGGAGCAGTTCAAGTGCTGGGGCTAACTGCAATTAGTCAGAATACAGCAAGACTTCATGTTGTTTGAATCATTTACAAGAGGAAACACCTTACCCTAATTTTCACTTCAAACTTGCAACTAATTGTGCGGTCCAAAAATTACAAAAAAAAAAAATCAAGTCCTCTGGCTCTGCTGGGTTCGAC